>PVIA01000261.1:0-527206 GCA_004024845.1 Tonatia bakeri
AAAATTGATATGACATGGATATCTTAAACTTTCTGGCTTATATTAAGCAAAAATAAAAGAATTTGGGAGCTATAACCACATATATGAAATGCAACATTCATAGTCAGTTTCATTTAACCTTGTATGAAATCTGCCTGTATTGCTATTGAAAGTTGAGAATGGCCTGCTACAATTTTTAAACTATTTCATAAACAAGTAAACATGGGTATACATCTTAAATATAAAACCTGAGATAGCATTAAAGATGACAGTTGCAGAGAGAAAATGACACAGCTTTTGTGTAGGTATTTTAGGATGTAATTTTCAGCACACAATCCATATAATCAAAAGGCTTGAGATGACCTTGAGAGGTCATCAGGCCCATCCTGCTATTCTAGGGAACAGTTAACATGAGGCACTCTGCAATGATAGCATAAAGCAGGTGAAGTGAGGGCAATGCCTGCCTTATCTAAAAATAACATTATTTTCATCTGAGTTTCAATGTAATGAAAGGCCTTCTAGCAAATACATGGCTCTTTGCAACTCATCTAAGTCCTACACGGTAAATAATTATTTATCAACTTGCATTTAACTTTATAAATTGCACTTATATCATCATGTGGTACAAAGAAATAGTTTGATATAACCATCAAGGGTATATATTGAAGTAGAAAACAATTTTTAATAAAAAAAATTTCAGAATTTGTGTTATGGCTTAGAACATCTTTGTATACTGCCCTTGATTCTAAATTTGATTACTTTTTGCTCTAGATTTTTTAAAAAATTTATTTATTATGCTATTACAGTTGTCCTATTTTTCCCCTTTATTCTCCTCCACCCTGCACACCCACTCCCACCTGTATGCCCCACCCTTAGTTCATGTCCGTGGGTTATGAATATAAGTTCTTTGGCTTCTCCATTTTCTATACTATTCTTAACCTCCCCTTGTCTATTTTCTACCTACCATTTATGCTACTTATTCTCTGAACTTTTTCGCCCATCCCTCCCTCCCATTCCCTGCTGACAAAACTCCATGTGATCTCCATTTCTGTGATTCTGTTCCCATTTTTGTTGTTTGCTGCGTTCATTTTTGTTTTCATTTTGGTACAATTGTTGATAGTTGTGAGTTTGTTATCATTTTAATGTTCATATTTTTGATCTTTTTAGATAAGTCCCTTTAACATTTCATATAATAAGGACTTGGTGATAATGAACTCCTTTAACTTGACCTTATCTGGGAAGCACTTTATCTGCCTTTCTACTCTAAAGGATAGATTTGCTGGATAGCATAATCTTGACTATAGGTCCTTGCCTTTCATGACTTCGAATACTTCTTTCCAGCCCCTTCTTGTCTGCAAGGTTTCTTTTGAGAAATCAGCTGATAGCCTTATGGGAACTCCTTTGTAGGTAACTGTCCCCTTTTCTCTTGCTGTTTTTAAGATTCTCTTCTTATGTTTAATCTTGACTGATATAATTGTGATGTTCCTTGTTGTGTGCTTTCTTGGGTCCATCTTCTTTGGGACTCTCTGGTCTTCCTGGACTTCCTGGAAGTCTATTTCCTTTGCCAGATTGATGAAGTTCTCCTTCATTATTTTTTTCAAATAGTTTTCAACTTCTTGCTCTTCCTTTTCTCCTTCTGGCACTCCCACGATTCAGATGTTGGAATGTTTAAAGTTGTCCTGGAGGTTCCTAAGCCTCTCCTCATTTTAAAAAAAATATTGTTTCTTCATTCTGATCTGGTTGAATGTTTATTTCTTCCTTCTGCTCCAAATTGTTGATTTGAGTCCCAGTTCCCTTCCCGTCCCTGTTGGTTCCCTGTAGAATTTCCTTTATTTCACTTTTCATAGCCTTCACTTTTTCCTCTATTTTGTGACCATAGTCAACCAATTCTGTGAGCATCCTGATTATCAGTGTTTTGAACTCTGCATCTGATAGATTGGCTATCTCTTCGTTGCTTAGTTGTATTTTTTCTGGAGCTTTGATCTGTTCATTTGGGCCATTTGTTTTAGTCTTATTGCACCTGTTATGTAGTAAGGGGCGGAGCCTTAGGTGTTCACCAGGGCGGGGCAACCCATGTTGCTGCATTGTGGTGCTGTATGTGGGGGAGGGATCAGAGAGGGAACAATGCCACTTGCTCAGCTCTCTGCTGGCTTCTAGTCACTTCCCCCACTACCCACATGCAAATTTGGCCCTTCTGGTGCCGATTACCAGGTGGGTCGTTTTGTATATGTTCTAGGACCCTGTGGGTCTCTCCAGTGAACTCTCCTGTGAGGCTGGGAGTTTCCCCTGCGGCTGCCTGAACCCCCACAGGTTTTTTCAGTTGAGGTTTTGAGGTTTCATTTCCCAGTGCTGGGACCCTGGGTTGGGTGGTCTGTCTTGCTCCCCAGTTGGCCCTCCTGGTTTATCTGTAGGCAAATGTGGGACTGCCTGCTTTGGCAGCTGCTGCCTTGCTCACCCTGGTCCACTAGCCACCACCTTGTGGCCGGTCCTCTCAACCCTGGGCTGCCCATCTCCACCCCTCCTACTGGTCTGGATGAATGTTTCTTTTTTAACTCTTTGGTTGTCAAACTTCCATACAGTTTGATTTTCTGTCAGTTCTGGTTGTTTCTTGTTTTTAAATTTGTTGTTGTCTTTCTTTTGGTTGTGTGTGGAGGCACAGTGTATCTACCTATGCTTCCATCTTGGCCAGAAGTTAGCTGCCCTAGTTTTTATTTTAGATTAAATTGTGAATCTGCTTTGCAGTTTGGGATAATTTTTCTTTGAAGATATTTTCATAGAAGAATTTCTTCTTGAATGAAATCAGCTGGGTTTTGGAGCTGTAGATGGCAGAGTAGAGAAGGATCACAGGATATTTCTTCTTCTAAAGCTTAAACACATTGGAAAGAGTTAGGCCCCAAATTTCCAATAACAGTCAAGGAAAAGGGTATGCTTTCTATTAATAAATTACCAAAATAATGCTGAAAGAAAAAGATGGAAAGTTATATGCAGATAGGTGTTACTCCTTACTTGGCTCCCAGTTTTCAAGAAGCAGTGCAGAAAAAACAAAAAAAGCAACTGGGGGAAAGAAAGAAAGAAAAAAAAGAGAAGAAGAAAAACAAAACAAATTCTTTCTAATATTCTATTTGGAAGACAAGTAGACTGAAAGCAATTTTCCTTGATAAAGTCAAGATAGAACCCTCTACAGCAGAACACTTACTTGAGGGCCATCCAGAAAAAGTCCAGCCAATGTTAATATAATGATAACAGTTTATGCAACCTCCCTGTAGCCTGGCAGCCAAGAAGAGTGGACTGTAATGCTCAGATGAGAACAGTGATGACTTCACTGTACTAGTCTGTGGGGGCAGTAGATGCTGTTGAGTGACCATGTGTACTGTGTGGCCATTGCATTCAAAATGACCAAGCAAGTAGAGCAACGAATCTACAACAAATTTTTCATTAAGCTCGAGCATTCCTCAGTGGATGATTAAGAAGGCTGCAGCTATGGGCAACTGGTGACTGGAAGCTCTATAATGATAACATGCTCGCTCATGTATCACGTCTCATGCAGAGTTTTTTGGTGAAACATCAAATCACCTAGGTGACTCAGACCCCCTACGGCCCAGATTGGGTGCCCTGAGACTTCTGACTTTTCCCAAAACTAAAATCACCTTTGAGAGGGAAAAGATTTCAGACTGTTGATGAGAATAGAACAGAGCAGTTGATGGCGATTGGGAGAACTGTGTGAGGTCCCAAGGTGCTTACTTTAAAGGGTACTGAGGCATCATTGTCCTATGTACAATGTTTCTTATATCTTCTTCAATAAATCTCTCTGTTTTTCATATTACATGTCTGGATACTTTCTAGACAGGCCTCATATATCTAGCAGAGATAAAAAGGGTAAGAAGCCTTGCTAATTTCCCAGGGATTGAGAGGGCTGGGTACACTCATAACTAAGTAGAGTGACTATGACACTGGATATTTAATGGAATTCATCAAAAGATACCAGAACCCAGATTCCTCAACACACATTATACTCAACCTCAGTAAGTGTTAACCATTGCCCTATGTGATGAGTACTTTTATGTCAACTTGTCCATGATACCCAGATATTTGTCAAACATTATTCTAGATGTTTCAGTGAATGTATTTCCTTAGATAAAATTAACATTTAAATCAGCAAACCTTGAGGATAACAGATTACTCTAGAAAAATGTGGGTGGGCCTCATCCAATCAGTTGAAGGACTGAATAGCAAAAAGATTATGCTCCTGGGACAAGAAGGAATTCTTGCATCAGAGTGCCTTCAGATTCAAAGTGCAGCATCAGCTTTTCCGTAGGTTTCCAACCTGCCAACCTCCACAACAGTGAACCAATTCCATAAGAGCAATCTTTCTCTCTCTATATCAGTATCTGTATATAGATATATGCATATATGCTATTGCTTCTCTGAATAACTCTCTATATGCAATCTAAAAGGTAAAACCTTATTTTTTGTTCTTGCAAATGCCAATAAAGATGCTTCTGGCTAGTGCATGGCCTTCTACTTATTTAACTGGGGATCTAAGAGCCTTTCATCTTGTGCTTTTAATTCTAGTGTCTTGAAGTTTTCTTCTTGAAGTTCAGGTGTAGACATGGAAAGAGGGAAGGAAGATCATTCATGGGCATTTTTTATGGATTGGACCTAGCACCAGCACCTATCACTTTGCTCATAGCCAATTAGACTGGACTCAGTTGTGGGCTCACCCAACTTCCAAGGAGGCTGCCAGGGAGACTGGGAAATATCATGTATCTCTGTGGCAAGGAGGAAAAGGAAATGGACTTTTGTGACCTCACAGAGGTCTCTGCCACTCTCTTTTACCTAAGATATGCTCAGATTACCAAATAGGAAAGTGCTTTAAAACAATCAAGTCTTTCACAAATGTGTGCTATAATTTTTATCTCAAATATTAAGGTTCTGAAAAAAAGAGTAGTTTTTCAGTGAGTTCAGTACTTGATATAAATGGTCAAGAAATATTCAATATGGGGCATTTAAATGGAGTACTAAAATGATATTTATTGTTCTTACTGAAGATAAAATAACATGTGTATTATAGAAAATACCCAAAATTGAGAAAAGCATAAAGAGAAAATCCCAGGCATTCTCAGTCTTTGTACACACAGTCTGTACAACTAAAACTTTAAATTTGTAACAACTCATCCAAAACTGGTTTCAGCAGAAAAGAGAAAGTACTGGCTGGTGGAACTGAGCAGGCCAGGGGTCTGTCTCTGGCTGTAGGTAGTTTAATCCAGCAGGACTCTGGGTCCACTTCCCCATGGTCCTCTCAGCTTTGCCTCCACTTTACTTTGGCTTTGGCCTCAGGCTCGCTGTCTTGTAAGGGCAGCAGTGCCTGCAGGAGTTCCAGATGCCATGCTTTACCCTGTACAGACCAGAGGAAGACAGAATGCTTTTCTTGGAAGAGCTAGGAAGTTGTTGTTTTTATTGTTTTCCTCTCAGAAATAACTTATCTCATGGACTTGAATTAGGTTGTATGCCCATCCCTGATCCAAACATGAAGTAGGGATTTGCAAAGGTCAGGCAAGGCTCATCCAGGAGCTTGAGTGAGGGGGCTACTTTCTCTGAGCCCACAGGGCACATCAGGAAAGCACGGACACCTGATGAAAGTTGGGAGCATTGATATCAGGAAGACTGAGGGATGGATACTGGGTAGTCTGATGCAGCAAATGCCTCCACACACCCATAAATACACACACACACACACACACACTCCTACTACTTTAAACGGGAGCAGTAGTATGCTGTGTGTACTTTCTTATATAGCCTGTTTTATTTTTCCACCTAAGGACACCTCATAAGCATTTCCCCATGCCCTTCAATATTCTTTGCAATGTGGTTGTCAGTGGCTTCAATTCTTCCATCATGTAAATCTACCATAATTTATTTAACAAACCTATTATTAGATACTTGGGTAATTTCTGAAGTTTTTTGGTATTACATTTCAATGTACATCCTCACACGTATTTTGTGTATATCACTAATGATCATAACAACATCTTAAAATATAATTTTAGCTTTATATTATTAACATTTATTTCATCTGCACATCATTTTTACAGCATATTACTAATTTCATGGTGAGTCATGAGATCTTGAACAAATTTTTAATCCCTCTATGCTTCACATGTAAATGGTTTTAATAGTAGTATCAATTTCATAGGTGAGGATTAAATGAAGTGAGGCATATAAAAATCTTAGTACAGTCTATGTTAAATGCTCAGCATTATTTATACATTACCTCCACTTGTAGTGACTGGCAGAGTAGGTTCTCAATGAGTATTCATTTGGTGAGTAAATGAGGTAATCATTTAAATACTTAGTCCAAATGTCATACAAATTAATTTTTTTCTAGTTTTAACATTTAATTTAATCTCTGTATTTAACACCTATCATTACTGTTTTTTGACAGTAACATAATTTCATTACACTAATTTTATGGATGAGAATGTTGTTGAGCAAAGAGATGGAACAAAGAATACATATTTAGTTCATGGTCAAGATCTTAAACTCCTTGAATCTCCTATCTATGTAAGTAAGGTTTTTGTAAGGATTGGGCTAGCCAGGAGAGAGAGTAATTATCTTTTACTTCTGATATCATTCAATTTTGACCAATTCTTCTATATAAATTTATTTTCAAATAACGTAGTTCACTACGCCATACACGATGACAATTTAGCATAGATTAAAAACTAGGCCAACATCCCTGGTGGGTTTGGTTCAGTGGGTTAAGGGCCGGCCTGAGAACCGAAAGGCCCCTGGTTT
Organism: Tonatia bakeri; assembly: GCA_004024845.1. Lineage (NCBI taxonomy): Eukaryota > Metazoa > Chordata > Mammalia > Chiroptera > Phyllostomidae > Tonatia > Tonatia bakeri. The sequence goes on from PVIA01000261.1 coordinate 6,775, forward strand.
GATTCCCAGTCAGGGGTTGGGGCATGTGAGAGGCAACCGATCAATGTTTCTTTCTCACATCTACGTTTCTCTCCCTCTCTTTCTCCCTCCCTTCCCCTCTCTCTAAAGATAAAATCTTTTTAAAAATAGGCAAACAAAATAGAGAATTACAGTCTAAGAAGACATGAAACATGTATCAATAAAAGTTCACTAAATTTTCAAAGTGAAAATGAAGTTAGTCTGTGAATAAATTGTGGTATACACCTAGAATCTAATGCTGTATACCAGTAAAAAAATGGGCCACTTCTATCCATACAACAATGATGAACTTCCCATTATAACACTGAGCAAAAGAAGCCAGACACAAAAGAAGGCCTATTGTATGATTCTATTTATGTGAAGTCAAAACCAGGCAAAATTAACTTATGGTAGTAGAGATTAGGTTAGTGCTTGCCTTTGGAAGGTATTGCTGGGGAGGGGCTACTAGGGAACTTTTGGATTAATGGAAATGTTTTATATTTCTGTCTGGATGGTGGTTACACAGATATATTTATATGGAAAATATAATTGAGTTTTACACTCAGGGTTCATGTCTTTTTCTGTTTTGAAGTAATACTTCAATATAAATGTTAAAATTTTAATTAAAAACATTAAATTAAAATGTAAATATATAAATATACAACATTAAAAAGGAATTTAAGGAGATATAAATGAAACTTTTGGTGCAGTTGAAAAAATATGTTATCTTAAGAAATCCTACCCATAATGTCATAAAACCTTACTGAAATATGGAAAGAAAATAATAGAGCCCTGGCCAGGTAGCTCAGTTGGTTAGAGCATCATCCTGGTACACCAAGATTGTAGGTTTGATCCGTGGTCAGGGCACACACAAGAATCAACCAATGAACGCATAAGTAAGTGGAACAACATATCAATGTTTCTCCCTCTTTCTCTTTACCCCACTTCCTCTCTCTTTCTAAAATCAATGAAAAAAATTATACCCATTTAAAAAAATAATAAAATTTCAGTGTTGTACCTATTGGAACAGAAACCTAGTGTAACTAAATAAGACATCTAATGAGATAATGGATATTAAGATATGTTTTTAAATATCAAATATTATATATTCATTAATTAAAATTATTTTGGAAGGAATGTTATAGGCAATGATCATCAGTGGCTGATGAAAACTTTATTTATTTTTAAATATATTGTATTGATTATGCTATGACAGTTGTCCCAATTTTTTTCTCCCCTTTATTCCACCTCCACCCTGCACCCCCCCTACCCTCCAGCATTCTCCTCTCCTTAATTCATGTCCATGGCTGTACATGTAACTTCTTCGGCTTTTCTATCTCCTATACTATTCTTAACCTTCTCTGTCTAAGTTATGCCTACCTTTTATGCTTCTTATTCCCTGTACCTTTTCCCCTCCATTCTCCTCTTTCCCTCCTCACAGATAATCATTGGGAGGGGAATAAGGTACACTGATAACCCTCCATGTGATCTCCATTTCTGTGATTCTGTTCCTGTTCTAGTTGTTTGCTTAGTTCTTGTTTTTGTTTTTTAGGTTCAGTTGTTGATAGCTATGAGTGTGTTTCATTTTATTGTTCATCATTTTTTATCTTCTCCTATTTGTTAGGTAAGTCCCTTTAACATTTCATATAATGAGGGGTTGGTGATGATGAACTCCTTTAACTTGACATGATCTGGGAAGCACTTTATCTGCTCTTCCATTCTAAATGAAAGCTTTGCTGGAGAGAATAATCTTGGATGTAGGTCCTTGCCTTTCATGATTTTGAATATTTTTTTCCAGCTCCTTCTTGTCTGTAAGGTTTCTTTTGAGAAATCAGCTGATAGTCTTCTGGGAACTCCTTTGTAGGAAACTCTCTCCTTTCCTCTTGCTGCTTTTAAGATTCTCTCCTTATTTTTAATCTTGGGTAACTTAATTATGCTGTGCCTTGGTGTGTTTCTCTTTGGGCCAAATTCCTTTGGGACTATCTGAGCTTCCTTGACTTCCTGGAAGTCGATTTCCTTTGCCAGATTAGGGAAGTTTCCCTTCATGATTTTTTCAAATAAGTTTTCCATTTCTTGCTCTTCCTCATCTTCTGAAAGCCCTGTGATTCAGACGTTGCAGTACTTAAAGTTGTCCCAGAGGTTCCTAAGCTTCTCCTCATTTTTTTTTTAATTCTTGTTTTTCCTTTCTGTTCTGGTTAGATGTTTATTTCTTCCTTTTGTTCCAAATTGTTGATTTGAGTCCCGGTTTCCTTCCTTTCACTGTTGGTTCCCTGTATATTTTGCTTTATTTCCACCTTGGGTAGGCTTCATTTCTTCCTTCATTTCATGATGGAGCTCAATAAATCCTGCGAGCATCCTGATTACCAGGGTTTTGAACTCTGCCTCAGATAAGTTTGTCTATCTCCTCATCATTTAGCTCTTTTTCTGTAGTTTTGATCTGTTCTTTCATTTGGACCATATTTTTTGTCTCGAAGCACCTGTTATGTTGTAAGGGCAGAGCCTTAGGTGTTCTCCAGGACAGGGCAACCCTCTTTGCTGCAACTGTTGTGGCACTGTCTGTGGGGGGGGGGGATCTGAGAGGGAACAATGCAGCTTGCTTGCTCTGCCCTAGCCCCACTTTCCAGTGAACTCTCCTGTGAGACTGGGGGTTTCTCCCACCTTTGCAACCCCCACCGTAATTTATAACTAGAGGTTTTGAGTCTTTAGTTTCCCCATCAGCCAGCCACTCCTCACTTGTGTGGTCTGCCATCTTGCTGCAGGTTCTTTCCACTCATCTGGCTGCCCATCTCTACCCCTCCTATCAGTCCAGATGAATGTTTCTTTAACTCCTTGGTTGTCAGAGTTCTATGTAGGTTGATATTCTGGCAGTTCTGGTTGTTTATTGTTTTTAAATTGGTTTTTATTCTTCTTTTGGTTGTGTGAGAAAGCGAAGCATTTCTACCTATGCCTCCATCTTGGCTGGCCCTGAAAACTTTAGATAGATCACTAACAGGAACTATATTTGACAAAGAAGACTGGGAAGAGTTGAACTCACTTATCAAACTTTAGCAACAAAAAGAGAAAACCATTCATTTTAGGCTTATTGATGAGATGTATAGGTTATACACAGCAGCCCCTATGAAACATTCCTGTCAAAAAAATTGAGCCTGGACCCAATCAAGCCTCTGGGTCCAACTGCCAGTTTTCAGGAAACACTGGGGCTAGAAGACCATATTAACAACATCATGGAATGTGATCAGCTAAAATCAGAATGTGGGAAACTACAGGGCAAGTGACCCCATTTATAAACTCATAAATGGCAAGGAAAAAAATGAGTGAAGAGAGAGAGAGTACTATCATAAGAGACCTAAAGGATAGTTCAACTCAATGCAATGTATCAATCTCATTTAGATTCTGATTCAAAGTAAACAAAACATGCTTACAAGGTAATTAGGGATACCAGAACTCTAATTAGATATTAGATGACATTAAGAAGCTATTATGATTTTTTAGGTGTGATGATAATGTTGAGGTCATGTGTAAACAAAGTCAAAGCCTTTTCTCTTACACATACATATTCAAGTATTTATGAAAGAAACAATATGAAAATCCAATGTGTATGTGGGGAGGGGTGTAGAAAAAACAAGTTTGTTCACGTGTTGATAACTTTTGAAGTTGGATAACAGGTATATGCGGGATTAATATACTATTCTCCTTTAAAATTGTTTTAAAAATTCAGTAAGATGGTTAAAATTCTTTGGGTCTAATTTAATAATTTAGACTGACATTTTTGAGGATCAAGTAGTGATGGGAAAGATTTTCAATCCAATCCTTATTCACTAAAATATGACACATCAAATGTTTACACTTCTATCTTCACAGACTAACTTAACATACATTTATAATACATTTATAAATGTATATTACATCTATATATACATCTATCTATATAGATGTATACATCTATCTATATATAGAATGTACAGCAATATCTTTTATGAAGTTAGGTATCCTTCAGGTTACACTTTAACAAACTTGCACCATATAAATTGTTAGAAAAGATAAAAATGGTTCAAATAAAACTTTTAAAAATACTGAGTTCCTTTATAATGCTAAGAGGGTTATTATATCCCATTTCATTTTTATATTTTTTAAACTTTTCTAACAATTCTCATTATTTAGTATTGTGAAACCTACTGATACATTTATTTGGCATTCATTATAAGTGTATCCAAAAGGAAGAATTTTTTGTCTTGAATATTCTGTTAGAATTTATGTGGCAATTTGTATGGTGACTTGTCAGTATATGAATTGCAATCTGCCCAACAGAATTTTAGTAGGTACTGGTTTTATATTTGTAAACCAAGCAATATGTCAACAAGGCAAGGACTTAGCTTCATTATTCCCCATTGGTTGGTATGTGCTCCATAATATTCTGCTAGGCCTTTGGCCAGGGTCAAGTTTGGGACTGGACAATGTGTGTCTGATTATAGAATGTGCTGGACTTGAGATGTTGAAATTGAGCTTGTTTCCAGAATGGTGCTGCTGCCACTGCCTTTCACACATCCACACAGCATAGCTGGAGTTATGCAGATCGGGGTTAAGGGGTTCAGGAAGGATTGTAAAAAATTGTTCTTATTTGCCTTCTTCTCTGATCCATTGAGTCAGGGCTAGAAACTTGCATTTTGTTATGGAGATGCCAGTTTCTACAGAGGGTTGACTCTGATGGGTGTATCAATAAGCAGTATAAAACAATTTGAAGGGAATGTGGCTTTTTTACTCTATTACATGCTTCCTTTGGCCAAGAAGTGAAATTTTTATTTATATTAATAGCAGCTCATTCAATTTCCTCAGGCAGGTGTAAATTTTAAAATGTTCTTTTGCATTGGGATGTTGCATTAATGTGTGAATTTGTGTTTTAGCTCAATTACTCTATTTTTAGAAATATTACTTTAAAATTCATCTTTTAGGCTTAGTTTTCATATCATCCAAATATTCAGGAAGAAAATACTGAGTGGTATTCCTCATTTAATGGATAATCACAAATTGGAATTGTTAGTAAAACTGCATTATTAAATGTAGTCTCAAATTATTTTTAAAATATGCAGGACCAGAGGACTAAAGATATAAATAGCTTTGATTATGGGCCAAATTCTGCATAATTTTGTTGTTTTGTAACTTGATATCTTGAAGGGGAAAAATTTTAAGTTCAATGGACCAGGCCAAAAATAATGAGGCTGGTATTTTTTAACAAGCATTTAAGATCTTAAATGTTTACCCAAGCATTATTTTTATTATAAAAAGCCATCTTTAGTTTATTTAATAATGTTTACTCAAATATGTTTGGAGGTGTTTCATAATAGTCATTTTCAAATCACACCCCAAAATGAGTCCAATTCTGTATCATTTTTTAAACAAAATAGTATTAATCAGCTCATTCAAACTTCTTATTCACAGATTCAGCACTGAATACATTTTATTCCCCAAAATCAAGTCATCTATTTAAGAGCAAAGAATACAGACTTTGCAGTGGCAAATACTCAAATGAATGTGCCAGTAGCGTTTGGAGTCCAGACATTTGGGACAGTGGCAGCAGTTCTGCAGGACAGCCTTGCCTTGGAAGGGGGCAGTGTAGACTTGGGTGGAAAACTTTTGATGAGCTTGTTAAAATCTGTCATGTAACTCTGAAGTCACATGGCCTTAGAATTTTATGTGAATAATTTTTTATACCAAGTTTGTTGATTTTAGTGGACTATGTGACGCCTTCCTAAAATTCTAGGTTTTAGAATGGAAGGGATCAGTGTGGCACTCACCTGTTTCCTTGCATTAGTTCTTGTCTCCATTTTTGAAGTAATTTTTTTGTGTTTAGGGGCAGAGGTGACATATATTTATACATTTTAGGAAGGAGATTATGGCATCAAAAGGCACAATCAGTATGAAAAATTAAGCCTGTGGCCATGCGCATAAAGCTATGAAGTGCCAATAAGATGAATAACGTTGGGAATTTGGATATTGTGTTGCAGTCACATCATTGTCCTGTTTACACAAATTTGTTTGGTTCATGGAAGAGGAAGAGAGGAATTATAGGCCACTTTACTTAGGACTCTAGGTTGTAAGTGACAGAAAATTGGGTCAAAACTGAATTGAACCAGAAGGCTGTCTTTTTGGCTCACATGACAACATGGTCCAGGAATACTACTTTTTAATCATGTCTCAAAGAAGATGATAAGAAAGTGGTTTATATTTATCGGTTTTGCTTTCCTTCTCAGACTTAATGTGGAATAAAGATGTATTCTGCATGCTTCAAGGTTCAAGTCCATCTGGGAAGAATCTTTGCATCTGTCTCCAAAGTCTCAGCAAAAGTTTCATTGGATCTGATTGGGTCACATGCTTGTCTCCAATCACTTTGAGAAAAATGAGATGAGCAATTGGTTTAGACCAATCAGGACATATCTTTGGATTTGGAGGTAGATTAATCCTGCCCAAATACATGGGTTGAGAGTAGATTTATGATGGTTTCCCAAGGTCAATTTGGAGTATGGATGCTGGCTGCTAGAAATAGCAGATGTCCCCACAAACATGAGCATCTGTTACATTTCTGCTTTTTTCCCAGGTAGTCTGCTTGTGCTTTAGGTACATTACTTTATGTAGCACATGAAGTGCTTTCCTTTCGGTGATTCCATCTCACCTGTAGGCTAGTCCTGCAGTGTGTGTGTATGAAGTGGAAAAGGTAAAAGGCTATTACTTCTTGGGGTGACCTGGTTATGGAGCTCCCAACCTTAGTTAAATTGATTCTTGGTTATGTTTTCCCATGGAAAAAATTGCTTCATAACATGATTGTATGAATTAATGGCCTATAGGATTAAAGAAAGAAATGAAGTTAAGTAATATTTGATGTAGGTGAAACTAGATAGCTTTTACCTTCTATAACTGTCTCTTTCCATCAACTGCAGAAAATGGGTGACTATCTTCAAGCTGTGTGTATGTAATATACTATTCAAATATAAGTGAAAATAGTTATTTTGTATCCTATCTACTGTATGTCATAGAGCCAGGCACCAAACAGAATAATTGTTGACCAATGTTTCAAAAAATGTAGATGTCTAATCTTCTGATTCATAAGCTGCATGAGGTTTCTCTGACTTCAGGCTGCTATTTCAGAGGTCTGAATGGAGATGTGGGGAGTAAAGGGAGGAAGGTCTGCTGTGGAGCTGCAGTGTTTGTGGCTGAGTGAGGCAGGGCAGGAGACAGAGACATCCAGTTTCCAAGCAAAACTTTTTTCTTGTAGTCCTGACCTTGAAAAACCTACATTTGCCTATGCCTTCATGTCAGTCTCCATAGGGCAGTCAGAGGAAAGTGGAAAGGATGTGGTTTTGTCCCAGTATCTATACAGAATTAACCAACAGGTAATATTTTAAGAAATATGTATGGTGTCAGGTCAGTACTGGAAGTATTGCAGGAACACTGTAAAGCATGTAATTGTCTGGTTAGGCAATCACATACTTCTGTACACCTAATATGTACAATAATATTGAAGCTAAACTGTAATTGAAAAACTAAAAAAAGTGCGAATAAGCAACAGTCACTTAGATAAATTAAATCTATTTAGTTTTTAACACTTGCTTAAAAGAAAAGAATTAACCAACAGGATAATCAAATAGGTCAAGGGAGAGTTACATTTGTTTGATCAAAAAATCTATTCTATTAAAAACTATTAGAAAACTTTATGATCATATTATGTGATATCTGCCAATAAGCTACATGTTACAGAAATTAGTGTTTTCACATTTCTACAATTTTTCAAAAAGTTGCATGACCCTGAGATTATTCCAGTAATACCTGTGCTGTGGTTGTGATGTGCCTTCTGTGAAAACAAGCCCTCCAGCCCCTGAACACACATTCAGACTAAGAGGTAGTCTCTGAGAGGGGTGAAGTTTGCTTTCAGGGCTATAAACCAGTCAAAATTCACAAAAAGGAAGATTTAAATTTCTACATTGGGAAAGGGGTTGTTAAAACTGGCTTTTAGAGCGATGAAGCTGCAATTTGGTATTCTGAATGCATTCTCTGTTATCCCCGGCCTCCCTCCTCTCCCTCTGTTTGAGCACTTGCATTTAGAAACTGGTAGAACTGTTGTCTACATTAACATTGCCTCCTTTCTCCATTGATTTTTGTTGTGAATAGGCTTCCTTGAATTCATGGTCATCTGCATCTTTAGGGTTCCCTTAAGGGATATTGGATTTCCTGCTACAAGGACTAATCAGAACCATTAATCAGCCATGAAAATAAGCACTGGCCTATAAACCAAAGGCATGAAAGAAATCAGGGCTGGCTTATTGGAAATTAGGCAGTAGGTATAAAATAAATACATTTATTTATGAATACTGTGTAGATCCATAAGGGACTAAAAAAAGAGATTTTTTCTTTCTTTTTTAGATTGCATGTATTGGGGTGATACTGGATAATAAAACTATATAGATTTCAAGTGTACAACTCAATAACACATCATCTGCATCCTACATCGTGCATTCAACACCCAAAGTCACCATTTATCCCCCTTTCTCCTCTTCCACCCCCCACCACCCTTCTTTCTCTCTGTTAGTCACCATACTGTTGTCTATGAGTTATTTCTGCTTAATCCCTTCATCTTTTTAACACAGCCCCTGAAACCTGCCTCTCCTCTGGCAGCTGCCAGTCTGTTTTCTATATCTATGAGTCTGTTTCTAATTTGTTTGTTCATTAGATTCCACATATAAGTGAAATCACATGGTATTTGTTTTTCTCTGATTGGCTTATTTCACTTAGCATAATATTTTTCAAGTCCATTCATGTTGTCACTTTTCTTCATTTCTTCATTTTTATGTCTGAGTAGCATTCCTTTGTGTTAACATGCCACAGCTTTTTTATCTATTCATCTACTGATGGGCACTTGGACTGCTTCCAAATCTTGTCTATTGTAGTAAAGCCGTGATGAACAAAGGGTACATATATTCTTTGGAATTAGTGTTTTGGGTTTCTTTGGATATATTCTCAGAATTGGAATCACTGGGCCATAAAGCAGTTCCATTTTTAACTTTTTGAGTTAACTCCATATTGTTTTCCACAGTGGCTGCACCAATTTGCATTCTCACCAATAGTGTATGAGGGCTCCCTTTTCTCCACATCCTCGCCAACATTTGTTGTTTGTTGATTTATTGATGATAGCCATTCTGACAGGTGTGAGGTGATATCTTATTGTTTTTAATTTGCATTTCTCTGATTAGTGACATTGAATGTCTTTTTATATGCATATTGGCCATCTGTATATCTTCTTTGGAGAAGTGTTTATTCAGGTCCTTTGCCCATTTTTAAATCGGATTGTTTTCTTGATGTTGAGTTATGTAAGTTCTTTAACATTTTGGAAATTAAACCCTTATCAGATGTATTATTGACAAATATGTTCTCCCATTCATTGAGTTGTCTTTTTAATTGGTTGATGATTTCCTTTACTGTGAAAAAGCATTTTAGTTTGATGTAGACCCATTTTTTAATTGTTTTGTTTTCCTTGCCTGAGGAGATACATCAGAAAAAATACTGCTATTAGAAATATCTGAGATTATGTTTTCTTCTAGCATTTTTATGGTTTTGGGACTTACATTTAAGCCTTTTATCCATTTTGAGTTTATTTTTGTGCATGATGTAAGAAGGTGGAAGCAGCAAGAGAAAAGTAGTTAATTACCTATAGGGGAGTTTCCATAGGACTGTCAGCTGATTTCTCAAAAGAAACTTTGCAGGCTAGAAGGGATTGGCAAGAAATATTCAAAGCATGAAAAGCAGGGATCTACAGCCAACATTGCTCTACCCAGCAAAACTATCATTTAGAATCAAAGGGCAGATGAAGAACTTCTCAGATAAGAAATAACCAAAAGAATTCATCATCACCAAATCATTATTGTATGCAATGTTAAAGGGACTTATGTAAGAAAAAAAGATCAAAACTATGAACAATAAAATGGCAACAAACACATACCTATCAACAACTGAATAAAAAACCTAAGCAAACAGGAAGGACAGAGACAGAATCATGGGTACAGAAAGTGTTTTGATGGTTCCCAGAGAGGTGGGGGGTTGTGAAGAGGTAAGGGGATTAAGAGGTACAAATTGGTAGTCACAGAATAGCCACTGGGCTGTAAAGTACAGCATAGGAAATGGAAAAGACAAAGAACTTATATGCATGACCCATGGATGTGAAGAATGGTGTGGGGATTACCTGAGGGAGTGGGGAGGAAAAGGGAAAAATTGGGACAACTGTAACAGCATAATAAATAAAATATAATTAAAAAAATAAAAAAGAAGGTGGTCTGTTTTTATTTTTTTGCAGGTTTCTGCCCATATTTTCCCAACACCATTTATTGAATAGACTGTCTTTGTCATTGTACATTCTTGCCTCCTGTGTCAAATATTAATTGACCGTAAATGCATGGGTTAATTTCTGGGCTCTCTATTCTGTTCCATTGATCTGTATGTCTGTTGTTATGCTGTTTTGATTACTATGGCCTTGTGGTATAGATTGATATCAAGTAGCATGATACCTTCAACTTTGTTCTTCTTTCTTAAGATTTCTGAGGCCATTTGGGTCTTTTGTGGTTCAATGTACATCATTGGGATATTATTTGTTCTACTTTTGTGAGATATGCCATTGGTGTTTTAATAAGAATTGCACTGAGTCTATAGATTGCTTTGGGCAGTATTGACATTTCAATAATGTTAATTCCTCCTATTCATGAACATGGTACATGCTTCCACTTATTTGCATCTGCCTCAATTAAAGTAAAAAGATTTTCATATTTGTGTGAGTTAGGGGTGTAGAGCTTTCTTCAGGAACAAGTAGAGGGTGCCAGGAGGTGCTCACATTCCCCCAGTCTATGAACAGGGCCTCATGGCACAGAGAGCAGAACCTGGGCTTTGGCCTTAGGTGGAATTAGTTAGAATCTGTGTTTTGCATGCTGTTGACTTGCTGACCTCCATCTTCCTATCTACAATTAAATAATACACCATATTATTTTAATATCTACAATAATTTTTTTCTCAGAGGGCTGTTGTGGAGATTAAATAATGTAGTAAATATCACAAAATAGGAACTCAAAATTGCTAGTCTTTGACCTAGTTTGGGTTTTCTCTGAAGCAGGTCCTCAGACACAAACTTGAGTATAAAAAGTTTAAGTGGAAAGTGTAAGGAATACTGGTAGAGAAGTGAGGAAGTAAAGCAGGGAAGACAGGTGGCTAATAGGGAGAGCCAACTATTCAGCCATTTATCACTGTGGGCAACTGTAGCTTAATCATACAGGGAAACTCTGACAGATGGGACAGAGCACGCATCTCGGAATTTCTGCATCCAAAGGCAAGGGAGCTGGGGTATTTACACAGTCCTGAAAGGGATTGCTTTGGTGTGCTCCCAGCAAGTGCTGATTCCTTATAATTTTCTTGTACTTTCAGATTACTGGTCATGGCCAGCATGGCTTTCTGTATTTTTTCACTATCCAGGGAAAAGGTCCTTGGGCCCAGGTGCTGATCCCATTACTTGGAAGGTACCTGGAGCTCGCCGAGAGTGCTGAGTGATCCAAGGGGTTACTGGGTTGTCGATGTCATCTGCACAGCAGAGGTGATTGTGTTTGTCATAGAGGCAGATAGAGTAAGTGGGGTACTTCCCCCAGCCAATTCAGTAGAAAGATCTTGAAGATATACTGCAGGCATATGAGGATGTGACTGAGAAAGAGCAATCAAAAGATTTAGGAAATAGTAGAAGCAACACAGGAAAGCAGTGAAGGGGGTCCTAATCTAAGGGAAAGTGGCATGCCAGGGAAGCAATCAGTCTAGGTTAGAAAGAAAAGAGCAAGGGTTCTGGGAGGGTGGTTTCTGGATTAAGGGGAAGTGGATGGAATACCCAATGAGATGGAGAATTAGAAAAACAATGATGTACACTAATAGTTTCTAGAAAGAAAAACAATGAGGAATTCCATCTGGGAAAGAAAGAAACTGTATGTGAAAGCCAATGTAACTACAGTTCATCACTGTAGTTTTTCAAGGAGCAATATTTGCATGGCCAAATTTCTGACTTTTCAAATCATCCTAGAGTCAGTGCAATTTTGATTATGATAGACCTAATTATGGTATCAGAATGCAATGTAAGTATTACCAGCAAGGGTAAAAGGTGGAGTGTAGAGGAAAGCTAAGGGGAGGTTAGAAGTGTTTATATTGTCCTCTTCCAAAGTGAGGAGTCAAAAACTATGGATGTTAGAACAAAAAAAATGAAGTCTATAAATATTTATATATCTATCTCTATCTCCATCTATATATCTGTATATACATCTAGATCTAGATAGAGAGAGTAGACTCTTGAGGTTACATGAGAAGAACAATAACTGGAAAACAAAAGGGTATGAATTTGCCAACAAACTCAATTTTTCAGCCATTATTTTACTTTTGGAGTTTTGGCATCATATATAGTTGAATAGTTTTTATTTGCTTTTTAATGGTGATGTACAACCAATATGCCTATATGTCTAATTAAGTGAATAAAGGTAAATTCACAGAGCAACCCTTCATGAATAATTCCTTAAGTCTTTGATATTAATGTTTCCACACAGGAAAATGGATCTAGCTTAGATTGTTTGTGAGAGTTTGTGTGTATGTGTGTGCATGCATGTGTGCATGACTGTGTGTGTGTGCATATTTTTCTTCCTCCTGCTACCAGCACACTTTTCCATCCCAAGAACAGTATCACTGATTTTCTGGGTTGCCCCCCACATCTCCCTTCCCCTGTGTCACAGCCACCTGGAGATCCAATGGTATGTCTTCTTTATCTTGGAGCCTGAGCTCTGAGCATGACTCCGCGGATTACAGGGGTCAACATATCTTTTTGAATGAATAAAAAATATATTTTTCTTAGTCTGTGTATCATCATTTACACCTCTCCTCTATTAACCCAATATGTCCTATTTTGTCTACTCCAATTTATTTATAAACAAAATCCTTTTTTACATCCCCGCAGGGCTTGCTTTCTAATATGCTTTCCCATTTTCTTCTCCTCTTCCCAGACTTCTCACCCCCTCCCAGCCCTGGCCAGTTCCCAGGGTTTACACCCTCCATCCCTTCACTTCCTGTCTCCAGTCTCTCTTTTGCTTCATGCTGATTTTCTCTGCCTGTGGTAGATTATGCTAGTGCTCATTTCTTGTGATTGTTGGGGCTGGACTTGGTGGCCTCGATCTTCAGGACCATTCATTTCACATCTTTTCTGTGTTTCATTTTATTTGAAGTTCTTGCTCTATTCCTGCTGTTGACTGCTCTCTCCCCTCCCCCTCCTAAAGAGTCTTACTCTATCATGGATCCATACCATTTCTCACCATTTTCTCCCACCCACTCCCCACTTATTTCTTGCCATTGTCCCTAACTGTATCTTCATGTCTTCCCTTATCTATTTCCCCACTCTTCCAACTCTTTGGGTTCTTCTGACTCATAGTTTCTTTCTTGTGCACTGATCCTGCACTACTGTACTTTGCCACTGGACATCAGCGACTTGGCAGCATACCCATCCTGGATCCCTAGATACCAAGGCAGTGTTCTGCCTCTGTTAAGATAGCTACAGTCCGGCAGGCTGAATTTAAGCCTGCAAATTCAGGCATACAAGAAATAGTACTTTTGTTTTTATTCCTGAACTTAAGTTCTTCTTTAAATTTTTCTTTTCCATTTGGCAGAGCCTAATTTTTCTCACCCATCTCTCACTACCCTGTTCCTTCCCCTTCAGCATCCCTCTCTCCGTGTAGGAATATTTTACCTAGCCACCGGGTGAGGTAGCTCAGTTCTTCCTCTTTAGGTCTTCTCTTAGAATTTTGTGTTTATATCCTGAGTTCCATCAGAATCCAGGCTTTTGAAATGCAAAGCTCTTTTTGCCTGCCTCATACGGTAACATGCCTTCCCCAATATAATGATGCAGTATAATGAATGCAGCAGGGCTGTGTTGTTGGGTGAAGGAAACATAAGAGAGAAAAAAGACTTCCAGAAAGAAAAAAAGGTTAATATTTTAAACATTTTGTTCACTTCCCTGCCCTTCCCCTCTTCCATCACAACTGCACATCCTTCCCTTCTTCCGCTTCACCTCCCTCAGCTGCCGCTGCATGCTGGCTGCTTGTTCTGGGTCCTCAGAGGGAATACAGCCACTCACCTTTCCTGCTGCACCTGCTTCAGAGAGGGGCTCAGTCTCCCAAGGCTACACTGAACTCCGGAGCCTTCCAGTCTTCATTGAGTCAGCCCCCTCAATACTGTGCTAAGTGTGCAGGACTGAAATTAGAAGACTGGATCCACTCACGGCTTCAGCTCTCAGTAACTCTGTGACACCGTGACAGTGGGCTCATCTCGCATTCGCTATTAGGATCGAATTTCTTTATCTATGAACTAGCACTAATAATATCTCTTTTATAATATTATTGTGAGAATTCTAATGAATGCAAAGTGCTTTATAAATTGCAAGTATGTGTAAATATGAGTTTTTATTCTTTATCTGTCTTGTCAACTTTTTACAGTTCCCTGACATCCCATCCCTTCGCTATGAGTCTTAGGATAAAACAATAAAAATAAGTCAATTAGTAAAAAAATCTGATATATTCCTGAAACAGTGCAAGAATCAAAGCCTTGACTTACCCTGGCTTTTTGCCCTCGGTGTCAGTCCTGAGCCGGTAGAGAAGGGTGCAGGATTGCGATGGCCGTGGTGTCCCAGGCTCAGGTTAGAACACGTCAGAATTTTTTGGTCTCCCTTTAATTTCACAATAACTCGCCTCTGTTTTTCACCAGATATTCATCATTTAACCCTCCTTTTTTTCTATTCCCACAATGCTTGGCACATGGTAGATGAATAAATTTTATTGGTGAATAAGCACATATTATCACTCATTTTCTTGATCATCCTCCTCTTTTTCTGAACTATTCTGTCCCCCCTTTATTCCAGTTCCTAACTGTAGATACCTCTTATGGCTATTTCTGACTGTTTGGACATTATTTTTGTCCTTACTCCGGTAGGAGACAACTCCTGGATTTACAACTGTGTGGGTAAGCCTTGCTCTCTGTCTCCAGCCCTCTGCTGAGCACCCTGATGCTCCCCAGCACCACACCTTCAGTACAGCCCAAAGTGGGGTCATGACATTTCCCAGTTCAGCTTCCAGCCCAGCTGACTGTCCTTGGAGTTGGAGCATCATATAGACTTGTTTACTTAGATGGGAATGAGGTGATGACTCTAAACTGCTTAGCACAGTGTCCAGCAGACTGCATGAGCTCAATAAATGTTTGCTATCACTTTTATAATGTAAGTAAGTTGAGGAGCTCCTAACTACTTTGACTTGTGAGGTTCATATTTCTTCTTATAATTTATCTTTCATGGTGACTTTTCAAAAACCAATTGTAAATAACAAGCACTATTATTTAAAATTGAAAGTTGTCATTTTAAAGAAAAGAAAAAATGAATGTTTATGCTGAAGCACAAACTATAACATGTATATACTATTTTTCTTAAGTTCACTAAAAAAACCCCAGCTCTCTGCACTGGGCATGGTAGATTCTGTTGACTGAATACACTAGATGAAAGGTAACTAGTCAGTTAGTCATCAAGGTGTTCACCAGGATCTGAAAATACAGTAAGGAAAAGGGATTTCCTTAGGGTAGCATCAGTGATTCATTGAACATTAAAACTGCATGATATCTTGGGATTAAATAAATGTAGAATATAAATAGAAAAGCATTTTTAAAATTGTTTAAAAGAATTTGGAAATAACATAAAAACCTCAAGGTTTTCTGGTAACTATTGGTTAGCAAAAGACCGACACCTATTTGGTTGTCTGTTCTAAATTCCAACTGTATATGTATTTTAAATTGGACATTGAAAGGCTAAATAGTGTTAAATTCAGCACAATCATTATAATTATTTACTTATTCTAGCCTTGGAATTTCAATACATTTTGGTAAAAAAAAAGCCAGAGCTATGCTTCCAGACTGTGTATAGAAGATTAAATACAGCACAGAACAAAATTACCAATATTAATCTGAATTTTTAACATAAAAAATAGAAAGAGGAAAAACTATAACATTCTTTGAAACTTTAATTGGAGACTTGAATCTTGATCTTAAGTTTGCAGAGTGCAGGGCGCATTCTCCAATGCAGCCATCAGGGCCCCCTGCTCTGTCAATTTTATTTATGTAGAATCTTTCATCAAAAGATCACAAAGAGCTGTCTAACCAGCTATAAAGAAATATAAATCAAAAGGAAAATGAAATGCTCAAACAATAAAATTATACATTAGAGGCCCATTTAAAGCAGAGCATTTTAAGATGAGAGAAAAGTCTTGGCTGAAGTATACAGAATATAAGTTATAATGGGAAGCTATTTCATAATTTGGTGAAAAATGAAAAAAGCCCACTTCTAATAGTGGAGAGCCTATTATTAGGAATGATCACTTGCATACCAGTGCTTTAATGAAGGGGGTGAAGAGCACAGTAACGTGAAGTGGAATTGACGAAGTATGGTGACACTCTTCCTGCTGCGCCAGGGAGGAGAAAAATTTTTTATTCCATAAATGGGCATTGTGCCCAAGTATCATGCTCCTTAGCATGCCTATTGCCGATTGCTACTGTGCCTTGCTCAGAAGGCTCTATGCTAAAGTCCCACAGTACATATATAAAATACATATATTTATGATATATATCCACCACACAGGGGTCTCAGGGAAGGCAAGGTGATCTTTCAATCTCTGCTGTCATCTTTACTTGCTTCTTCAGCACAGATTAATTCAGTGTCCCCCAAATCTCAGGATTTCCAATTTACAGTAAGAAAATATTCATTTTAATGTCCCCAAGCATAGGGAAAATATGAGAATCTTGTAATACTATTGCTTTAACAAAACCAGCAGAAGTCCCTTTAAGCTTGCTTATATAAAAAAGCTAAAGAATTTTGAGACATCAATCTTACGTTTTATTGGCATTATAATAAATATCAAGAAAATGTTCTCTGGCATAAAGTTTATAACATTCAGATTAAAGCCTACATTCTGAGTTTTAGAATTTCAAATATCTCTAAAATTTCAGTCTCCTTTTGTTCAAACCTGACTCTTCAGATAATTTATCTTATGGCTTCAGGATTATGCCTGACAACCTGTGGGAGTAAAATTTACGCAAAGTGTGATATTTACACCTTTGTTAACATTAAACTTCATGTTCAAAGTGATATACCCTCAGCATGCAGTATATGCTGAGTTTAGATGATAATGGTACAGATATAAAATTATAGCTTTTTCTTCACTTTATAATCTCAAGATTATGTGGTTTATTATTGGGGTGCTTCCCCAAAATTAAGAATTGGAAGTCACAAGACTAATATTTATGCAAAGGAAGAACAAGAAGAGAAAAGAGGGAGGCGACATGGGCATTGGATCACGTGTACCACATGGGACCGCGTCTCTGAATTAGTGACCCCCAAATAGGTCTTAAAAGAAGAAAAGGAGCTGGCCAGGTAAGTAGGGAAAAAAGAGCCCTGGGTAGAGGGAACAGAATGTAAAAATGGAAGAAAGAGGCACAAATGTATGAGGAACTGAAAAAGTTCAGTGAACCTGAAAGCAGGGAACATGAGGGAGCATTTGGTAAAAATAAAGATTCACAGGCCAGGCATCAGTTAGGTTCTTGGCTGTGAACAAGAGAAGGCAGCCATGAGTATAAAAAGCAGAAAGGAATTTATTGTTTTGTAGTGAATCACACCGTAATTGTGAAAAACATGGAGAAATAGGCTTTGAAAACGAGCAAGAACCAAGGAAGGGTCAAAGGAGAAACTGTCTCTTCAGAACAATGCTGGTGTTTGTGCCTCCACTGGACGGTCAATGCTGCTAATTGACGTCTATAAGGAAGAGTTCCTTTCCTGTCTCTCCAGCTTTATGGCCTTCCATCGGAATTCAGAACTCCACCTGGAGGGACCCAACAGGGTGCACATGGGTCATAGCTGTGTGCCCCAGCCGACTGGGCATGGAGAAGAAATACTTGGGTCCCTGGCTTCAGGAAGACTCACGAAATGGGATCTGTCACCACATAGAAAGGGAATTTAGTTGCTTGGCAGCTAAATGACCACCAAGCCATAGTAAGTTTAGACTTTGTTTAGGTCACAGGTGGCAAAAATAAGGCCCGCAGATGGGATCCTGCCCTCCCCCTCATTTTGTCTGGCCTAGCACCTTGTTTCTACCCGGTGGTAGTGCCGAGCTCCTTGCCTCTAGTTAAGGAGTAGTTACATTCATATGGTCCTAAAATTACATTTGGCCCTTTGAAAGCAACTGTGAGGCAGATGTGGCCTGGGTGAAAATGAGTTTGATACCCCTGATTTAGGTTAAGTGGGAGGTTGATAACAGTTTTTGGGAGGAAGGTGGCATAGTTCTATGTTTCATATGAAGATCACTTCCGTTGCTGTTCTTGAAGGGTCTTGGGATAAATGAACACTCTAATCTTAACCATAAAGAAGAAAAATATCAACACTAGATAGTCTAAATACATAATGTCAATAATAAGATAATCCTTCCTTTCATATAGCAACTAGAATTTAAAATTTGGTCAATGAGGTATAAGTGCTTTGAATATTTTTGCTCTTACATTTTAACTGCCTCTAGCTCCTCATCCTTTAAAGTCAGGAATTGAGGAGGGTTAGTTCCAACCTCCACTTTAACTTGGGAGGACTAAAGCAGGAGATCAAAGAACAAAACAGGGCCTATATAAAGCACTGAAGCATGCACCAGAAACTTGGTAAGATTTCAGTAAAACTCAGAAATGAAACTGCACAGAATTTTTTTTTTTAACAAAGAATACAAAGTTACAAACAAAGCTTTTGGCCCTGTGAACAGTGGTATGTTAAAAATTGCTACTCTTTTCATTGTGCTTTCTTTGAAAGCAATTTTGGAAAAGTAGAAATAATTTAAAATACCATTTTTTCTAGTCATAGATTTTCAAATCACTGGCAGACGTGATACAAATTCATAGTGGATGTCTAGGAAAGAAAAAAGAAAGGGAAATTCCAGTTAAGAAAGGATCGAAACTTGCTGCCCAGTAGTTTCTCTAAGTGGACAGTAAGGAAATCATTTGCAAGGGAAAAAGATTTCCAGTTTTTGTTGATAGTGTCACAGTAGTAAAATTCAGGTAGCTAATACATTTTAAAAAGCACTAAGTTAGTAACCCTGACATAATCTAATAAATTTATTGAATGATTAATAATTCATGAAACAGTCTTTTCGTAACAAAAACTGAAAATTTCCCTGAATTTACACTTGAGATAAAAATAAATGGGAGGCATTTAATAAGTTCAACTGCTGCCAGAAGAGCAAGTTGAAATTATAGAGGTGACACATGGCTCATCTCCCCACACGTGAGCACACATGTGGGCATGTGTGCACTTGATTCATATAATCAATCGGAGTGCTTATTTGATCAATTTGTCTATTGCCCTTCAGACTGCAGTTTTTAGAGCCAAGCAGACTTGCATTTAGGAAACAAAAGAAAGAAGAAAGATAAAATATTTGTCAAGTATTGTGTTCTAGGCTATGTGTTTGATGATTTATATGTGTTTTTATTTAAATCTCATGATAGCCTTTCAGGTAATAATTATTCAATACTATTTGATAAGTGAGGAAATTAAGGGCTCAGAGAAGTTAAGAAGTTTTACAACATCACAGAGCTAGTAATGTATGCAGAGCCGAGATTCCAAGCTGTGTTTAACTAACTCCCTATTCATATTCTTCTGCTATTCCATGCTGCCTCCCTGAATTAAAAAAAAAAATTAAGCTATTGTAATTTAAGGCTAGAATGTGTTCTTGCATTAGATCAAACTGCGTGAAATTCTAACATTAGATTGTTTTGACTTATAAAAATGGCAATATAAATGTTTTACTGAAATTATAAAAATCTGCAATAATGATATATACCACTTCACTGCAAATATTGGTGAAGTTATTTTTGCCTTCAGTCATTATCCAATGATAACATGATATTCATGCAATTAACAGTAGTATGTAAATTTTAAAAATATTAGAATGGTTTTGTGCACGTAAAAGTGTTAAAACTGACATAAAAAGTCAAAGGAAAACAAGAATTCAAAACACCGAAAGAGATAAATTTAAACAGGTAGAGTAGATCTCTCTAATTTGCCCATTGTAACACAGCATTAGTAAGCATTATGGGTACTTGTATGAAATTGGTAACAAATTTCACTCAGACATAAAATAGCAAACCCATTACGTTATTATAGTAATTATTTTAAACACATTTCTCCGGAACTACAAAGGTTGAAAACAAAAAGGTGTAGATACGTTTTTAAGGCGAAAATGATTGAACTTTCTAGTTGAGACGTGCTCAGCGGTAAACTGTGAAGCGCAATCCCGTTTCCGATCAGGTGCGCGGACTAGAGCGGCTGCAGTAAGCTGCTCATCGTGGCAAGAATGCACTGCATGAAAGCTGATGGGCAACTCAAAATGTAAAAAGCATATTCTCTTATATATTAAAATCTTTGAACTAATGAACTATGTAAGCTATTGGTATTAGATTAAAACTTAAAATAATGGAGAAGCAATATTTTGATTTGTGTTTAAACTAACTCCGCAGTTCATCCGAAGGTATGTGCTCTGATTGTAAATCTCATGGATGTGAAGTGGAAAACATTGAACATGTTTATTTATTTATTTTTAAAGATTTTATTTATTTATTTTTAGAGAGGGAAGGGAGAGAGGGAGGGGGGTGAGAGAGACAGATCAATGTGCGGTTGCTGGGAGACATGGCCTGCAACCTAGGCATCTGCCCTGACTGGGAATCGAACCTGCGATGCCTGGTTCGCAGCCCGCGCTCAATCCACTGAGCTATACCAGCCAGTGTGAACATGTTTATTGAGACACCAATTTTGGAAGAGCTCAGAATAGATAATTATACTAATTATTGAAAGAATTAATTTATCAAATGCTTATTCAATACCTACTATGTGTCCCCAAGGATTCAGAGATTAATTAGACATCTCCAGGGTGTTTCAAGCTGCTAGATCAAAAAAATGTGAATCTTTTTGTCCTTCAAAGGACACTTGGTATACATCTAGTGAGGAAGGCAGAGAAACTATTAGAGGCATTTTCTTAGCGCATAGTCAGAGCTCAGAAAATGACAGAACTTTTTGTTAATATATTGACTGTCTATATAATAGAAGGAAAAATTCCTTGGTGTTTGGACTTTGGGAAGAGTCTCAACATTATCCCCTCTAAAATTAAGTCCCATTTTGACCAAGAGGAGCTAGAACTGGGAAGAACCCGAATATAGAAGCAGTTTCCTGGATTTTTATATTTTTCTACAATCAAAACACGTGAAAGCATCATTTAAATTGTAAGGTGTTTATAAAAATAAAAGCATTATCATTGTTTTCAGCAAAAGGTGTTTTTTTTCATAGTGGACTTGAGGTAGTAAGTACTACTCCAATGATTTGTTTTGCTGTAAGATGACTTGATGAAGGACTGATTTAAGAAGGCTGGAAAGAATTCAGAGTGGCTTTCAACCAGTGCTGGAGTGACTATTGGATGTTTGTTAAAATTCTTTAGTTTGTTATTCAAGTCCTTGTCTTAATGTTACTGTCTCACAACTATGGACACAATTGGTGTATGTATTGTTTAAAAAAAAGTTTGACACATGGGTAGTTAGAGCCACTGTTTGAAGTTATCTCCTCTGTGAATGAATTTGGAAATGGGACAGGCCTGGGGATTTAGAGGACAAGACTTTCAATGTGAGCCCAGGGGGGCCAGTTAGTTTGCAGAGTCGAGGGTTAGGAAAGGCAGACTTCTCCAAGGGTGGAAGGGTGAGCACGGAGTGCTCTGATGGGAACCCAGCCAGGCTCAGGGTGAATTCTGTTATGCCAAGCACAGGAAAGTATCTGCAGTAATTCTCCTTTTGTCAGACACTGTCCATAATTCCCAGTTCAGGAACCACTAGTAGAAATTTTCAGGTCAGTGCTTAAGAAATTCTGGCATTCTCTGGTCTTTTCTCTTCTAGTGTGAGTCTCTGCCCTGTGAAAGATTTCTTAGAAACCCGGGTCAGAAGTTAATGGCCTCAATGTTGTGGAAAATTGGGTGAGTATATCCTCGCTTGTTCTCTTTCAACTTGAATAGAATGAGATCTTCTTTTTTGATCATAGTCCCTCTAGGAACTTCTGAGGGCATACTTTTCTGCTTTGTCACACCATGACAGATAGAATAATGATAATACTGTACAGTACTGTGGGGTGAAGTATTGAGGCTGTAGCAGGAGGTGATTTAAGGCCTTGCCTAGCCTCTCTAAAGACTGAGAGAGTCTGTATCCGTGGTATACTAATTTATAGTTCAGAGTATGCAACTTTTGCTTTAGGAAAACCATGTCAACTACCTAGTGAATAAATGGTAAATCCTAGCTTATAATTATGGTGGTGAATATTAACTATGTGCCATATCCTGTTTTACATAGTCTCTCTCTCTCTCTCTCTATATATATATATATTAATTTATTGCTTAATAACCCATGAGGTAGGTATTATCATTATTCCCACAATATATGAGCAGGAACTGGGGCACAGGATGACTAAGCAATTGGCCAAAGGTCACAGAGAACTGTCATAGTAATTGACAGCCAACATTTGGACCTAGGCAGTCTGGTTCCATAATGCAGTCTTAACTACTACACTATATTGCCTGAAGAAGGCAGCTGCAAAAGGGAGAGCTAAGCCAACAATCTGTATAATGTCGGCACCAAGACTTTTGAGTTCCTAATACTTTGAGAAGATTCTTGGTAGCAGAAAAATTCCATCAAAAGCAATCATCAGACCAAGGCTGGGGCTGGGTTTGGGAGAAGATAAATTTTTACAACATAAAGTTATGACTGACTTTAAGCAGTAAGAATATAAAGATTAAATTATTTAATTTTGAGCATAAGACCTGCACCCTTTAAGAAGATGCAGTGATTGGATTCAGAACTCTTGTGTGCAATGGTTGTCTTTGGATATGAAGGAGGTCCTCAGGTAACTGGGAGATCTGGACCCAGGGGCTGACAGTGTCAGGGGGTCCTTGGTCATGGAGAGACGGTTCTATTCCTGAAATTCCACTTGGCAATCCAATATAGAGCTGAAGAGAGGGTGTGGCAGGAACCTCTAGCAAGAGGCAGATCTGAGACTTGGGAGGTAGAGTGATTATGTTGAGTCCTGGGGCACTTCCCAGGACCATACAGAAATATAACTCAGCCTCAGAGGGCCAGGCCAGACTTTAGTGACTCCTTTTTTGTACAGCTTCCTATGACAGAAACAATCAACCTGAAAATCTAAGGCTTTCCCTCCCTCCTCTCCAACCCCCAAATCATCCATTTAGAAGTCCTTATTTCTTCATGCTGATAAGGATAAGGAAATCGGAAGG
Source organism: Tonatia bakeri (assembly GCA_004024845.1). Classification (NCBI taxonomy): domain Eukaryota; kingdom Metazoa; phylum Chordata; class Mammalia; order Chiroptera; family Phyllostomidae; genus Tonatia; species Tonatia bakeri. The sequence goes on from PVIA01000261.1 coordinate 30,198, forward strand.
AAGACAGCTTATGGTCAGTAGGAGATAATATCAACAGTTGATAACTCACAGTAAGTTAACTAGTGTCTAAATGGCTTCATTCTTAAATTAGCCCTGAAGTTTGTTCCGGAACAATTTCCCTTGAGGACCATGAGGTGGTTCTGGGAGAAACTAAACTAATATATGATCACTGAAGACTCCTTCTTCCTAGACACAACTAGGTGAAAGATCCCTTTCAATTAGGTGTGACCATGTGACTGGAGTGTTGGCCAATGGGATGTGCAAAGGAGTAGGGGACACCTCTTCCAAGCCAGGACCTTAAACATTGCCCTCACTACCCTCCTTGCTCCCTGCTCTCTGTCTCTTCTGACATGCTGGCCAGAGAAGGCCCAACAGGGGGCCAGTGGGTGGTAGAGTCCAAAGATGGAAGGTGTCTGTGTCTTTGAATCACCACAAAGAAGGGACACACCCCACTGCTCAGAACACCCAATGGGACTTCATCAAGGCAAGAAATGAATTTATTTTCTTTTTTTTTAAAATTTTATTTATTTACTTTTAGAGAGGGGAATGGGGGAGAAAGAGAGAGAGAGAGAGAAACATCAGTGTGTGGTTGCCTCTCACATGGCCCCCACGGGGCACATGGCCCGCAACCCAGGCATGTACCCTGACTGGGAATTGAACCTGCGATGCTGTGGTTTGCAGCCTGCACTCAATCTACTGAGCTACCCCAGCCAGGAAGAAATGAATTTCTATTTTGTTAAACCACATTGAGACTTCAACATTTGCCTGTTACAGTTGCTAGCATAATCTAATTTAGTGTTGGTAATAACAAAAACAACATACATACATAGTGCTTTTATGTGTCAAATATTCTTGACATGTATTAACATAATTAATCCAAATTAAAACCTATATGGTAAGTACTTTTACATTACTCCTACTTAAAAATAAGGCACCATGAATGTTAACTTCCCCAAGGTCATGGAACTTGAGGTAGTACAGGCAATATCTGACCCTAGGCACTCTATCTCCAGAGACTGTACTCTAATGTATTTTATCATCTGAAGAGTTCCCTTTGATCTAGGGTTGTTTTTATTTAACAAAAGATTTTATTTGTTTCTTTTTAGAGAGATGGGAAGGGAGTGAGAGGCACACTGATGTGTGAGAGATACATTGCCTGGTTGCCTCTCACACAGCCCCAATCAGGGACCTGGCTCACAACCAAGGCATATGACCTGATTGGAAATCAAACTGGTGACCCATTGATTCTCAGGCCAGTGCTCCAATCTACTGAGCCACACCAGCCAGGGCTGACCTAGGGTTCTTGTGGGAGACAAAATATGTTACCTTTAGCCAAGAGAATGCAGTATGTTTTTGACTTATGCATGAGTCTCCTGATTGCCATGGGCCTCTGGACCATGAACACAAGAGAATACAGGAACTGTCCCAGGGGAATGGAGAGGAGGGTTGCAGGTGATTAAAAGAAAAAAGTGAGCTATGGTCTGGGCTTCAAGATCCTTGAAAGAGCTGGAGGTAGTAGACAGATGAGCTGAGTGAGCAGTGTCCGATGTCCCAAATGAAGCCCACTGGGAATGGAGGGGAAAGATGCTTGCACTTAGAAGGTTGCTGCAGCCCCAGACCTATCCCTCGGAGAAGAGCAAGGTGTGGCGGGGGGAGGGCAGGGGCTAGGGTATTCCTTTACCCAGCTGCTCAGCCTTAAGATTAGAAACTGTTTCTAATCTTAAAAAGGCTGCAAGAGCGTCAGAACTGGCGTCAGAACTGGTGTGAGATGTCTGTCCCAAGACCCCAACTTAACAAGGACCATTTCTGAAAAAGCCAAGGGGAGAAGAAAGTCTTTCTCCTTTCATTCCTTGCAACTGTTAAGCAGATAACAACACCAAGAATCCTGCGGGGATTGGCCCCTCATTCCAAGTGGGCAATGTTTAACTCTTGTACTACAGGACACTTTGCAAGAGCTTCCCAGGGCAAAACCAATGACTGGAAGTTCTGCCGTTCATGCTGTTCCATCAAAACTAGCTAGCTGCGAACCCAAAAGAATTTCATAGAAATTTTGATGAGGGGTGTCTGAATGTTACTGATTAAATGGGTTGTTGGAATGGCTTATTTTTCCCCCACTAACATTAAAAAAAAAGAAAATTTATTCTTGTGATCTAGATACAGTCTCTGTAAAACTGAACACATATAGGGTTTCTTTCTTTTGATGTCTATGCCCTGGAATAACTTCACTGTTTTTATTTAGTTAGCTTTATTGAGAACGTGTTCCCAAGGTAGAACTTGGGTAGATGCCATCAATTGAGGGGAGTGGTGGGAAGGGGTGGCTAAAAAAATAACAACACAGGATTGATTTCTTATGAACTATTAATTTGGTGTGGGAGACATGAACACAGCTCATAAGATGAAATGAGCAACAGGAAAATGAGGACAGGGAAAATGCTGAGTGTGAGGTAAGTATTAAAGTATTCCTTGTTGTTCAAGACTGATATTTAGGAGTGCTTGTGGGTGCAAGATGGGGTGGGGATGATGGGGATGGGGGTGGGTGTAATGAGTCATATTTAAACCCTACCCAGCAGCAGTCAATAGGCCTGGTAACCTGACACCAGATAAATTAACATAACGGTGCACACCATGTGTTTCCCTGTGGGATGTTCCTGTGCAAGTTATTGCATCAATCCTTTAAATAAGGAATTTTCACTTTCCTTGTACTAAGTGTGAGTGGAGTTCTGTGATTGACAGCAAGCGTCATATGCACACACTGTGTTTTGGGAAGGAATACTGGGGGAGATATATGCTTTTTGACATTTCAAGAAGGCCTCTGTGTGAGTTATTGCTGAGCACTAAATGGCTGCCACTTTTGTTTACACCATCACTGAACTACCAGTTTCAGATTCATTGTTTGTAAAGCTCTTTGGGATAATTTGTATATGAAGGATTCCATATAAAACCAGTGTTTACTCCTTCTTGTATTATGCTTTTGGAGCCTGACACATAAGGGTGCTTTCACATGCAGCTTGCAGGAAATTAAGTACTCGACTCCTATTAACGCCGCTAGGAACTGGGCTCCTGGCGGTCTACCTAGGGGTAGTGGAAAGGGGCTCACAGCTTTGCGAGTAAATTGAAACAAAGACGGGGTAGAACTCAGATATTTATTCAGCTGTTGAAAGTTTTATGGGCAACTAGGCTACAAATAATGTGAATTGTTTTATTGAGAGTGTGTGGAGAATTAAAGCTTGAACTACCCCCTTAATTTTATGTGGTGGTGTTGTGTACATAGTGTGTGTGTGTGCACATGTGCATGTATACATAATAAAATGTCTATTATCAGCATCTTGTTTCCAGGAAATTTTCATTAACTGACATGATTGTACTTCATTAAGGAAATGATGCTATTAATCTGTATCATAAGCCTGAGACCCTGGAAAATCCCTAAATTGAATCTTATTGAGTTTTGATGTTTATTGTTTTTGAACTCTTTGAGCAGAGCTAATTTCTGTGACATGTATGGTGACTTCCTAAACAAAATATAGATTGTTCAAAATATTTCACATTCAGATCATGTTGAATAAAAGAGTTTACTTAAACAAGCATACAAACACATATCACATGATAAAAGTACATCAATAGCTCATGTTTTTAAAAGACATACAAAATAACAAATTGGGTCTTTTTAGCATTTACTTATTTTCTAATTTTTAATACCTAAAAACCCCTCTTTTTCTTTATTTTTATTGTTGACACTATTACAGATGTCCATATTCCCCCTTTGCCTAACTCCATTACATATAATATATTGTATATCATATAGTATGACCTATATTATCCATACATGTATACACATGCACACATACATATGACAGGTTTGTGGTTCATTTATGACACAGTAGATCAAAAGGGTGTTGGTTGAAGTTTACAAAATTATAGATGTTTTTTCTTGCTTATAACCTAATAGTTAGAAAATCCTATAATTATAATAAAAAATGATAATACAGCAGCTAATAGGTATTAATGGACTATAGATAGAGATGAAAGGGGTTTAAAGTTCTCACATGTTGTGATTCCCCAAAAGTCCTTCCAGCACATTGCAGCCCCTGTGGTGGATACTGAAGTCTGTGCACACTGGGAGGTTCCTGATTCTCAGTGACTTTAAGGTAATAGATCCTGATTTCTCCATGATGACCTTGGGAAATGCTATTTAACATATACAATCCCAAAGTTTGCAGACCTCTTCAATATGTGGGTTCGAATGAGGTCACTTTTTATTGATGTTGTAATCACAACACTTGTATGACTTTGGGAAGTTACTTGACCTTTGAGAACCTGTCAGCTCATCTGTAAAATGGAGATAATGATAAGAGCAGCATCACTTTGTCTGCAGACTGAAGATGATGACCCATGCAAATGCTTCAGCAGAGTTCCCAGCCCATAGGAACTTAAATATTAGTGATAAGGATATTAATTTATTACTGATTGGTTTGCACATTATTTTTTAAAATTTTTTATTTTAATTGTTGTTCCAGTACAGTTTTCTGTCTTTTACTCCCACCCCAGCCCACCCCTCCAGCCCTACTCACCTCCCTCCCATTTCCACCCCCCTCCTAGTTTTTGTCCATGTGTCCTTTATACTTGTTCTTGTAAACCCTTCCCCTTTTCCCTTGAAATTCCTTCCCCTTTCCCCTCTGGTCACTCTATTTTTAGAAGAGAATTTGAGGTGATAAAATAAAAATCAAAGGTAAAGGAGGAATTATATATTAATTTTATTTGTTTCCAATGAAGCCTCTTCAGAGCAAAATACCTGAAAAGAAAACAGCAGGCATTGTTGATATTTCAAAACTTCAATTCAAAAGCATCTTAAAAAGTTGAATCTTAAAAGGTAAACCATTTAATGCGTCTTTAAAAAGTCAGTCAATTTTTGTTTTGAAGATACAGTTTCACTGTTCTTTCTTGGCTGCCACACAGCTAAAATATAGAGTTTTCATTTTTTTCTCTCAGACTGAATTGCAATCAGATTTTTGTGAACCATTCATTCTGGAAGAATGCTTTGTTCTGGAAAACGCAAGTGCTGGGGAAAACTCAGCAAGACCGCATAGCTTATTATTTGAAAACTAGCACTTGATAAGGGTGTTAACTCGACATGTAATTCCACTTAGTAAAGGGATCATTGAACAGAATGGATGCAGTGATTAAACCATAATTATACACTGTAGCCTTATTATTTTGCAAAGGAAAGGTACATATAACAAGTAAAGGAAATATTTAAACATAAGCATAGAGAACAAGAAAATCCATTATTTGAATTAAAAGGGGTAAATATGTGGGAAATCAATGTAAAAAGAAGCAGTTTGGAAATATTTATATTGAAATAATTAGAAGAATAGAAAGCATCAGTTATGGCTCACTTGTCACAGAAAAACTCTCTTGGACAAGATATTTTAGAATGCAAAAGTTGAGGACGTGGAAAGGATAGGTGTTTGTTGAATGAGTGAATCAATGAAAGCTGACTGAATTGAAGAGGTCAGAGACCTTTAAAAAAAGACACTGTGCTTGCTATCAGGAGAAGGTGACCAAAGTAAGACATGCAGTTTAGTTTAAAGCTCATTTTACCATATTTAAGGTGTTGAGCTAAGTGCTTACATCTTCTCTTCAACAATAAAAATAAAGAAAATAGTAAGCAATACTGACATTTTGAAAATAATTACCAATGAAGACTTCATTAAAAATCACCATTAGATTATAACGAATAAGGGGGAAACAGCCATTATTCACTTTGCTATAGGAAAGCTTGACTGTAAGGCTCAGTCAGCCTTAAGAAACCTTGAGTCCAGGCTAGGGGTAAGGTCTGGATGTGACGGGGAGACAGAGGTGGTAACTGGGAACACAGTTAAGAGACTGCATCGGAAGTCAGGAAGGTTCAGTATGGAATGGTGGGGAGTAGGTCTTCGGGGCCAGTACGTCACACTTGTGGTAGGGAGGTGAAGGGTGGATGCCAAACCTACTGACTGCTTGCTATAGGCAGCATCTAATCTGAACAAGGAGGTCATGGTTTTTTAGAATCTCTAATGGTCTGCTTTTTTATGACTATGATCAAGAAATCCCAAATACCTTTCAAAACTTTTTTTGTGTGAGTCTTAATAGATCTTAAAGTGTATATGATCTTAAAGTATATATGGCATTTGGGTTCTTCCTAGTTTCATCATTAAGATTTTATTTGCATTTAGTTTCATTGTAAAGGAATAAGGACTTTTAAACTGGGACAGAATTCTGGTCTGTAGGTGTCAAGGAGTTATTTTTCAACAGATAAGTGTTAGCTTCCAGGTGCTTCTGGACTCTTACCTGACAATGAAACTCCCATTCTTTAACAGGCCTTACTTTGCCCGATCCCTGGAACTCATAACCTTGTTCCAAAGGGAGCCGTCTAGTCAGCCGTGAAGGTCACTTCTGCAGATCCTGTGAATGTTCATAATATGCTGGCAGTTACCACATTCAAGAAAGCCAGCAGGGTTTTGTGTCCTTAAAACAGTGACAGAAATGAGTTTACAGATATCTCAACTGTCCTGTGCTCTGCAGCCATTATCTGTAACCCTCTCCAACCAGGACCACAGAGCGAACCTCTTGGATCTCATGCTTTAGAGGATCTGGCTGTCCCGGAAAGTGGCAGCACATTCCTGCCACCTGCGTCCCCTCCTTTTGCTGGTCTGGAGAGCCTGCAAAATTAGAGCTTTGCTGTGGCTCATTCTGCTCATTTTACAATCTGCCAATTTCTTGCAGGGCTTCGGATTGCTACAATCTTATCATTTTCAAAAACTCATCGTTATTGGTTCTCTCCGTGCAGATCATTTGTAGCTGTGAGGAAAACCTCCCTCTGCTTTTAATCTTGCACTGGGGTAAGGGTTTCACGTTTTACTTTTCAAGTGCACTTCCACAAAAGAGAGATAAATAGGCATTCTGATTCTCTCAAGACCAGAATACTATCATAACTTTTTACCTTTTACTGCTCTGCACTCAAGCATGGGTAGAGAGGTGTTTTTATTTTCACACTGAATCACTATTAAATGTGTTAAATTTGTATTGACCAGGAAAACAGGCAAAGAAGCTCAAGCAGTCCCTTTGATAGTCTCTGTCATCAACAATTGCTTACACTAAACAGAGAAATATTTCTGAAATGTGAAGTTACAATTTCAAATACCATATATGTCACATAATCATATATGTGCATACATATATACTTCTGAAATGTTGTGCATATATATATATTATTTTGCAAAGGAACAAAATATATATTCTTCATATTAAACTGAAATCTGCATCTACAGATAGAGGCTGTGGAATAAGCTGATACAGTTCGGGTAACAACAATGGTACAGTCAAGGTAAAACAGATATGAGGGACTTCACATATTTTGCATTCCACTGGAAATTTCACTCTACAAAGCATAGCATCTAATCTGATGCACTCTTTAGTGGGCTTGCAAAAATCAGATTCTGTTTGTGAGGTTACAGCTACAGAGAACCTGAATGGCTCGCTCTTTACATGACTGACCCCAAATATTTGGCCTTAGTCAAGAAAAGTTTTGGGGTAGTCTAGGGTTATCACAGAACACAGACAAACATGTGTGTGCATGTTTGTGTGTATGCATGCTGTGTGTGTGCCTGTGCATCGGGCGATTTAGGGAGGCTGACATGCGTGGGTTAAGAAGGAACTCTTTGGCTTCTTGTTTGGATAATAAAAAATAGTCAAGAATGTGAAAATGAATGGAACTGCGGGACACAGTCCTGCTCATCCCAGCCTTTTAATATGATACAGGGCTAGAAACCTGCACATGTCAGATGTAGATAGACTTTGTGAAAGTTAATTTCTTTAGGCCCAGAGTAAGTGGAGGTGTGATTCTTTGATCAAAGACACTGAAAGATAGCAACTTAGGTGAGATGAGGGGTTTTGTTAAGGAAAGTCTGATGCAATATTAAAAATTACTTTGATTGAATAAAGGTGGGAGCATAATAGCTACAGTGACAGCAGTCGCTGCCCAGGACCTCTCAAGTGAGCTCCAGACATGCACTCCAGACGAGGGTGACAGTGATCGGGTGACAGTCTTATACACTAGAGCAGTGACTCGAAGAAGACAGAAAAACAGAACTACAACATACCTGAAAAATAATTGTTTACTTTTTAATAAATGATTGAAGGAAGAATAAACTAAGGCAAAATTTTCCTTGCACCTTCTTATTTACATCTTCGTTCAAGGGAATAACTTCCAAGGCAGGTAGGATGGGGGTTGAGAACTGTTGGGGGAGGAGCCAGTTGCCCTGGCAGGTGATTGGTAATTTGATGTTTATAAGTTAAGGGCTGGCTGTTTTTGCCTATACAACTCCTCTGTCTCCCTGCTAATAAATTGCCTATGTCCTCGTATCTGCATCATTTAGTACATTTCTTTTAAAGGGAGTGTTTTTAATTTTTGTTATCAGCAGCCATTATGTTTAAGCACATTCTGGGATGGATGTGGTTTTGAAGACAGATTTTCTTTCTGTTTTCACTTCTGCTTGGACAGGAGAGTCTAAAATTTAATATTTACAAATCTGAGATAAATGGCCCAGAATCATCATATGATTATTCTGATTGCACCCTGGCCATTGAATCGATTTCTCATTGTAGACAAGGATTATCCCAGGAGCAAATGCGACTCAAGTGATAACGATATTCTTCAGCTCTTCGGTTCGATTGCTAACCAGCTAGGCAGAGCTCAGCGTCCAGCCAGACTAGGAAGGGTGGCGTGAGTGTACAGAACAACAAAGAAAACGGTCCAGAAAAATCAAAGGCCTATGAACTTTATGTTCCTGCCCAACTGCAGCATTACACAGAATTTACAGTTATGCCAGCCTGTGTACCCTTAAAACATTTTCTCAAGTAGTTTAGGATTTTCACATAAATATTTCTGCAGTAAGTATCACCAACATTTAGTAGCTGTTTTTCAAGAATAGCTGAGTGACATTATTATGGTCTGCCATCAAATCAGGGGGGGTGTGGAGGGGAGCAAATAAAGACATTGCAGATAAAGACAATGTACACAGCGGAGTTTATGCCACCGAATTTGTGGATGTTTCAACATATCAGCAGCATATTTGAGTCTTCTGTCTGCTTTTGATACAGTGCTTCTCATACAGTTTCATCAAAACATTTGCAATGAGAGAGGTGAGTGCATATTTACCTTATAAATAATTTTTTGAAGTCTTGTGTTTATTTTGACAAACTTATGTGGATTTTGTATTCAATTAAAAATGATTGTAAAATAATATTTTGCCCTTGCCCACTTCCCAATTGTTTTAGTGTAAATAAGCATTACCCGGAATGCTTGCTAACACATGAATTCCTGGTTTCCATCCCCAGGGCCAGCTAGGTGTGTGTAAGGTAAGGCTTGGAAATAAGTGTCCCAGGAGATTGATTCTGCTTAGCTGACTCAAATAGCATGCTATGAGAAACTTGGCTCTAGGAAACAGCCTTGGGGTGTCTCGTTACCTCAATTTGAGAAGTACCTTTCTAAAGGCTCTAAGAATATTCATCATACCAATGAATAATTCAGTCTCAGCTTTACTAAGCATTCCTGCCCTTCACTCATCCTGTGGGCAATCAGTCTGAACTCCTAGCTTCCTTACAAGACCCACATTTGTCTATCTTCAGTGCTTTCACTAGATGTGTTCTCTCTCAGGCAGTGCCTATATTTGATGGACACATCTTTAAATTATATCGGTCCTTCCAGGCTCTCAAGTGCTGACTTCCCCACAAAGAGCCCATCCTTTCCCACTCACTCAACTTGCCATGACTTTTCATCCAGCCCTCTTCAATGTTTGTGTACATGTCTTATTGCTTCTAACTGAGATAGGTTCCACAATGGGTTTCATGTTACATATATTCCTAGGTCTCCAGTAGGTCATACCTACCACGAATCCTTTGTATGCAATAGCTGTCCAATAAACATCGACTGAATGGATGACTTCAGGAGAAAAAGCTGTTATGTAGAGTCAAGAAGTACACAAAAACAGAAGAAACAATAACTGCTGCTTAGTTCTGGTAATGTCATTAATTGGCACTTGTTCCTTTTCTTTAGAGATACTTCTCTTAGTCAGGAGGAAAGAGAATCTAGAAATGATTATGATTATTATACTATAAAAATTGGCATGTGGATCCATAGGGTGTACAACACAAAAAGTGAACTCATGTAAATTATGGAATTTAGTCAATAATTATATATCAGTATTACAGCAAGTGTAACACACTAATGAAAGGTGTTAATAATGGGGAAACTAAGTGGGAGGAATTTAAGGGGATCGATCAGTCTATACTTTCTACTCCACTTTTCTGTTAATCTAAAACTGTCCCCTAAATAAAGTTTATTAATTAAAAAAATGAAAAAGTGGGCATTTAGTAGTATGCGAGAGAAACAGGAGTAAGGTGAAATGATAAAATTTAAACAGAATTCACCCAATGCTTGTCATGAGTGGTATTTCAAGAGCAGGAAAGCAAGGCCTGCCTTGCTATGTTTGGGAACACTCTTTCATGATTCTTTATATATAACACTTCTAAAGAATTCTTTGAACTCAGCTTTTTCATTAGTGAAATGAGAATTTCGTGTTTAGAGACATGTGATAAAATGGAAGTATGAACCTTAAGCAAGTAAGCAAGCATGAACCTTATAATAAACATTGCCCAAGAATTCACCTTGTTATAAATTAGAGTAGAATTGGTAAAGCAAGTGTATTTATGAGGGCAGAGGTGGAGTGGAGCTGTAGGGAGGATACAGTCTACCAAGGAGTTTAAAGAATACTTTCAGTTGAACGAGTAGACATGCTATGGCATCAGCCAATCATAGTTTGAACACAAAAATGAAAAGAGAGAGGCCCTGGCTGGCGTAGCTCAGTGGATTGAGTGCGGGCTGCAAACCAGGCATCGCAGGTTCGATTCCCAGTCAGGGCACATGCCTAGGTTGCAGGCCATGTCCCCTAGCAACCGCACATTGATGTTTCTCTCTCTCTCTCTCCCTCTCCCTTCCCTCTCTAAAATAAATAAATAAATAAAAACATCTTAAAAAAATGAAACGAGAAAGAGAGGAGAGAGCAAGTAAGCTTTGTAGAGCTGGGCTCACACATACTCAGCAGTTCATTTCAGAGGGACAAAAAATAACAATTCCAATTTATGCATAGTGTAAGTATCTAAATGATACAATGTAGAATATCACATTGCACACTCCTTCAGAATTATGCAGTCAGCACAACCTGCAAATTTGAATTATTTTGTTTTAACCTTTATCAGGGTTCTCCACCCTCCATTTAGTGTTGTAGCAATTCAGAATCTGCCTCTATTTTGTTGCTAAGCCATTTTCATGTAGATTAATATATGTATAAAATTACGTATAATTCATATACATTTCTCCATAAATAGAAAAGAGATATTTGCACCCAGTAAGTGTTTCTGGTTGAGTGTCTCTTCCTCTGATAATGTGGAGAATACCATTTGTAGTTCACGAGGGTGTTCTACCTACACCACACTAAGTTGTTGAGTGTGATCTCAGGGCAAAAGTTCTAGATGCAACTGGTTCAGGCTAAATCTTTTCAGAAACTTGGACAGTACTGCAGTGCAGTGCTTCTGAAACTTTAACATGAAAACAAAACATCTGGAGATCTTGTTAAAATGCAGACCCTCTGGGGAGGGTCCTGAGATCCTGAATTTCTTTTCTTTTAAAATTTTTAAAAAATATATTTTATTGATTATGCTATTACAGTTGTCCCATTTCCCCCCTTCATTCCCCTCCACCCTGCATACCCCCTCCCACCCACATTCCCCCCCTTTAGTTCATGTCCATGTGTCATAAGTTCATACTATTCTTGCCCTCTTCCTGTCTGTTTTCTACCTACCATCTACACTACTTATTCTCTGTATCTTTCCCCCCTCTCTCTTCCTCCCACTCCCCTGTTGCTAACCCTCCATGTGATCTCCATTTCTGTGGTTCTGTTCCTGTTTTAGTTGTTTGCTTAGTTTGTTTTTGGTTTTGTTTTAGGTGCGGTTGTTAATAAGTGTGAGTTTGCTGCCATTTTACTATACATGTTTTTTTATCTTCTTTTTTCTTAGATAAGTCCCTTTAACATTTCATAAAATAAGGGCTTGGTGATGATGAACTCCTTTAACTCGACCTTATCTGAGAAGTACTTTATCTGCCCTTCCATTCTAAATGAAAGCTTTGCTGGATAGAGTAATCTTAGATATAGGTCCTTGCCTTTCATGACTTGGAATACTTCTTTCCAGCCCCTTCTTGCCTGTAAGGTCTCTTTTGAGAAATCAGCTGACAGTCTGATGGGAACTTCTTTGTAGGTGACCATCCCCTTATCTCTTGCTGCTTCTAGGATTCTTTCCTTCATTTTTATCTTGGTTAATGTAATTATGATGTGCCTTGGTGTATTCCTCCTTGGGCCCAACTTGTTTGGGACTCTCTGAGCTTCCTGGACTTCTTGGAAGTCTATTTCCTTTGCCAGATTGAGGAAATTCTCCTTTATTATTTGTTCATATAACTTTTCCACTTGTTGCTTTTCCCCTTCCCCTTCTGGTACTCCTATAATTTGGATGTTGGAACGTTTCAAGATGTCCTGGAGGTTCCTAAGCCTCTCCTCATTTTGTTTGAATTTTTGTTTCTTCATTCTTTTTTATTTGGTTGTTTCTTCCTTCCTTCTGGTCCTCTCCATTGATTTGAGTCCCAGTTTTCTTCCCATCATTATGGTTCCCTGCGCATTTTCCTTCATTTCACTTAGTGTAGCCTTTATTTTTTCATCTAATTTGTGACCACATTCAACCAATTCTGTGAGCATCCTGATCACCAGTGCTTTGAAATGTGCATCTGATAGGTTGGTTATCTCTTGGTCATTTAGTTGTGTTCACTGTGGAGCTTGATCTCTTCTTCTGTTTGGGCCATTTTTTTTGTCTTGTCTGGCCTGTTATGTGTGAGGGCAGAGCCTTAGGTGTTCACCAGGGCAGGACAACCCAGTCTCTGGGTTGTGAGGCTATATGTGGGGGCAGGGTCCGAGAGGGAACAATGGTGTCTGCTCTGCTCCCTGTTGGATCCCAGTCCCCTCCACTGCTTCCCCCAAGCAAACTGTACTCTTCTGGCACTGATTCCCATGTGGGCGGGCCTGTGTACATTCTAGGACCCTGTGGGTCTCTCCAACAAACTCTCCTGTGAGGCTGGAAGTCTTTCCCTGCACCTCAATCACAACAGGTGTTTTCAATCGGTGTTTTGAGGCTTTACTTCCTGGTGCTGGGTCTCTGGGTTGTGTGGTCTGTCTTGCTCCCCAGTTTTGCCTTATCTGAATGCAAATGTGGGACCGCCCGGTCAGCCAGTTGTCTTGCGTGCAGTGCCTTGCTTCACAATCACCACCTTGCTGGGTCTGCCTGTTGCCACTCTGCACCTGGGGTCTGCCAGCTGCCATCTTGCAAACCCGGTGCCACCTCTTTTTGTGCTGTGACCCCTCTCTGCCCCACCTACTGGTCTGGATGAATGAATATGTCTATTTTAACTCCTTGGTGGTTGGACTTCCATACAGTTCAATTTTCTGTCAGTTCTGGTTGTTATTTTGTTTCTAAATTGTTGTTGTCCTTATTTTGGTTGTGCAAGGAGGCATAGTGTATCTACCTATGCCTCCATCTTGGCTGGAAGTCTAAAATTATTTTTACTGTTGTTCAGCTACAGTTGTTTCCATTTCCCCCCCACCACTTTCCCTGGCCCCACCCTCAATCTTACTCTCCTTGGCTTTGTTCATGGGTCCTTTACCCGCCTCTCCTCTCCCCTCTGGTTACGTCAGTTTGTTCTTTATTTCAGTGCCTCTGGTTATATTTTGCTTGCTTGTTTTGTTGAATTTCTGACAAATTCCCTGCTGATGTTGATGCTGCATAGCATGGGTGCAGAGGGGCTGCCTCTTGCCATGTGACTGTTATCTGATCTGATTAAAGAAAACTTTAAACTGTGAAACCTCCAGAGGAGGAAGTCTGTGTTTTTTTCACTGGTCTAAGGAAGGATGAATATCTCATTTTGTTTCCTTTCTTATGAATACAAGGCAGGTGGGGTGGGTGTAAGAAGTTTTCATAAACGCCTACAAATACCGTACATGCTACAACATGTGGTTTGTGTTAAAGAGGCTGTGAATAGTCAAAGAATAAATACAATTGCCAGGGAGAAGGCTTCATACTTTCTCAGAAAAAGATTAAGGGCAGCAAAGTTGGCATTTGGTTATTTTATTTTTTTAAATATTTTTTAAATGTATTAAATTAAAGTTGACACACATTATATTAGTTTCAGGTGTATACCCCATGATTAGACATTGTATAACTTACTAAGTGATCATCCTGATAAATCTCGCACCCATCTGACATTAGACATAGTTATTACAATATTATTGACTCTATTCCCTGTCCTGTACTTTACAGCCACATGACTATTCTGTAACAACCAATTTGTGCTTCTTAATCCTTCACTCTATTCACCCGTCCTCCCAAGCCCACTCCCATCTGGCAACCATCAAAATGTTCTCTGTGTAAGTCTGTTTTGGTCTGCTTGTTCACTTATTTTGTTTTGTAGATTCAATTGTTGATAGATATGTATTTATTGCCATTTTATTGTTCATTTTTTTTCTTTTTCTCCACCTCCTCCTTCTTCTCCAAGAAGATCCTTTAACATTTTATGTAATACTGGTTTGGTAGTGATGAACTGGCAGTATTTTCTTATTTGGGAAGCTCTTTATATGTCCTTTGATTCTAAATGATGGCTTTTCTGGTTAGAGTAAGTTTGGTTGTAGGACCTGGCTTTTCATCACTTTGAATATTTCTTGCCAATTCCTGCTGGTCTGCAAAGTTTCTGTTGAGAAATAAGCTGACAGTCTTATGGCAGCTCCCTTGTAGGTAACTAACAGTGTTTCACTCGTTGCTTTTAGGATTCTCTCTTTGCCTTTCAACTTTGGCATTTTAATTATGATGTTTCTTGGTGTGGTTCTCTTTGTCCCCATCTTGTTTGGGACTCTGTGCTTCCTGGACTTTTGTGTCTATTTTCTTCACCAAATTAAGGAATTTTTTTTCATTTTTTTTTTTTTTTTACATAGGCCCTCAATTCCTTGCTCTCTCTTCTCTCCTGCTGGCACCCCCCATGATGTGAATGTTGGATATGCTTGAAGGTATCTCAGAGGCTCCTTTTACTATCCTCATTTTCTTGGATTTATTTTTCTTTTTGCTGTTCTGCTTGGGTGCTTTCTGCTTCCTTATCTTCCAAATCTCAGATCTAATCCTCTGTTCCATCTACTCTACTGTTGATTTCCAGTTAATATCATTAACTGATAAAGAAATCTTCACTGCAGTTAATGTATTCTTCATTTCTGACTGGTTCAGTTTTGTGGTTTATAGTTCCATTATTATATTTCCTATCTCTGTGTTGAAGTTCTCACGAAGTTCACATACTCTTCCTCTAAGTTCATTGAGCAGCCTTGTGACCAGTGTTTTGAAATCTGCATCTAATAGATTGCTGTCTTCATGTTGTTCAGTTCTTTTTTTAGTCTTTTGTTCTGTTCTTTCACTTGGGACATGTATCTTTGTCCTCTCATTTTGACAGCCACCCTGTGTTTGTTTCTATGTATTAGGTAGAGCTATGTCTCTGAGGCTCAACAGAGTGGCCTAATATACTAGATGTTCTGTAGGGTTCAGTAGCACAGCATCCTGGATCACCCAAACTATGTACTCCAGGTCCCCCCACTCCCAGTGGCCTGTGTACACTTTCCTGTTGTAGTTGAGTCTTGATTGCTCTTGGCAAACCTATGGGAGGGACCTCTAGGCAGTCAACTGGAAGGACTGGCTCTGACCACTGACCCCTGACCTCTGACCACTGTGGAGTATCAGCTCTGCAGGGGCCCACCCCACAGAACAGGACTTACTTCAGCAGGGTTCTGGTGCCTGCTGAGTCAACCCCTTGAGTGTGTTGCTTGTGGAGTTGGTTGGGTGGTGGTGATTCAACATGGTCTGAAGCTGTTTACTGGGTGCACTGTCTCTGGGGCCTTCTGGGAGATGCAGGCCAAGGTCAGCTGCGATCTGTGTTCTGCTGAGGCCACCTGGCATGAGCTATAAAACAATCAGAGATGGCTGCTATGTGTGCTGATCTTGCAGATGACCAAGTGAGGCCAAGCAGTGAACCAAAGCTGACTGCTGCTTGTGCCAGGCCTGGGACCACCTAGTGAGAGGTATGGGGCTTGCTGAGGCCAAGTGCTGCTTATTTGAGAAATTTTAGGAAAATCTGAAGCACGAGCCAAGACAGGCCATTTGTATGGAAAAACAAACACTGGAAACAGCTTGTGTGGGCCTGAAAATTGGGTGGCTGAGTGGTGTGTGGCAGGGCCTCAGGGAATCACCAAAGCAGGGCAAACAATGTGGGCCAGGTTGGCAGTTTTGGATATGGTGCCCACCTGCTGGCTCTGTGGCTTTGTTGGGGGAGGGCTCATCAAAAGAACAGTAGCCTCTGTCAGCACTTCTGTCTGGGAGAAAGCTGCTTCCCCCAGTTCTCACCCTAATGTTGGACAATTCAGTTCCTCCCATTATGTATCTGCTGTCTTTCAAACTGCTGCCCCAGCAGTGGAGCTTCGAGGGAATAAATCTGAGTAAGCCTGTATGTGGGCCCTTTAAGAGAAACTGTCCAGGACTCCAGAGGCCCTCCATCTCCCTCAGCTATCAATCCCTGCTGATTTTCACAGCCAGAAGATATGGGGACTTCTCATCCTGGCACTGGAACTCTGGTCTGGGAGGCCTGGTGTGGGGCTGGGACCCCTCCCTCCTCAGGGGGACCTCTGCAACCAAGATATCCCTTCCAATTTTTATCCACTTCATGTGGTATTAGACTAGCCCATTCTGCATCTCCACCCCTCCTGCCAGTCTTGTGGCTTCTTTTTTAATTCCCTAGTTGTAGGACTTCCATTCAGCTGGATTTCAGGTGGTTCTTAATGATGGTTGTTCTGTAGTATAGTTGTATTTCTGATGTGGTTGTGGGGGGAGGCAAGGACCCTGTTTACCTATGCCACCTTCTTGACTAGAAGTCACATCTGGTTATTTTAAGTAGCAAAGGAGTTGTTCTTTATGATGATTTTTTTTGAAAGGTAAAGTGATGATGAACTGGCAATTAAAAATTGACATTTAAAAAAAAAAGATTTGATTTATTTACTTTTAGAGAGAGGGGAAGGAAGGGAGAAAAGGAGGAGAGAAACATCAATGTACAGGAGATTCACCAATTGGCTGCCTCCTGCACACCCCCACCTGGAGACCTGGCCCGCAACTCAGGCATGTGCCCTGATTGGAAATTGAACAGGTGACCATACATTTTGCAGGCTGGTGCTCAATCCACTGAGTCACACCAGCCAGGGCAAAAGTTGACTTTTTCATGAGGCTAGAGATGATTTTTCAATGGTCCATTCATATGGATCCTCTGCCCTCTGTAAATTTTCTCACGGTTTCATGACTAAACTCTGTAATAGAAAATATAAAACACCTTATATCATTATTTGTTGTGTAAACACATTTAGTGCAAACAGATGGATCAATGAACTCATGAAGATTGCCTGCAATTCCAAATTTTTTTTTGCCAGATGAAAGCTTTAACCTTCAGAAAGCACTTTGCAGAGGAGCTGAAGTCGGAGTAGGGGAGGGGTGGGAGAGTGAGAATAATGGGAAGGAAAAGACAGCTTCAGCTGGGGAAATTCACTGTGGAAGAGGAAAATGTGCTCTGCTCCCCAACCTTGCAGGTAGCATGTTTGGCTGCCACAGGAGCACATTATTTGTTCTTTTTCCCCGACACTGAACTAAAGAATGCATTGTGGGAAAACCCATCGTGACATATGACACACTGCAAAGGAAGATCACAGCATGAGGCAGCATCAAGGGATTGACATGGCCTTGATGCACTCGGGCACAGCACGGGGCCGCCTGGATGAGTGGCTCTTCCAACGGAAGCCCGGGTGCAATTTGCACAATTCTCCTGAGAGCTCCGGGTGAAGCCCCAAGCTCCCGCAAACTGGGCCAAAGAGGAGAGCAAAGACCCTGCCCCCCGCCTGGAGATACACAAAGGGAGGCATTTCAAAAGAAGCTTAGTAAAAAGAGGAAAAATTATACACAAATATTAGAGGAAAATTGGAATGGATTCTTAAAAAGAATCTAATAGTAAGAACGAGAGCAAAAAGGATGGGAAGAAAATGGAAAGCGCAGGAAACTGGCTGGCAAAGCACATATCAAAGTGATATGTGAAACTTTCCTCTTTTTCATTTTCGTTTCTTTTTTTTTTTTAAGACAAAGGCTCTTGGGAATGCTACAAATGAACCTGATTTGTTTTGGTTAAACAGTCTTCCCTCTCCTCACTCTCTCATAACTTTTCAGCGGTTGCCCATGTCCAAACAAAAGTAAGCATTTTAAAAAAAGGGCGGGGGTGGGGGAGCCCTGCGAACCCAACCAGTGTTTCCTTCTGTTCTGTCTCTGAGCAAAAGGCCCGCCTCCTCCCATTTACCCTTGTTGTTCTTGCTTATCATAATATACCATTTTTTGTTTATCAGATTTACATTTCAAAATTTTTGTATTGCTTCCATACATTAATTATTAATCTTCCACCAGTCCCCTCTGTAGAAGCCTTCTGGACTTTGATTTCACTACCCATTCTGAGGAAGGTGAGCTTTCATCATGACCCCTTTCTAGTGAGTATTTTCCTTTTCTCACACTATGAAAAATCTACCCGATCCGTTGCTAGATAAGTACTTAGGAAAATCTCAGAGATTTTAAAAGGCAGCCTACAAATGCTTGAGATTGAGAATGACCATTGTTTCTCAGCATCATTGAAAGCTCTTTTGAAGAATCTGGTCATGTCACAAGAATTTTATTAAGATTTAATTGGGGTTAGGGTGGTAAAAAATTAACCAGTTTTGTTTTGACTCAATTAACCAGCTACCTACTGTGTACGCCAGCCAGCTCAGTCTGTCAGGCCAGCCGTGTGTGGCCCTGCCTTTGGTGGGGTCTTCCCCCTGATTGCGACCCTGGAGGTGTGATCATTGTTGCTTATCATTTTCATTTCACATTTAATCCCAAGAAACAGACCAAACTTACTACTTCAAATTATATTTCAATATGACTACTGGATGGTTATGATTTTTTGTAACTTATTTCTGTCTCAAAAATTGACTTACTACCTTTATCATCTGTTTTTAATATTTTAGGAGGATCACTTACCTCTCTAATAATTTTATAAAAGTGTGCACATGTGTGTATTTTCTTTATACCATTTCAAGGGGTTCCTACGGCCTGAAAGATTATGCATGAACCCTTTCAGGTTTTTGGATCTTAGATCAAGAATTCATGATAATGATATCGAAGTTTCCTGAGATTTTTTTAAAAGATTTTATTTATTTTTAGATACAGGGGAAGGGAGAGAGAAAGAGAGGGAGAGAAACATTGATGTGTGAGAGATACAATGACTGGTTGCTTATTGTACATGCTCCTCTGGCATCCAGGCTAGCAACCCAGGCATGTGCCCTGACTGGGAATCGAACCAAAGACCTTTCAGTTTGCAGGCTGGCACTCAGTCCACTGAGTCACACCAGCAAGAGCAGAAGTTCCTGAGTTTTGCTCCCCTACTTTTTCACCTCTACCCACATGAGTTCCAGCTGAAGGCTGTGTTATGTTTACTATCACGTATAAATGGTCCCAATGTGGTGTCTGTGTCAGTTGTACAGTTTTAGTGGCTGTGCAGAATTTTGAGTGACAACTCTGTTACTCTTTGTTGTTGCAGCTGAATTTACTTGGTGCTACATCTTATTCGTGGTCCTCTTGCTTTCACTACTGTTGTTAAGCAGTGTGTTTAATGTTGCAAAGTACAGTTGAAGAATCATAGCACATGGAGGAAAAGCCATAAAATTAGGAGGCAGGTGAGAAGGTTCTTGGGTTCTCCTTGTTATGACATAACTACATGACCTTGCGCTAGTCACTTCATCTTTCTGGGCTTCCGTTTCTTAATAATAGCTACCAGTTACGGAGCACATGCTAGGTGCTGCCTAAGGGCTTTATATAATTCTCATGAGGACCCTCAGAGGCAACTTCTGTTAGCCTCAGTTTAGAGTTGGGGAAACTGGGATTTGGAGAGCTGAGGAGAGCAGAGCCTGGATTTGAGCTGAAGTGAGTTTGACTGAAGAGCCAAGGTTACTTTTCTACTGTCTGTTCTACACAGTTTTCTGTGTGAAATGGGTGGTGAGACTGTAAACCAACTCAAATGTTCCATAGTCTTAAAAGAGGTCACTGGGAGCCATACTGACTATCAAAAAATCTAAGTTTTTTTTGTAAAATATTTTAAAAGACTGCTTCATTAAGGTCTGATTCATAAACCATAAACTACCCATACTCAAAGGATACCTTCTGTTGAGTTTTGACTTGTATATATAGCTGTGAAACCATCATCACAATCAACATAATAAATGTATCCATTACTCCTGAAAGTTTCCTCTTGCCTTTTTGCAATCTTTCCTTCCCAACCTTCCTGCACCTCTTTTCAAGGCAATCGCTAATCCACTTTTTGTCACCACAGATTAGTTTTCATTTTCTAGATCTAAAAAATAATAGTAGTCTGTCATTGTGATTTAATTTTCATTTCCCAGTGAGTAATGATGCTCTGCATATTTTCATGTGAATATAGCTTCTTAGTGAAATGCATTTTCAAATAATTTGTTCATTTTAAAAATTGATTCAACTGTTCATTGAGTTTTGAAAGGGCTTTATGTATTCTAGATATAAGTCCTTATGATTGAAAATATTTTATCTCAGTTTGTGGTTCTTAGAATCTTCTGTAGAGCAGAGATTTTTCACTTTCATGAAGTTATTTATCAATTTGTTCTTTTATTGATCATGTTATAGTTACATCTAAGAACTCTGCCCTACCCAAGGTCACAAAGGTTTCCTTCTCAAAGTTTTATAGTTTTAATTTTTACATTCAGGTCTATGATTCATTTTGAATAAACTCTTGTATATGGTGTGAGATATGGATCAAAGTTTCTTGTAGTGAGAAAGAATGCAGTGCTTTCAGAAAGGTAGACTGGTGCTTCTTATAAGGATATTTGGTCCAAAGCAATGAAGGCTGGGACCAGGTTTATCCATTTAACTAATATATCTTCAGGGCCTCACTGTGCTGAAGAGTGTTACACAGTGGGTAGACAGGGAATCCTGTGTTTGTGTCCCCAGGAGCTCATCTTTACTGCAGGCACTACAGGTGAGGCAAAGCCCAGATTCAGGAATTTTTGCTTTATTTCTTAAAAAGAACTGACTGCTTTTGAAATGAGAGTCATGCTTTAGCAAGAATCTGGCAGTTGTATGTTATATATACAAAGCAGGGAAGAGACCATGAAATTCAGCAAAAACTTTGAGGATTGGATGTGAAAGGCTTGGCTAGTGGCAGTGGGGGTGTGCAAGGAAGAAGCAAGTTTCTAAAAAGAAGAGTTGACTAGATTGGGAAAAAGACTTCACATATGAGGTGAAGGCAGGAGGCAGCCCACGATGACTTGAAGGCTTTGAGGAGGCTTGATTGATAGAATGCTGGTACCAGGAATAGAATAGGGATGACAGAAGAGGAGCTTGTTTCAGAGTGCAGATGACAAATTTATTTTTAGGTGTTTGAATTTTGAGGAGACAGTGGGATACCAAAGTAGATCTGTACAGCTGTTGTTAGAAAATATGGGACTGAGGGAGAGTTCAGGGCTCAGGATATAGATTTGGGAGCCATCTGATAATATTATAGTTCAATTAATTCACTTACCAAATTATTGTTATAAACAGTTCTTCATATACCGACTTTGGACATAAAGACACAGCAGTGTGGTCTGTGTTCTTGAAGTGCAGGTGCACAGATGATGTAACACAGTCAGGTAAAGGCTAGGATAGTAATGCCCATGGTAGAATGGCAGCACAGTGTACTGACACCTAGTTGAGAGTAGGGGGTGCTGGGAAAGCTTCCTGGAGGAGGTGTCATCCAAACTCTGTCTTGGAACAAGTAGAAGTTAATCAGGAAAAGAAGCAGAGAAAGGATATTAGAGACCAAGGAAACAGCATATGAAAAAGTACAGAGGCAAAAGAGAGCATGAACTATTTGGGATCTGGGTGGAGAAATGGATATATGTGAGGGAAAAGAGAAAGATAAAGCTGAAGAGGGAGGCAGAAGCTAAGGTATGGAGTGCCTCATAGAGCACGTGGGGACTTTGAGTTGCTTTGTAGAACGTCCAAATGGGGATGCCCAAAAGCACTGAACTCCATCCTGTGGGTAATGGGTTTCTCTGACAACTTTAAGTTTGGCAGCAATGTGATTATATTAGCAATTTTTGAACCTGTAAGACATTATTCTAAGTAAAATAAGCCAGACACAAAAAGAAACAACTGCATGATTTCATTTGTATGTGGAATCTAAAAAAGGTCAATACATAGGATCAGAGAGTAGAATGGTGGTTGCCAGGGGTGGAGAAGTGGGGGAAATGGGAGATAGTGGGTACAACGTTGTAGTTATATAGGATAGATAACTCTAAAGATTTAATGTACAAAATGATGACTACAGTTAGTAACACTGTACTGAATGGTAGAAAATTGCTAAGATTTGAGGTGCTCTCATCACATACACAAAAGATAACTGAAGAGAAGATATGCTAAGTAGCTTGACTGTGATGATCATTTCTATATATATATTTCTATACACACACATGAAGTGGGGCTAAAGTAGGTTAGATTACCAGCCATCATTACCTAAAAGTTAAATCATAAGTAAGAATATGAAATAACAGCAGGAATAATAAGACACAAGGAAGAACCCTCCCCCCAAAACAAAAATTATCTTTGGAGAGTGGGCCCCCTTGTAGCACAGGTTTCCCCTGCTAGGTAGGTGAGTGTTCCAGGAACCCATCTCTATCAGTGCACCAGTTGGTGTTGTTGTGAGAGGCTGTGTTTGGCTTCAGCAAATTTTTGTTTAAGACTCTTTCAACAGTTTGCCCATTTCGTGATGGGTGATTTAGCAGTGCACCTGCCCGCACTGTGCTGAGTGTTCAGCAGTTTTTGACCAAAAGCAGCATGATCCCCCATGCCCCACACTCCCTATTTACCAGATTTCACCCTGAGTGACTTTTTTTTGTTTCTATAATGAATAACATCCTCAAAGTGAAATGTTTTGCTGATGTGGAAGAGGTGAGACAAAAAGTGGCAGAAGCACTAAGAGGCATCAAAATTGAGAGTTAAAAAACTGTTCTGAGCAGTGGAAAGAATGTCTCCATAGGTGTATTGCATCAAATGGAGAATGCTTTGAAGGCAACTGAAGTTTAAACATGTAAGAATAAATGCACAATTTTTATAGATAAATTCCATGCTTTTTAATATGAATAAATAATACAATAATAAATTAAAAGTAATAATATTGTACAAGAATAAACTCTGTGTTTCATGTACTCACAACTGTAAACCTACTTTTACTCACCCCTGTAGGTCAAATCATCATGTTGTATACCATAAATACATGCAATTCTTATTAAAAATAAAATCAAATAAAGGGAGAGACTGCTCCAGCAGTGGTGTAATAAATTGATTGGAAGGGCTAAGGCTGGATTCAGGGGGACTAGTTACAATACTACTTTCGTTTTGAAGGAGAAATGAAGAGGTTCTGATTTAAGGCAGTGTCAGTGGGAATGGGGAAGAAGGGATAATCAAAAAGATTGAAGAGCTGTAACTGGCAGGATTTCATGACAGATCAGATATAAGAGATTTGAATATGGGGTTTCTCAGCATACAAGTGATTTTTGAGATATTTGAAGGGAAAAGCTGTCCCAAGGAGTGTGGTGATAAAATTGGAGTCTAGGGTGAAAGCTTAGATGCCCCAAATCCTGAGATTCCTGTGACTTGATGGGTTTTCTGAGAAGGTGGGAGGAAAGACCTAAATGAAGGGAAGAGACTGGATGAATATCATCCTTGCAGGGAGCAGGAAGAGGACAGGAGTTAGCAATGGAAAGACCAGAAAGCTATGATGGGGTAATGTTCCAGAAGCTCAGGGAAAGTCTCCATGGAGAAAGCAGGCTTAGCAATGCTGCCAAGGAGGACAGGTGCTGAAAGGATAACACCTTAGGGACATCAGGAGGTCCCAGGTGACATTCACCAAAGCTGGTGAGAGAACAGGCCCAATAAGGCTGAGGACACTGAGGAGATTTTTGAGTACGTGCATGTGGTAAGTAGAGAGGAAACCGGTTACAGGATGCTGGGCTCCAGCCTGCCTGGTCATCCACATTGTAAGACTCACATTTTAAATTTAGCTTTGATGCTTTGTGGTATGAATACTATGGTAGAATCTGAGTGCTACGGTGCTTCCTGAAAGATGTGCCTTCTGAAATACTAAGCATATTTGCCAAAGACATTTTACAGAAAACAATCATAAAAAAATAAGAGTAAAGAAAAAAACTCCCTTCCTTAAGGGATTGAAAATAGTTAAATCAGACTGCATCACTAGCCTTATTTTCCAACCTATTAATGGCCCACTGTTCCTGTTTCTTTTTATTGAAATTTATTTGCTCATGATCGCATGACAAAGACTTTCCTAAACTGAAAAACAAAACAAAACAAAACAA
This sequence comes from Tonatia bakeri, assembly GCA_004024845.1. NCBI lineage: Eukaryota > Metazoa > Chordata > Mammalia > Chiroptera > Phyllostomidae > Tonatia > Tonatia bakeri. The sequence goes on from PVIA01000261.1 coordinate 54,863, forward strand.
ACCCTTCTGCTGAGAATAAGACTTGAGTATGTGGAGTCTACAACTGAGAAGCCTAGTCTTTCTCCTTGGACAAAATGAGTGTAATGGGAACTGGGGTCTTGAGGATATGCCATGAATTAGAAGGAGTTCTACCAAAAAAGTGGAATGGTTTAAAGAATAGTGTTAAATTAGAAAAATTAGAATTAATGAATTATGACCTACTATAAATTATTAAGCAGCAGAAAACCAGCTGAACCAAAAGTTAAGATTTGGAGTCATATTACTTATGACTGGAGGGCATTTTTTTCCATCATCAAAATATCAATTATCATCACTATCATTAGTTTGTCACTATGGTCATTTTAACCTCTACCCAAATAAAATTAATCTATGCTAAATATATCTTTTTAAAAAATATCCAGATGCTACCATATGCCTAAAAATATTAAAGAAAGATACTAAATTCTAATCCAATGTTTTCTCCTTTTCTGATATAGATCCTTTCCCCCTACATATTAAAAAATAAATAAATGAATTGTTTTTGACACAAATTATAAACATACATAATATTTCCAGGATTGTTTCAGTCTGTAGTTTATGTGCTCTTATAATTAACTAGATATCTTCAAAAGAAAGAATTGTAGTTCAGGGCTCAAGTTGAGAGCAAATAACTATAAACAGAGTGTTTGATTCATAAAAATGAACAGTACGTATGGGCTTTGGATGCAGATATCATACCCTGAAGTGTGCTCTGGTTTTTTCTCAGCTAAATAAGAATAGCAAAATCAAGAGATGTGTAGTAATATATGTGTCAGTTACATTGGAATGCACTCCATGTATGAATAAGACAATATCATTTGCAAGTGCACTTTTCTAACCTCTGAAAGTAATGTTGGTCATATTACTTTTGACTTTCTAGAGAGCAGCCTCCTCCGAAGCCTGCGGGTTCTCTCTCCCTCCCATCACTCAGTCCTAGGGTGCTTTGTGCTTGTACATACTATATACACATGTATATGGCCTTTCTGGGAGGAAAGATCAAGAATGGACATTTTATTGAACACTGAAGACATGCAATTTTCTTTTACTTACATTCAGTTACCATTTTAAATAGTTTAAGAAAATCCCTAAGCCCAGATATTTGCATAACTTTTCTTTTTCCAGATCTTAGTGACTAATTTGCAAAGTTAATGTGTAATGCTTACTACACCTCTTCCTTCTGCCAACCCTCATTGAATATCTACTCTGTCTGTGCTTGATGAGAGATTGTTGTTAGCGTCATTGTTCCAGAGGAGCAGACAGACCCTGAGAGGCTGGATCTTGGACACAGAAGCACAGCAAGGACTTACATCCAGGTCTGTCTGACACTCAAGCCTCATCTCTTCCTTGAACACAAATTATGGGATAACTACATATACTCAACAGACTGTCCTAGCTGCACAATTACTGTTCTTTTCTTCTCTGATACTCTATTAAAAAGTCAGGGATAAAAGAGATTCACTGAGAGTAAAGTGAGTAGGAGGGTCTGGCTACAGACTCTGTTTCAAAAGTGTAAAAACCCCAAAGACCTAATTTTTAAAAAGAAATTTGTTAGTTACAACTGTGTAGGAACTAACCCTCTCCTTAAAAAATGCTCTGGTCCTGGCCAGGTGGCTCACTTGGTTGGAGCATCATCCCATATACCAAAAGGCAGTGGGTTCAATTCCTGGTCAGGGCACATGCCTCAGTTGCAGGTTCAATTCTGGTCAGAGAGCCTATGGGAGAGGTAACTGACTGATGTTTCTCTCTCACATTGATGTTTCCCTCTGTCTCTGTCTGTTCCTCTTTCTCTAAAATCAATAAACATATCCCCTGGGGAGATTTAAAAAAAATGTAAAGCATTTTGTTAGAAAGACCATCAGGGCTGCAGGGTGATGGATCAGGGTGCCCTTGCTGTGGATACACAGGGTCCAGATTTCAATAGGCATTGGCAAAATCTCATGAACAGCCGTCTTTATACAAGTCAGAGACCCAGAAATACCCCCTAACACTGGTACAGGTGCACACAACATCAACACTTTTTAGACAGTTCAGTTTTGCTGATTGGTTGGTAGCTAGAGCCTACTGAGTTTATAAACTTGGACCCTGTCCTACTTTCAAAAATGTTTGAGATAGTTTAAAGATTAAATCTGGCATGGTGCTTCAGGATAGAATCAACTCTCTACAGGCAGAAGACACTAGGGGTGTCAGGCATTACAATGGCTCTGTTTTCTAGAAGCAAAGGCAAACAAAGACATTGGTTTATTAAAGTTTCACTTTCTGACAGCTCACAACATACACACTTTTTAAAACAGAGGTAATTAATACATGAAAAATATTTCCTTTTCTGTAATTACATTTCAGCAGGACTCTATTGAGCTCTGTGTGTAGAGCACACACGAAGATCCTGTTTAGAAATAGTACCTTTAATCAGACCATCCTAGATTACTTTGCTTCCCATAGATCTTGTTTTCTCCCTGACTAAAAGTAGGATTGAAGACATATTCAGCCACCTTTATAAAAGATCCTGAAGGGGTCACGTATTGACCCTCTACAAGAGCAGAAGGCACAGCATGAGGAATGGCTTTCAGTAATCAGATGTCTCAGGTGAACAGCCCTCATTTCATTCCTAATGAGGATGCATGCCTTAACAAGCAATTGTATATTTTGATCTGTAGATGCAAGTGAGTTAACCTGAATTGAGAAAACCTAGGGTATCATGAACTCTATATATTTGTTTTCCTCAAAATCTTTGACTTACTATTTGATACTTTGATATGTAGCATTTCTCAGGCTACTGCTTTAGACTTTGGCTAAAGAAAAAAAGGGGCAGGCCAGTGAGGCTGACTTTCTGTATCTAGTAATTGCCCCTTTAGACCTTTTATGCCTTGTGTCATAGAGGAATTCCATAGGACTCTTTCTTAACTCCCAGTGCAGAATTTAAAATTCTATGGTACTTTATGGGAGTGAAAGGAGACCTTGGGAGAAACAACCATATCTGAGTTCAGGGTGGGTATGGGGCTGATGAAAGGCAGATGTTTTCGTTAGCTCTTTCTGTGTAACAAATCACCCCTATACTTAGTAGCTTAAAAAACTTATTTTCTATTATCTCTCAAGGCTCCTTGAGTGACTTGGCTCAACTTTCCAGCAGCTGTCGTCAGATGGAGGCTGGGACTGAAGACGTCCGAGATGGCATCTTCACCTCCATGTCCCGTATCTCTGCTCAGAGTGTTGAAACAACACTGGGATTGGACTCTGTCTGCCTATGTTGGAATGACTCAAAGAAGGTGATTTCAGGGTAGCCCGATTTCTTACCTAGTGGCTAGCTTTCCTCAGAGTGAAAAGTCTAAGAGCTGCGTATCTTTTTATGACCTTGTCTCTGAGGCATGCGGCATTACCTCTGCTGCATTCTACTTGCCAAAGCAAGTCACTGGGACTGGTCTAGATTCAAGTGGATTTACACAGAGGTATAAATCCAGGAGGCATGGTTCATTGGGGAGCCAACTTTGGAGACTAAAATGCATAGCAGGACAAGGATTTTTGGGGAGGATTTCTGACTAACCTGGGTTTTTGGCCCCTGGTAAATATCTAAAATGATACTGAGGAAATCTCCAAACTGGAAATGGGTGTGGTGAATCTATTTTACAGGCACAAACCACTAATTGTTCCAAAAGTACCTGTGAAAGGGACATAGCAGACTGGGTCAGTGGGGAAGAAAGCTTGGGTCCTTTGTCAGAATTTTTCATTGTAGAACTGGCCAAGGCAATCATCCATGGGAGTGATTTGGGAGACACTTAAGGAGAAACCTAGGCCTGTAAGCAGGTAAATTATGCTTCTGAGGTCTTATACCTGGACAACTCCCTGACCTCTCAGACACCCTTTTTCAGCATTAGATGCTGAGAAATACAGAGCAATTTCTCTGCCCCACAATACACTGTGATGGTTATTTCTATCTCAGTGTGGGAGAGTTCATATGAAATCATCTTGTTGATACCCTGGATCGCCCTTAGTGCTCTGTCGGAGTGTGGGCAGTGCCAGACAGATGGGTTGTATGTGGGGTGGGGCTGTAAGGTGCTGCCCGAGAGACAGCTTCCCAGCCCTTCAATGCTCACCCTGTCTCTTTCTTCATAAGCCACCTCCTCCTCACTTCCCCTCCTTCTTTCAAATTTGAATAATGATAACAATTATAAAAAGAAACATAAAAATAACAAAGATTATAACAACAATAGAGTAAAATGGAACAGAGCCACTCAGGAAGAATTCCAGATGATAAGAAATGTTCTTAAAGAAAAGATAACTCTACACATGTACAGTTTCCAGACACCTTAGCCCTGATGAATTTGGTGCCAGGAGTGCTATTTACAATCAAAGAAACAAGCAACCTGCGATGGTCACAGGAGAGTGGGTAGAATAGAGAGCAACTTAATGACGGCATTGTGTATATAGTCCCTGGGGCTGTGATTTCAGGAGAGAAAAATAGGGGACAAAGCAAGGAACGGAGTATGGTAGAGAAGATAATGAAAGGAGCAGATGGGGACAGAGCAGCAGAGAGAAGTTTAGAGAAATCTATGAAGAGGTTGCTCCCGGGGAGGAAAATACAATTACTATCAAAAGTGCTCCTCCGCATTTGAGTGTTGAACATAAAATGACATGTAAAGTTTACAATTGTGGTTTTCCTGAGAGCTAAAGTAGAGGGAAGATGAAGGTGTCAGAAGGAGATTGTAGAATAAACACACATTGTCACAGTGATAGAGGGCACGGGCCAGCGAAGGGCAAGGGCAACGCCCTCTCCGATGGTAACTAGAAAGCAAAAACCACATGGATTGGGTTCATCCCCACACTTTTCCAGGCCAATAACTTTTGCTAATAGGATCGCAATAAATGCTCTTACCTGAAGAAGAATTTTTCACTAAAAGAGACTCATTTCTGAGAAATCCCTTTGAATGAAGATGTAACTAAGAAAGTAAGGGGTAGTACGATTCATCATGTGGCTTTGGAGTCAGTTCCTCACTCTACCTCTTACCAGTTCTGTTACCTGAGCAAATTATTTATGCCCTTTCAGCTTCAGTTTCTTCATTTATAAAACAAGGGATAGCAGCCGAACACGCTTCATATGGGTGCTATGAGGATTAAACGGAACATGTGCAAAGACTGATCATGTTAATGTAAGACAGTAGCTAGTGTTATTATTACTCTGCTGTTATTAGTAATAATAACACATTTCAACTTTCTTGTATATTGAGTCCCTCCCTTACCCCAAAGCTGCCCTCTCTGACTGTAAAATCAAAGTGTATTTCTTTGCATGGTACACCGATGTTAATAAAAAGATTCAGAGAGGCCACAAATGAAAAGGTTTTGGCAGAGATGCAGTGTTTACTCAGATATACTGGTTAAGCCATACAAAACTTTTCCATTTTCTTGCCTCTCAATTAGCTATAATTCTAGACTCTACTGCTCCTGCTTTTGGAGTGAAAGGGTTTTCGATGGTCCAGTGGACCGCTGGATTAAGCTGTACTTAAGTTACTTATATGCAGAAATAAACTTGTCTTCTTTCTTCTTATTCTTCCTGTACAATGACACATCCCTACTAATTACATTATTCTCTGCGACTCTCCAGAGTCCTCCAGATAACAAGAAGCAGCGATGTTACAGGACATACGCTTTTACGCTTTATTGGCTACTGTTATCCATGGGCCGCACACGGAAGCTGAGCAAACAGTCCAGACCCAAATGTGAAAGCCTGCCGATTGTCAATGGCATGAAGTCGGAATTTGATTAGAGTGCCATTTTCCGGCCCTTTCCTCTGTGCTCATAGAGAAGGCAACAGCTCTTAAGTCCCTAAGAGATGCTGCTTGATTTAAGCCCTGTGAAATTCTAACCAAAAGGTAATAGAAAGGAGAAACCAAGCTTATCAAATTTTCCTTAGGACCATTGGTCTGTTTCACCTGTGGTAATTGGCTGAGCTCGGGCCCGCACTCCGACAAGCTGCAGGAAGTTGCCAGAAAGTACTACTAATAAATAACCCGGTGCTTTGGAAACGCCCGTTTAGACTCTCTGGTATTGATTTAGATGAGGTCTAAGAAGAGTATAGAAATGCACAGGGCTAGTAAGTGAATCAGAGTGGCTGTTGGGGGAAGTAAGAGGTATCGGTTAATTACAAGAAGAATTTTGATGCAGTGAGGTTAATTGGATGAAGGACACTGTGTGGAATGAAGGTTGGTTTCTATTAAAGCAGGGTAATAGAGTAAGAAGCTAGTGAGAGAATTACCTTCTTTTTCAGACACAGATAATTTAACCTATTTATTGGAGCATTTTATAAGAAACAAAGGAGAAAAAAAAAGAACCTCACAGGTGTCCTTTTAATTTAATCAGTGCAGTTGGTATTGTGACCAAAATTGCTTAGGCTGCAGGGCTGCTGCTGAAAGGGCAAGCACAGAACCGTCCTCTGGAAAGGTGTCAGCAGTGAAACTGTTTATGGCATAAACAGGGAGATGAATCTTAACTAGTTTACTCTGAACATCTGATATGAAAAATAAGAAAAGCCATCAGAGCGTTTCAGGCAGGCCTCACAGGTATAATCCAGCCCATGTCAGCTTTGCCAAGCCTGATGTTCACACGCACACACCAGTTCATCACGGCTCTGTGGGTTTTGGCGAAATTGAAAATTGAAGACAGAGCTGAAGATCACTTGATTCATAGAGAGGACCAAGAGATCAAAGCATTTCTGTCGTCAGTGGCCAGGAGTCTGGCTGCTCCTGGGGACAGAGCAGAGAGGGAGTGTGGGGAAGGCGGGAGCTGCAGCATGTCATGCAACTTTGCTCACCAAGGAGTAAGGGAGCAAAACAGGCGCTAGCACCGGTTCTTGGTCCTCAGTCTGAGGGGAATGTCTCCTCTGGATCATCAAATCAATTTTTCTTTTATTTCCTTAAATCTTTTTTTAGCTTCTTGTTTTCTTGTTGTTCAAGTACAGTTGTCTCCATTTTGCCCCCACCACTTCCCCCCACCCCAGCCATCCCCATTTCCCACTCTTGATCTTTGATATTGTCTGATGTACAAGATGCACTTTACATCAGAGCAAGAAGGAAATCCCAAGGATGAGTTTTGATTCAAGTCTACAAATGTTTATTGAGTACCTAAGTTCCAGACACTGCTTCTGGATCTGGGCACGTTGGCAGATGAGAGGTGAAAAGCAAGATGGAGAGCAGACCATCCCTGTCCTCTGGGAGGGGGAATCCAAATCCCAGATGACTCATTGCAGAGGCCGTCCTTGTGGCTGCCCCCTTGGTGAGGTTTCACAAATGAATCTGTGTCCCTGGCTTCATGCTAATTCAGGCACAGCCAAGATGCCCCTCTGAGAGCACTGGTGCACCTTGTGTCATTTTCAGTCTCAGCAAATATTAGGAGAAAATGAGTTCCCCTCATTGCAGAAAGCAGTACTGTGAGGAGATGGGGAGAATGGAAAAACAGCCGACATGTTATTAGGAGAATCAGACCCTCCTGCTGTCCAGGGCTAAATTCAGAGCTCCACAACCAGGAGCTCTCTGGCTGTTGTCAGCTGCGGTGACACTACAGTTCCTTTGAGGACTGGGAGAACGTGCCCAGGGTAACAAAGATGCCCATGTAAATAAGAAGCCACTGGGGTTTGCAGGGTTTTGACAGTTCACCAGTGACCATTTGCTGAATTCTGCATTAATGAAACAATATGAATAGATTCTGACCATTGTTATGAGTAAGAAGACCAACTGGGGGCCTGAAAAGTACATAATGACAAATTGGCAATAATATTAACAATAAAACTTTTGAGAAATGGGCTTTTGCTTGGTCTCTCCCTGGCCTGTTTCCCATTGCTGGCCTTGGCTCCCGGGGTTGGAACTGCTTGCACTCCAGTTTTCTCCCCCTTGAGAGCCGCGTGGTGTGTGAGCCGTTGCCTCTGGGTGGATTGGCCATCTCTCTTCTGGTTCTCCTTGCAGCTTGCCTGAGGAGCTGCTATAAATCTCCTGGGAAGGCACTGTGCCCAGTTCTTGGCTTCGGAGCCCTTTTCAATTAATAGGAATAATAGTTCTGAATTGGGAGTGTGCCTCAACATTTTAGCATTTTTAAGATTGGAATCCAGAGAGCACAGAGGATGACGCTTGTACTTCTTGAATAATAGCATTCATTTGACACTTAATACATAATACTTGGTACTATTACTTAGCTGTCTGGAAATAATTTTATTATTTTTGTGATTGTAAAAAGAACATAGCTTACTGAAAAATCAGACTATAAAGAAAAAATGTAAGGGATGAATTAAAAAATCCTTTGTCATATCATTACCTAGACATAGCCACTGTTAACATGCTTGCATTTATTCTTTAAGATTTAACTTTAGGTTGATACAGGATATTCATTTGTTAAAGATCCAACTGCACTGTACAAACTGTTTAGCAAGCTTCTTTATTTTTCTATATCAACAAATATAGACCTCAATTCCTTTTTTTATGGTCTCATAGTACTCCATAATGTGGATGAGCCATAAACTGACTCAGGCTGTTCATTGTTGGTATGTACTTGGGTTATTTCTGATTTTGTAAAAATCTTTGGTCTTAGATAAGTACAGCCTCAGTGAATATGCTTGTACATACACTTTTTGCACATGTAACATTTTTCCTTATGATAAACTCCTAGAACTGTAATTTCTGGGTTACAGTGAATAAGCCTTTTAAAGACCTGGAATGCATTGTGCATGTCAGCCCCCAGAAAGTGGCTGTTTGCTCTGCCAGCAGCGGCGTGTGAGTGCCCGCCTCCCTGACACTTGCCAGAACTCCATGCCTGCATCTTTGCCATTCTGTGGAACTAACAACACTTGGATTTTTGTTAGTGAACTTGTTTTGTTTCACTTTCTTTCAGTTAAAAGTGACACGTAAGGTCTTTTCATTTATGTAGTAGCTTATTTTTTTCATTCATTTTTAAATACCTGTTGAATGGCTACTATGTACAGGCATCATACTATATTGCTTGGGCAAATAAGAATGAGGAAGAAAAATGTTCTCAGCTTTGTGGGGCTTAGAGTCCCAGGGGACTACTGTACTAGTTTCCCAGGGCTGCCATAACAGTAACACAAACTGGGTGGCTTAAAGCAAGAGAGATGTATTGCTTCAGGTCTGTAGGGATTCTAAGAAATCTGAAAATCAAGGTGTTGGCAGAGCCCTCCTCCCACTGAAACCCATCAGAGGACCCTTCCTTGTCAATTGCTAACTTTGTTGGCAGCCCGTGGCATTCTTTGGCTTGTAGATGCATCACTCCAGTCCTCCATCTTCACATGGAGTTCTCCCCGTGTCTGTCTTCACATAGATGTCTTTGGTAAGGAAAACAGTCAGATTGGATTAGGGGCCCACCCTAGTCTAATATAATTCCAATATGACTAATTACTTCAGCAAGGGCCTTATTTCCAAGTAAGGTCATATTCTAGGGCAGAGGTGTCAAACTCATTTTCACCGGGGGCCACGTTAGCCTCACAGTTGCCTTCAAAGGGCCAAATGTAATTTTAGGACTGCATAAATGTAACTGATCCTTAATAGTTAAGCAAGAGCTTAGTGCTGCTGCCAGATAAAACAAGGTGGAGGCCTGGATTCAGTCTGCAGGCCTTGTGTTTGCCACCTATGTTCTAGGGTTTAGGGTTTCAACATATCTTTGTTTTGGTGGACATAATTCAACTCATAAAGAGGCATTAATGAAGCTACTAGTAAACTGAATAATTATATCTGGAGTCACTGCCACAGTGGAGTGGTACAAGGGACTATGAGAGGCTTCCCAATGAGGAAGCTCAGAAAAGGTGTCCTCAGGAATGTGTGATGTGTCTGAGATGTTACAGAAGAGCTGAATTAGCCAGGCTGAGGGGAAGATGTGGAGGAAGAGCAGCCAGCAGGGGTCCCTGCACAGCAAAAGTATCTGGAAGGCAGGTTGGGGAAGTTCAGGCACTAAGGACCAGTGTGCCCAAAGTGTAGAGAACAGGGGCCAGGTGGGTGAGGCGAGGCAAGGATGATAGGTGGAACCTGGCATGTGGACCAGAAGCCTGATTCTGGGAACAAAGGAAATGCACTGATGTGATTTGTCTGGAGTTGGGGAAGAGATGAAAGGCTTGGATTTGAGTTTCTATGGTTTCAGTATGGAAAATGAATTGGCAGGTTCTTAGTGGATGTTGCAGCCAGGTAGAAGCTGTTACAAAGTGTGGGCGAGGGAGAGTAGTTTGGATAAAGGGTGACGACAATGGAGAAGAGGCAAGAGGACAGACCTAAGAGATGAGAGGGAGGCAGAAGAGTCAAAATTTGCTGGTAGATGAAGTATAAGAGGTGAGGGGAAGGCAATGCAAGAATGAACCTACAGCTTCCAGTTTATGTTCAAGATAGAGGTTACAAGACCCCTTACAGAGAAATCAGTGACACTTGGGAGAGATCCAGGGACCTAGGTTTTGGATATCTTACTCTGAGGTGCCTTTGGGATGTGTAGGTGAAGCGTTGAGCAGACAAGTGAAGAACGGGGCCTGGGGCTCAGAGAGAGCTGAAGCTGAAGACCAGACCCAGAGAGGCATCTGCATGTGACGAGCCAGGTTATAGTGCCGTAGGTGAGGGTGAGAGGGCTCTGGGAGAGGTCGAACCAGGAGGATTTCTTCACGGGTGGCTTTGTCCATTTTCTTTTCTTTTTGGGGGTGGTCGTGTCTATTTTCTGTAGACGGGAACTCTTTATATGTTATAAGAACTCTTTATATGTTAACAAATTATTTGAAACATACAGGGTCCACCACAAATAATGCCCCTTTGTTATTACAAAATCATAAGCGTGTAATTCTGTAACATAACAATATCACACTCAAGCATACAATATGACATTTGAGGTGAAATGTTCACATTAAAACTATAAATTATTACATTCACATTATTACACTACCAACCACACTTTAACAGGCGTTACTTCTGCCTGACCCTATATGTTATATTTTTTCCTCAGTTTGTTTCTTGTGTTATAACTTTGTTCATGGTGTTGCTGTTACTGTTTTTGGATGTTAGGGAGATTTTCGATATTTATATAATTTTAGTTATTAATACTGTCATTTATTCATAGTGCAGTGTTGAAGAACTGAAGCTTTTCAGTCATACTGTGCAAGTTTGAAACCCCTCTCTGCCATGCTTCACCTGTGTTGTCTCGGGCAGTTTGTTTATTTGTGTGTTAGGTCCCGTACCTGCAATGTGGGGACAGCTGCATCTACCTCCTGGTGGGCATTAAATAAGGTAATGCACATAAAAGATAGTATCTGACACAATAGTGTATGTCAATAAGTATTATTGTCTTGTTATTGGAGAGTAAATATGATACAGAAAATTGCAAAGAAAATATATTTATAAGTTCAAGTTCAAATAGCATTTTAGAAATAAGTGAAATTATCTATCTGGGGAAAAAACAAGTTGCACAAAATATCAGGACCAAAAGTGTAAGGAGGATGGAAAACAGAGTCTGGTTGAATACCATCTATAAGCTGTAGTAGGAAATAACCTCTTGTACTTGGAACATCCTAATCACAGAAACAAAATATGGTTTAAACAAAGTTGGGAAAAAACCAGCCAGTATTGTCTCTTAGGAAGAAGTAGGTAGGCTTCATGTAAGAAAATCTAGGGCATTAAAACATGTCCCATATGTTTGAATGGGATGAAAACCCATTGTAATGAAAAGATCATAAACAGAGTTAACTCTATGAAGCAACTGGAGGCAGAGTATCTGGAAGTGCCCTGAGGGGGTTGCCCAGGCTGGTCAAGATTGTGTCAAGGGTGAGATTCCCAGGCAGACATGGTGTGGGGTCAAAAGTGGGAACAGAGGAGGTAGGTATGGTTTAGAATAAATAAGTCAAGTATGTAGGTAGGTTGAGCATTTCTGGTGTGCTGTATACTCATGATTTCTCCTTCTGATTTTTGCTCAGTTGATGTCGTTACATAAGAACCCTGGGTGGGACCAGGTAGAGGTATCACCCAGATGCGCTGGGGGTTGGCACAGGATTAAGGTGATTTATGCTCCTCTTTGTTTCAATTGCACTGCTTACTCTTGCTATTGCTGGAAGGGCTGTGCCTACTCAAAGTGAAAATAGAAAGACAGTCTATAATTTTTTATTGTCATCAGTAATATGCTAATTGTCAAGATACGTATTATTAGTAATGGTTTTTGTCTTTCATGCCATGCTTAGGAGACCTTCATCACCCTGATTGAGAAATACTGGTCTGTATTTTCTTTCTAGTACTTCTATGGTTGCATTGATTTGCTTTAGACTTTCAATGTTAATCATTTTTACATATGTGTTTTATCTCCCAAACTTCCTTCCTAAGCTCCTAGAGGACAGAAAAAAATGTGCTCATTACTCTGCAGCTGGCTTTCCACAGAGCTGATACTGGTGGAGCTTCAGAGAGTGTTTTTGTGAAAATGAGTGTGACATAACATTGATTACAAAAGGCTATTCTCTCTTTGTGATTTTAGGTTTGGTGAGGGTTTTAGGTTTTGGATAGTGCTGGCTGTGACTGTGGGGGCCCAGATCAGGCTGTCTCAGTGAGCAGTCGGTGCCCTCCACAGGTAGGGTAGGCTCAGGAGACCCCTTGAGGATGGGCTTGACAGGTAATAAACACACATCATCACTCTAAACTATATGGCAGTCAGGAGTTCCTAATCATTACCTCTTTGCCAGTGTATGGAACGTTTTTTGTGTGTGATAAGGATCCACGGTTTCTGCCCCAACCCTGGAGAATTGGCAGGCTTGCTTGTGAACTCTGAGGACTCTGTTTCCTCTCTGTCCTCTTTTCCTAACTTGTTCCTAACTTGGCTGAACTGCAGAGAGAGGAGAGTCAGGCCAAAGGTGGAGAGGCTACGTTTGCCCCAAGGCTCCGAGCAGAAGTGGCTGCAGGAGCTACATGGGGAGCTTAGTGGTCCTAAAGGCCCTTGTCCCCTCCCACAGCCACAGGGGAAGAGAGGGAGGAGAAAGAGAACTCAGATACAGCTCAGGGTAGTGTTCCTAGACCTGCTTCTTTTTTTTTTTTTTGTTCTCCTTATCACTGCTTGATATAACGATTTATTTCTTTGCTTATATGTTTAAATGTTCCTGCTTGTACTAGGTTGTGAATTACATGAGAGCAGTGGCTTCATCAATCTTGTTACTACTTTGTCCCCAGCAGGAAAAATAGTATTTGGCACATAGTAGGTATTTGGTAAAGGCGTGTTTTAATTAATAAGTGAACAAATTTGCATTGAATTATTTTTGACAGCACTGAATAAGTTCACTTACCTAAAGTGCCTAAAAAGTGCTAGAAAGCACCAAGGACAGGTAGTGTTGTTGTGTCCATCGCACCCACACAGTGTTTGGATGCACACATGGAACATACAGGATGCTGTGACTCAGAAGTGGCAGAGCCATGTTCTCTGCACTCTTCCCCAGATGCTGTTTCCAGGGAACTGCAGTTCCTTTTATGGGTATATGAGTTACAGGCATATGGTTCATGTTGATTTAATCCTTACTCGAGTTGGGATCTGCTTTCATGACTCTAAATGTCATGCAGTAACTATCACAGGAACTATTGTCCATCATGCATTGTCCCCACTCATTCAGGAGCCTTGTCTCTGCTGGTGTGTTCAGATCTGTGCCACGTGGAAGTGAGGGCTCCATGTCTTTCTCCTCCTCCCATTGTAATCTCTGCAATTATTCATCCTTGCAAATTCCAGTAAGTTTTTGATCTCTGTTAGAGCTTCTAGTCCTTGGGGTGGAGATATGAGGGCCAGGGAAAAGAGAAAATATTGACATTTGTTTATGTAAGCAATACTCATTAAGTGCCTCCCAATGCCAGAGACTGTGCTGGCTCAGTGTTGAACCCAGACGAACTAAGGTCATTTAGCTAGAGAGGAATTAACACTAGTTTTCATGCACAAGGTGAGACAGATGAGATGCCTGTGAGGTGGAGGTGAGTAGCTTTCTTCATGTCAACTAAGGATAAGGCAAAGAAACCCAACAACAACCCAGTGCCATTCAGTTAGAAGCAACTGTAAACAAGACTGATGTAAGCACAGGGGCCATATTTTCTGAATTAGAAACTGAGACACATGGTCTGACACATGATCTGACAGATGGAGGGAATATTTTGGATTATGACTGTCCTAGAAAAATCTCTTACAGATGGCATAGGTGTAGTACACAGCCATCGACATGTGACTTGAGGGGCATGGAGAAAATGCCGTGTTCTTCTTTAAGATATCTATCCCAGTGCCATCTCTTCCACTATTAGAGATTTATTTCTGTGTCCTGTGGAAGCTTTTAGATATTCCAGCTTGTCATATTCAAATGGAAATGCATCTAGTATGTAGGATCTTAAACATGTTTAAGTTAAATATTTTGTGGTTTCGGTTTTGAAAGCAGAGATGCGCAGGAATGGAAACCTGTGGGAAAAAGCTGTGATCGGAGGGAAAGGAAATATTCTTACATTTTGCCCAGAGCTTGCTTCATCTACAGGAGTTGTCAGATGGTGCCACAAATACCCAAGGAAGTGGTGAATCTCTTCCTTGGACATTTGAAAGAAGAGATGGTGGGCCAAGGGGCAGCCTTGCCTGGTGAGCCTGAGCCCGGAGCAAGCGCTGCTCAGCTCACAGATGAGTGAGGACTGTGATGCACAGAGAGGCACTCAACCCCTGTGCATATCTGATTGTGTGGATCATGAAAAGCCCCAGTCTTACCATTTCAGCAAACACATTATTGTCTTTAAACTGACAGTATTTTAGGGGGCAAACTTTTGTGTGAGTTCATGATGGAATTCCATGTTCTTGTTTGTTCCCACTGAAACTTTCAACAGTTTCCATCTGTTAAAAGGGCATCATGATACCTGCCCTTTAAGGTTTTTGAGAGAATGAAATGAGATCATGCAACCACAGCATCTAGCACAGTTCCTGAAAAAAAAAAAATTGGCGCTCAATAATTGTACTTACCCTCTTCCTGGCTCAGGTCAGAATTGGAGTGTATGGCGGATACTGTTAGTTGCACACCTAATTTTCCCTCTTCCCTTCTTTCTTGGAAATGCAATAAAATGCAATAAAGTAAAATGTATTAGTTCATTATAAATTGGAAATCTGAAAAAAATTTTCTTCTTTCTCTATCTCTCATTGATTGAAAAACACTATATAATGGATAAATATCAAATTATATAAAAAGTCACTATAGAGTTCATGATTATTTTCAAAATTAACCTTTTAAAAATAATAGTCTTCTTGTAGTGTGAGATAAAAACCTACTGAGTGTTTGAAAACATGCAGTTTGTCATTTGTTTAGTACACACACACACACACACACACACACACACACATCTTATGTGGTTAGGGATTAAAACAAATCTCCCTGGAACCATAGCTTCTTATTTTTCTTAACTAAATGTGGTTGCCCTTTGCTTATGTCAATTAATACTTCAACATGCAGAGTGGTAACAAATTATTCTCAGAAGTAGGACATTATAGTATCTACAACAGATCAGGAGAAATTTGGAATTAGGACTATCTAAGATAATGAGAGGCAATTGGGAGTTTGGAGAAGAGGAGAATTTGACATATGGAAGTAATTATTATGAATTTTAAATTATTTGCTACGTATCACAATATTGAGATGCTTTTATTTAACTAACTTAAATTTTTTTAAAAGACTACCAAAATATAAAATGAACACAGATATTTTATATTCTGAAAATATAAAATAAAAATTAAAAGATCTTTAATGGCATGAAGGTCTTGAAAGAATCTAGACCTGATCCTGAATGGATGCACTGGAATGTGTTTGCTGTTAGTCAACGCAATAATTGTTCCAAGAAAAACTGTGAACCATGTCAGCCGGATGCTACAGGGTGTTTTGGTTTGCAACTTTTTGCCCAATGCTTTCTTGTTTTTCTTTAAAAAAATCTGTGTGCTGCTTATAAAGATTTCAGGGTACTGCTTACCATTTTAGCTACTAACACAAACAACCTTGACAATCATAATCTATTTTTTTTATCCCTTTTCACCCAGAGAAGTAAGCAGTCATCAATTATAGGCCCTCACATGAAATACAAATTTAGCGCCCTGGAAATGAAAACTAAAGCAATTTGTACCTTTAGTATTCCAAGGGGAATCATTCTTGGTCTATTTACTATGAAATATTCCCTCTATCTTATACTCCTCTAAGTTATATCAATGTCATCGACCATAACTTGAATCATAATGAGTAGATGATACCCTTGCATGACTGGAATCATGTCATCATTATTAGATGACCTAGTTAGCATACGTGGTTAAAAATGCCATTTCCTTTTTATTTATTGACTTATTTCGGAATGGCACAGGTTATATCCAGACCAGGCTCCTCATGTGTTCTTATGAAATGGCATAGTGTTTTGTTTATTTTTTTAACCCATATCCACTAACCACATACACTGAGCCATCCACACTATTTTAAAATACTTCCTTACAAACCATATTTTTCCTCCTATGACTTTTATTATCAATGGCTCTGGAAAAATGTAAAACATGGGCAAAGGAATGTGATAGCCTTGTTTCAAAAGCATTGGTAGACTTTAGGAGGAACCTCAAATCAGCAAAGTTGTCACTGAGAAAAACAGACCATCCTGAACCCACAGGGGTCAAACATGTGCAGAGTGCTTGTTTTGCTGCCGCCCTTGGATGCTGGCGAGGGCAGGAGTGGGTGGTTAGTGCTCCCTAGGGATGGCTCCTGATGACACCACCTCCAAGGTCAGAAATCCTGCCACCGTTTCTGGTCTTATGCTTCCAAATAAAAATGGATGAAGGAAGAGTGAAGCATTTGCCTTAGAAATGCTAGAATTTTTCCTCACATTGGCTTTTCTGCTACTGGAATCTGTATTTGTTCTTTAATTGTTATTCACTGCTGCTGCAGTTTCCTGCGCCTGATCTTTGTGGGCCAATGCTCCCTTCTCGGGGCAACGAGAAGCTCCAGACAGTTATTCTCGCAATTTTGGAAGAGCTCACTGCCGTATGTCCTCTCATTTCTTCTCTGGCTTTTGTTTCTTTCCAAATTCTATTTGAGTCTCCTCTTCTGTTCCTTTGGAATTCAGTGTTAGTGTTTTTGGGTCTGTCCACTTTCTTGCTAGGTCTGCCTGCATTATTTTCCAGGATTTAAAAGAAATTAGAATAGATTTAAAAAAATTAGGCAGCATGCCTAATGAGCAATGAGCAAGGCCAGGCTTAGGGGCACTGACCCACTGTACGCTGGAAAATTTGCTTTACTCAAGTCGGCCCTCTGCATGCACAGAATGCCAGCCATAGATAGAAAATACACATATAGTTTTTAAAGCTTTGTTCTCCTGTCAATGGTTATTTAAGAATTTGGGTTTGAAGGGAAACTTTGAGGTTTTCTACATACAGTAGTATAACAGTGATTCTACATGTTTGTTTTCTTAACTGCTTAATGATCATGCTACCTTAGTTGCATAACAGCTAATTAATGATATAGTTGGAGTCTAACCAGGTAATATAATGATAAGTTAACTAGAAACCGGTCAAATAGCTGAGTCATCCTCATATGGCCTGAATTCCCTTTACAGATGCCAACTGTTGTCAGTGATAGAAGGCTAGAGTATTCGAATGAGTAACATTTCTAAAGACAGAGAGACAAGGCACACACTGTAAGTTAAGTTCAATGAATCCACTTTTTATTTTTATTATATAATTGGGAGAAAAAGCCTTACCCTCTGAACCATTATTCTCACTGTAATCCTCATTAACTCATGATTAAATCAATATCATATCAACAAAATGCTATGGTTTCTTCTTCAGGCCAAAAACTTAGTTTGCTGAAACATGACTTACCCTCAACAAACAATAATCTGGGTGTTCTAAATAATTCCTCCCCTTTCCCCTGGATGTGGATGTGATGCTTAATGCAAAAGCAAAGTCAGATCAAGCCTGTTACTAATGATATCATATCACTGTGATCCTCAAGTATGCCCTTCTGACTAGTGCATTTTATTGCAAAATTTCTTATATGTGTTAGTCGTTGAACAGGATTTGTTGTCCCTGATCCTGAGCAGGTGGTATAGTGAGTCATGAAGCTCTCTCAGGCAATTCTCCCTGCCCTTCTGCAGTAGGGCTCTCGTTTTTTAATAGAACCTATACCAGAAAGAAAGGTCTGAATTGCAGCTTTAATATCAAAGCAATATGTTTCAATTGACTAAGCAGGGCATTAACAATTTAGATAAAAGGATGCAATGTAACAAATAATGAGCTATAAAAACCCCTCATTGAGCATTAACCCTTTGGAGCACGTAGGTATGTATGTGCATTGTAAACATTTATTTAGCTGGCAACAAGAAAGCTTTTGGGACTGCATTGTTATTATTTAATTTATGATTAGCTGTTTATGTGTACATAGGTGAAAATAAGCCTTACTCTAAACTTCATTGATCTGATCATGAGGTTCTTTAAGGGGATATTGGAATTGAGGTAGACATTAGAATACAGGATAAGAGGCACTCTTTCAAACAATACCTATTTAATAAATAGCTTCTTTTTCTGTACATCTGTGTAAGGTGGGTGAAGGTATTGAAAGGAGTCCAAAACATGGCCCTGTGCCTCTGTAATTACAGTAACAGAAAATAAAACTAGCAGGCATGATACAATTTAAGAGTTACTAGTATGACTCTGATGGAGAGTTCAGGCTGAACCTAGAGTAGGGAGGGAGTGCACTGCAGTCTGGAATAGCTGGGGAAGGCTTTATGGGACAGATGGTCCTTGATCTGGGCTTTAAAGGAAAGGCTGGATTTGGATCAAGGGAGACAAAACTGTGAACAGAGGCATGGCAAGGGGAATGAGCATGGTGTGTTCAGGGGCATGGGGGAGACCAATGGGGCTGGAGCTGAAGAATCAAAGCACATGAACATAGAAAAAACACGATTTTGTGCCCTGACACGTAGAACTAGCTAGAAGAGCCGTGCATTGAATTCCAAGCTCTGATTCTGGTTGCATCTGATCTGGAGGGTGGCTAATAGGCCTACGTGGAAAGCAGATTTGGAGCCATTGAAGTTGTAGGGGAGCCCAGCCTCAAGGTCTTGAGTGTTGGACATAAAGTCAGGTTTGCAGTGGGAAAGGCACCTAGGACTGGCTCTTGATGAATCAGTGAAATGTGGATGGTTGTGTTTTGCATCTCTCCTTTTTCGTTTTCTGTGCCTCTCCTATGGTTCACACGTGTGGCTCTCGGTTCCATTGTACAAGACTTGTCTTTGCCATGCCTTGTTTCAAAGTAACCGTTGTTTCATTTTCTTTAGTCTCACATCCTGAAAGTTAGACTCTCTGAGGTCTGCCAACTATTTAGCGTACATGAAAGAAAGATAGCATCCTGTGCCTAGTGATCTTTGGGACAATATCTCTTCCTTTTTTGTTAAGTATTTTAATATTTTGGGGGTAAATAAGTCTTAGTTTAGTACTCCCCCCTTATCTACTGGGGATACATTCTAAGACTGTGGATAGCACTGAACCCTATATATATATTTTTCCTATAGATATATACAAATAATAAAGCGGGCTCCTAAGAGGTTAACAACAATAACTAATGATAAAATAGAACAATTATAGCAATAAAATAAGAGATATTTGAACATAAGCACTGAAACACTTCAATAGTCAATCTGATCATGGAGACAGCTATTAAGTGATTAATGGGCAGTATATGTACAGTGTGGATGTGCTGGACAAAGGGATGATTCACATCAGGGTGGGACAGTGGGACAGAGCAGGACAAGAGATTTCATCATGCTATTCGGAATGACATGCAGTCTAAGACTCACAAATTGTTTATATCTGGAATTTTCCATCTAATATTTTTGGACCTAAGTTTGACCACTAATAACAGAAACAATGGAAAATAAAACAACAGGTGAGGGGGGATTACTGTACAGATCAATTGACCTCACAGAGATAAAAATGCAGTTCTGTGCCCACAGGTGTTATTCCTTGCCTTATGTAGGACCTTCTGAGGGTCTTGGGTTTTCTGGGTGATTTACCACAGCAGTCCTCTCCAGTACTCAGAGTGGGTACCTTGGTGATGTTTCAGGGGCAGCAGAAGAAGCTGGCAGCCACTAACTTCAGGTGTGTATGTATAAAACCACTTTTTTTAAACTTGATATTTAGCTTTTCATCACAGAAAATCATGTATAATCCCCACAGTTGCTCAATGAGTTCTGCATTTTTTTAATAACATACCTTTATTTTTTGTTTTTTTAAAAAGATTTTACTTATTTATTTTTAGAGATAGGGTAAGGGAAGGAGAAAGAGGGGAAGAAACACTGATGTGCATAGAGATGTGCAAGAGAAACATAGATGGGCTGCCTGTCACATGCCCCCAACTGGGGACCTTGGCTGGGAATCAAACCAGCAACCTTTAAGTTCACAGGCCGGCCCTCAAGCCACTGAGCCACATCATCCAGGATGAATTCTGTATTTTTCAGATAGCATAGCAGGTCACTACTCTGATTAATTCTTACCAAGTTTCAGACATGGACTTTCCTTAAAATCTGACTTTTGGAAAAGAAAATGGAGAGAAATAAGCATAAGAAATAAATATTTGAAAATGCAGGATTCTAAGAGGGAAGTAGAAACTGAATTCAGTTTTGCAACTCAACTCAGTTGAACTTCTCAATTGAACTTTGGTTTTAATGATTGAAAAGTGTTAGCAGTTTTTTTTAAATTAATTAATTAATTTTTTAAAAGATTTTATTTATTTATTTTCAGAGAGGGAAGGGAGGGAGAGAGAAAGAAACATCAATGTGCGGTTGCTGGGAGACATGGCCTGCAACCTAGGCATGTGCCCTGACTGGGAATTGAACCTGCGATGCCTGGTTCGCAGCCCATGCTCAATCCACTGAGCTATACCAGCCAGGGCTAAAAAGTGTTAGCAGTTTTAAACATAATGCAGCTGTGAGCTGCCCAATGCCAAACTCCATTGGTGGTGTTCATCATTGCATTGTCCTGTGATTCTGAACACAGTGCTTCATAAGAGTGGTACCCAATCAAGATTGGTTTATTGAATAATTAACTGATTAATAAATGAGATTTTTATTTTAGCTGGTGATTTTGCATTTATAGTTATTTGATGTTTGTCATAAAGAAAACTGAAACTGAGACAAATCAACTATGAATCACAATGCTAACTACCAGCAACCTGTCTCATTTCATGTCACCAAAGGTTAAAGATGGGCATTTCTTCTATGATTAACTAGAATTAGGTTTTTTACCTATTTTTGAAGTTGAAAAGTCTATATAAAACTATATCTGATGCTTCAAAATGAAGAGATGAATGGGCAAATCTACTTTAAAAGGATTTATAGTTAGTGAACACTAAATGCAATATTAAGTAATACATATTACTTTAAAAAGCCATATAATTTATAAAACTCTAGATATGGTTTCAACTTAGGTGACTTTCTCTAAAACATGTTACTATTTGCTCTGCATGGAAGTCTGATCAGATACTCTTAGATAACACCATGGTCATTTCTGGAGGACATTTATCACAGAAACTTAGTTAATTTACTCAGTATTGTCGTGTCACGTTACACATCATTGTCGACAACATGAGAGATGGGCACCAAAGCTGCAACTCTCACTCATCACTTTAAGGCTCCACTCCAGGCTTTCTAAAAATCTACCCTCTTAATCATTATAGACAGATATTGTAAAGAAAAAATCATTAAAACTTCGAATCTTGAAAGTCTGCCTTCTCTACTGTTAGCTGGTTCTTTATTGTAAAATGTCTCCAGATCACACCCCTGTCAAGGCTAATGCCAGCTAAGTGCTCTCCTTCAGTGAGGTGGGTTCCTGTAACCCATGGGATAGAGGATCACCCCACACCCTCTTGTGTTCTCCTCAGTACAGGTGGACTTACTCTAGTACACTGGCAGCAATGACAAGAAATATGGCTTAAACATAAATTTCAGAAAGTGGTACACAAAAGCAAGTACACAAAATTTAGTATCATTTCATGCTAGTTATTTTTGAACTCAAAACTATTATTTTTGGGGGGACAGGGTAGGCCCTGTTCTTACCTGATGCAATAGAGATGGATTCCCTTTACTAAATTTCCTGTTGTGGTAGGTCATTGTACTGATGGCCTCTAAAGAAGAATGCCACTGTGTGACTGTTCCACTTGCAATGTGATGCTCCTACTGTTGAGGGCCAGTCTGTCTCCACTCTGCTGAATCTGGACTTTGACCAATAGAATGTGGCAGAAGTGACAACTGTATAAGTTCCAGAGCCTAGGTCTCCAGATGTTCTGAAGATTTTTCCTTTACTGCTTGGAACTGTAAGACCACCAGGCTTTGAGGACCTTGGAGTGAAAGATCGTATGGTGAGGGAGTTCCAGTTATCCTAGCTGATAGTCGGCACTAACTGCCAGACACGGAGTAGGGCCACTTTGGAATTTCCAACCCAGACCAGTTGCAGAAGTGAGCCCAGCCAAGATCAGGAGAAGAACCACCCCATCAATCTACATAGAATGATGAGAAATTATACATTTTGTTTTGCTGTTACACTACTAAGTGCTAGTGTTAGAGAGATACCTGATACACCAATGAAATATGAAAAACCGTCACATCAGAAACATCCTAACTCTGCAACTTAGTCTAAAGAACACTTAACATTATTTTTCCAACCAATTCATACTGATCTTTGACAAAATCATTGGCCTGACTGGAAACCATCAACATTTCATAAAGGTACTTTGGCGTTTAATTTGCTGCTGAGACTGCCCCAGAACTGTATTTCTTTTGGGGGTGTTTGGCTGCACAGTTGGTTGTGTTTTAATTGAGGTGTTTTTCATATCGAAGGTAACCCGAATTACTTCACAAGGAGTAGATCGGATGGAGGGTAGTGTCTCTGCAGTTTTCAGAAGGACAATTATGTAATAGCTCATACACCACTTAGGAATTTAGAACTTGAGCTACTGAGAAGCAGTGTGAATAAAAGAGCCAATAATGAATGCATATTGGACCACAAATATAGCAGGGAAGTAACATATTAATTACAACATCACCCAAAGTTTTTTCCATGCAATTCTTATACTCATTAAAAGTAATTCACTCTTAATCAACATCAATGAAATGCTGGCTAAATGAGTCATAATTCAGCTCTGGAAGTGTCTTGCATAATAACATACATTCCTTACTTCCATATAGCAGACAAATAAAATTATATGTAACTCTTTTTGAATTATTCAATGGTACATGATCTTTATTTTATGTTACAGTGAAATTTACCTTTATTCAAAGTACCTTCTACATGGTATGTCATGGAAAATAGACTTTCATGCCATAGAAAATAGTACCATCTGAGTCATACATGTGTATCATTCATAGTGCAATAAAATCATGAAAATGTGATTAGTGGATTACATTTTTCCCTGTTAAAATCTTTTAACACAAATTCTACCAAAAATGTATAAGAGCAATAGCTTATGTAAAGGATCCTAGTAACAAGTACTCTAAGTTCTTGATGATTTTCCAAAAACAGAGGAAGGAGACAAACTTTGTTTCCCCTGATCTTGCTTATTGTTGCCTCTGATGCCAAGCATTAGGTCTACATTGTATGAATGAGTTTCAGGTCAAGGTTTCATTTTTTTAGAGCTAAAATTGTGCTTCTTCCCCTTTTTGTTTAAGTAATGCTCCTTCTACACAGGTATGGATTCCTTACTGTCTGTCTTGTGTGTGAAAGGTCTAGGTTACCAGCAAGGTTTTTCATTAAGCTGCAACTAGAAGGTTGGGCAAATATCTGTATCACAAAGCCCACGGATTCAGTACAGAGCCTATATTCTATTTTATTTATTTATTTTTAGAGAGGGAAGGGAGGGAGAAAGAGAGAGAGAGAGAAACATCAATGTGCGGTTGCTGGGGGACATGGCCTACAACCTAGGCATGTGCCCTGACTGGGAATCGAACCTGCAATGCCTGGTTCGCAGCCCGCGCTCAATCCACTGAGCTACGCCAGCCAGGGCAAGAGCCTATATTCTATATTAGGCAAATCTGAGAACCCTAACATGCCAAATACCCCAGATTTTATTCCTCCAGGAATGGTGTTCCACAGTCATTAAAAAATCTTTTTATCCCATGCTTCCTCATCAGATATTTTCTCAAAGGTTGCTACAGCTTGGCATTCTTTAAAGTGCCCACAAGGAAGTGGAGGAGACAGATTTAACCACTTAAACAGTGAGTGCGTGAAGGCAGATTAGAGATATGAACAAAGTGCTAAGTGAGCAGAAAAAGGGAGATATATAGAAGTATTGATGTCAAGGCATCAGTACAAGTTTACTGCGGGGAGAATCGTCCAGGTTGAGGGGAATGACACATACTAGAGCATGGAGTTAAAATATGAGCATGTGTTTTAAAAAAATAGTGAGAAGCTTCGTGCGAGTGACTAGGCTTCTGATTTTGAGGGCAGGGGATTGTCGGGATGTTGTGTATGTGAGGTAGATTGGTGCAGATTTTGAAGAGTCTTTTATGCTCTAATGAGAGAGAAAAAACTTAGTTTTGAATCAAACTTGTTAATGGCTGTACAACAAGAACTTGACCCTGAGTATTGAGCTGGTAATAGTTCCTCTAGGAGGCTCTGCTCCATTATGCATAAGACTCAGGTAATAAACAGGCAATTAGTTGACATAAAATTATTTATTGTTCAATTATGTAAAATCATGATGGTAAGTATTCAAGAATTTGGCTTTTTAAAAAAACTGAAACCTGAACAGTTAGAATGATATATATTGTATAGAGGAAAATTAAAAACTTATAATTAATAGATCTGGTACTATTACTAATTACAGAGAATTAAAGAAAAGGGTCACTTTATTGATATGAAGAACTGAGATAACTGACTGGATAATTGACATCCAGAACCCTTGTTGACCTGAATTACCTGAGGTTTTTTACTTTAATTATGTGATTAGTTGCCTGCAATTCCCTATTTTGCTTTGCCAGCATGATACAACATGATGACTAAATAGGCCACCAAAAAGGAAATGAAGTTCTCAGCAAAGATGTTCAGAAACGATTTCAAAGGGCACCTGACAAGCACAGGAGCAGTGGTTATGGGGTGAATCCAAAAGAAAACAGCATTTTTTTTAATGCTGTCAAACTGAGATAAAACTACTTTCTATTTTAAGGAAAATCAACTCTTAAATTGCTGCAGAATTTTAAATTACTCCATGCCAAATGAGCATAGCTTCCTTCCCCCCAGTTTTATTTTCTAATGCAGTTTTGTGCATGGACACCTCTACCCATGACTGTGTTCTTGACTGAAACATTGGGTTTCTGCGGTCGCCTCCGGAGAAGCAGCTCTTGTTTTTGTCAAGGTTCTGTAGAGGACAGGGATCACATGCATCCTACTTAAACACTTCTCCACACACAGAACTATCTAAAGCAAATATCAGATGTTGACAACCTAGCACAGAAACATATATAAATAGATATATGTATATATATGTGTGTGTGTGTGTATATATATATAACTGTACTTTTAAAAATTGACTCTGGGGAAGTATAGATCAAAAAATTTGAAAGATATTCTCTCTGGGTTTTTTTTTCTTCTTGGCACATCAGAGTTAAACATCGAATCAATATCATTTCAGTATGAGATAGTGGCAGCAGCATTTGGACATCAGCAGAGTAATTAAAAAGCCAATGAGTTTACTTGGTAAGATGTAATTTAGCCATAGTCAGTGGCTGCTTTTGAGAAATCTATTTACCCCCAAGTATCCTCAGGCACATGTGGGAGAGTGTGAAATGATTGAGTTTTAGTTATCCTTGTTATGTAGCAAATTTCAATTATAATTTCTACTGTAAAAAAATGTTATAGCAATATTGCTTTGTGGTTCTTCAAGCTTACAGGCACCAGAGATTTAGGAGAAAGAACATTACTGTTTTACTGATTCCAAAAGCCTCGTTTCATAGATTTTTTCCCCCCATTGGTTGCAGATTCCTTGATCTAACTTACAATTGCTGCTGTTTCTGGAGCTTAGATGGGTATCTGCTTAGAAATAATTTGTGGAAAACAACAATAAAACTTTGCCTTTGAAGATTTTTGATAACCTACACCCAGATTCTCCAGGGAGCTTTTCACCCACAATTTAACACATAATGAGACCCCGCTCCTTGTTTACCACGTTTATGACCCGCTTCAGAAAGACGAAGGTGTGCGCAGAAGCACAGGAGTTACAAAATAGGTTTTGGCTCAGGTGCCGATTCCAGTAGACTGTTTGGGGGCCCTGTGTGGAGATGATCACCGGGGAAAAAGGGCACAATGCATTAGCGATGCCTGCTGTGCGTGTGGGAGCCCGGGAGGCTGCAGCGATCTTGCTCGGCTCATTAGAACAGTCTTTTAGGGAAGCATTTCAAACTGAGGCCACACATTTGGATTATTTTGTGCTTCCAGCCTTCAAGAGTCGTGTTCTTCTGCTTTACCTACAAGTCCTAGAACAGTATTTTGAACGTGAAGACATGTGGCAAACACTCCTCTAATTAATTCAGAGTCCCCAAGTAGGAAGCAATGTCTTTGCCATTATTTGCCATAAATGCCCCTGGCCTTACCTAAGTGTTATGTGTAATGTTATAATAAATCCTATTTACAGTATTTCAAAATTTCTATATTGTTATGGCAGGAATGCTCAGGAGAGTTATGGTTTCGAAGAAAACATTTTCCCAAGTGGGAGTGATTATTACATTTCATATCCTCATCTTCTTAATGGGTCTTACACAAAAAGTTTTATTTTCTTCTGCAAAAACCTATAAAGCCCTTAGTACCTTTTGGAAAAACTTTAATTATTAGCTAGCTTGCTTTACTGTTTCCCACCTGAAAAATAGAAAATTAATGTTTACCATTCTACTTAGAGGAAGAAGAATATTAATCAAGAGAATACACTACACAGGTACTTGACATGGGGCACGTTTGAGACTTTTCTAACAAGAAATCCTAGACTGTGCCCTTCTCGCAGGCAGGCCATCTCCCAGTGCTGTCGACTTCCCAGCGCTGGCTCACAGTGCAAAATCATGCTCAAATCGTACTGAACACATCTTACGGAGCTGCACTGTCCAGTACCATAGCAGCTAGCCAAATATGGCAATTTAAATAAAAAGGATTTAAAATCAAATACAATTTAAAATCCAGTTACTATTACAATAGCCACACTTCCAGTACTCAGTAGCTACAGATGGCTCAGGGCTACCCTTATCAGTCAGTGCAGAGCTGATATAGAACATTGTCATCATGATCGTAAGTTCTAAGTTCTTTTTTTTTTTAAAGATTTTATTTATTTATTTTTAGAGAGGGAAGGGAGAGGGAGAGAGAGAGAGAGAAACATCAATGTGCGGTTGCTGGGGAACATGGCCTGCAACCTAGGCATGTGCCCTGAATGGGAATCGAACCTGCGATGCCTGGTTTGCAGCCCGCGCTCAATCCACTGAGCTACGCCAGCCAGGGCCTGTAAGTTCTAAGTTCTATTGGAAGACATGCTGGCAAAAGTCAGTGGTGGTTCAACTTCACTCCACTCCTCTCATATAGCACGGACACCCATAGAGCAGAGATGTGGCCAGAAAGCAGCTTTTCCCAGTACAGTCAGCTTGCAGGTTTACCTTTCACAATTTATCGTACAGACGAACATGTCTGTTCATAGAAACTTGTCACAATCGCCTTCCTATTTTAAGCTGGCTTTTATTGTCCTCTCTCTCACTGTTGTCTGTGTCTTATCTCACTAAAGAGACCACGAGTTAAGGAAGGCAGGGGCTGTGCTATATAGTTCTTTCCTTTTCGGCTTTGGTGCCAGATAGGATTTTGTTAGAGCGAACTGATTTTTTGACTAAAGAGTCTAAGGTTTAGACCAGGATACTCTAGCAATGGTGATTTTTCTCGTAAATGATACCAGTTCAGTGTATATAGCTAATATAGTAGCTCAACTATATTTAGTGAAGACATTATTCTAGAGATATTGTTCAAAAGCCTCATGAGTAACTAGAAAAATAAAAAGGGTCAAAAATTCTTTTTAGAATTCTCAGTGTTTCTAAAGGATAATGAATTATACACATATTTTTGTGTACCTTTTGGACAGTAAAATTATCTGGGGAAAATAGTGCCATAAGATCATGACATACACTGTATTTATAACTGAAATTAGACAATTTAACACTGAGGCTGGTAAGAAAAAAAGAAAAGAGGTGATGATTTGAAGTTGTTATATGTGCATACACTTGTTTCTTTGAGCAGAAAAGAAGAAAAGAGGTTATATTTATCTGGGATTAGAAAATAATTATACTGTGGGACAATTGCTCATTTGCAACATTAGGGAAAGTTATAGGCATGTCTTCGTTGCAGTTTTTAATGGACTTGCGGTTATTTCTGACTTTTAGAGTCAATTCTGCCTTTGGATTATCATGCACCCCAGGTGCACGGCCTGTGTAAATGAGAGGTCTGGGCCTTTGCCTGGCTGCGTGCACCGGGCTGCTCTGCTGGTACCGGGGCACATGTTCAACATCTCCCTTGTCTGGAGACTTCTGTGAGGGCTACGGATTAGTAGTGGCCAGAAAGTCAAAGGCTGAAAGGATGGTTGACTGACTCAGTGAATAAAGCTCTGGACAGTACATTACCTCTGGCTTGGAGCATACGGAATCAGTCCTGCAGCTCTCCAAGGGGCGGAGAAAGTGCCTTCCCCAGGCTTGGCTGAACCAGTCCGTGTGTGCTGAACCACAGAGCACACTGAACAAAGACATCTAAATTTACAGCTAGGGTTGAAGAGCCGAGAGGCTAATCCAGGACCCAGAAGCAACATTCAGATTGCAGCTCTTTGTGTATGTGAGTGTGTGCTTCTCCCCAGGTGCAAGAAAATATTATATATATATATTTTAATTTGGACAGAAGAATAAAAAAGATTTATATATAAATATATGTATTTAATGTGCATATTAAATATATATATTTCTCTGCCCCAATTGTGGCTGAGCTCTGAAATAAATTGATTTCTGAAAATAGTGATATCCATAAAGAAGAAATATACATAAGTAATACAGTACTGCTTTTAAAAATAGACTCTTTAATTTACACAGGACTTGTAAATGAAAACTCACATTTGTTTTAAGGTAGCACTTTAGTATTTCAAAGACTGCGTTTTCAGTATCTAATTTGACCCCTTGGTAGTCAACACATTATATAAATCTGAAGTTACAGATTTCTTGCACATTTTTCTGTTCTTTGTTCTACAAAATGCTATTTAGAAACACAATGACTACTTACAGGTTGCTAAATGAAGGTAGATAATTATGAAGACTGGCCATATGAGTTTTGAAATAAACTCCAATAGATAAGTCAATTTTGTGAAAGAAGAAACAATATCCAATAGTTACTACTAGAGAGTCTGGATCTAGTTCAAGACCTTGTCTTCTGTTTACTCGTTTAGTAACATTGATCAATTCATTTAACCTCTTTGTGCCTAAGTTTCTTTAGTTGTAAAATGGGAATAATAATAGTGCCTAGCTGATAGAAATTAAATGAATTACTACATGGGAAGCTTTAGAATAGTGCTGGACACATATAAGCACTATCTAAGTGTTGGCTACTATTAATGTTATTGTTAAAAGTTTTAAGAGACATTTTGTTATGAAAAGTAGGCATCACTGTAATTCAGGAGGTGGATATTAATCCCAAAGACTTGTACAAATTAAGTTTGTTTACTTAGAGATAAACACAATAAGTTTTCCTGAAGATTCTTCACCAAGAAAAAACAAGCTTATAAAAAATTATGATAAAAGTATGTATTTGTTTTAATGTTTATTTTTATTCTTTTTACTTGTTGACTTTTAATTTTGTTACTTGTGCTTTTGGTGTCAAAACGAACCCACACGAGCTGTCACCTCACCCTTGTTCAAACAGTGTCATCACAAAGGCAAGAGATGTGCTGGCAGGGTGTGGAGAGAAGGACACCATCGTGCACCGTTAGTGAGGATGTAAATTGGTTCAACCACAATGGAAGACAGTATACTGGTTCCTCAAAAAATTAAAAATAAAATTATCATGTGATCCAGCAGTTCCATTTCTGGGTACATAACCAAAGAAAACAAAATTACTGTCTCACAAAGTATCTGCATGCCCATGTCTATTGCAGTGTTATTCACAATAGGCAAAATATGGAAGCAACCTAAATGTCCTGTGGAGGAACCAATCAAGAAGATGTAGTATACATGTACAATATAATACCATCCAGCCATGAGAAGGACAGACATTCTGCTGTTTGTGACAGCATGCATGAACTGTGAGGCTAACATGCTAAGTGAGAAAAGTCAGACAGATAAAGGCAGATGCTATATGATATTACTTATATGTGAAACCTAAAAAAACTGAACTCATAGCAACAGAGAGTAGAATGGTAGTTACTAGGGGCCAAGAGATGGGGGATAGAGGAGATGTTGGTGAAAGAATGCCCATCTGCAGTTAGAAGGTGAATAACTTCTAGAGATCTAATGCACAGCATTGTGATTATAGAAAACAACACTGTATTGCGTACTTCAAATGTGCTAAGAAATTAGATGTTAAATATTTTTACCACAAAAAGGAAATAATAAGGGAGATGATAAAAGTGTTAGCTAATACTATGGTGGTATTTTTATTGAAATATATAAATGTATCAAATCAACACATTGTATAATTGAAACTTATATCCTCTTGTATGTCAATTATATCTCAATATAAAATATATATTTAGTATATGGCAATTTTATAATATATTTTGCCCAGGTTTCCAATGTCTAAATATGACATAATTATTCTTATTCATAAATAAATTTTGGGCACTTTTGTTTAATTATATTTTTATATAATAATTTAAAAATCTATCATTTTGAATGTTAATAACTTTATTCAAATTGTCTTTTTGTTCAAATATGAACCTCCATATGACATTTAAATTTTTTAGGTAACATTTTGTATGACTTGTTACTTATTATAAAAGTTGCAGAATATCTGGAAAAATAAATGCTCAAGTGATTAAATGAGAGTCATCCATCATCTCAACAGCCATAGATGACTACTTTTCAAACTTCAGGGTTTTTGCTTCCAGTCCTTTCATCCATGCATCTGTGTGCATCTACTTACATGTTCCATAGTCACAAAACAAAGATAGTGAGGATCATTCCACACCTACTTTTAGAAACACAGAGTATAGTGTGAGGCAGTGATGCCCAGAGACTCTGAGTGGGGAGTTGGAGTCATACTGCCTGAGTTCAAGTCCTTGCTCTACCACTTACTAGTGGTCTGAACCCAAGGAAATCCCTTAACCTCCCTTAATCATATTTTCCTCATTCACAAAGTGGGATGATGGTAATATCAGGGAGTTGGGAAAGACTACTTAACATGCTTTAATAAGAGCTTTGATAATTTTTAACAATAAATCATGAAGATCTGTTTTTAAATAACTTTTGAAACATAAGTTCTAATGAAAGCATGAGTTTTTTATGGTTACATTGTAAATATGTAATTATATGTTTCAGTTACTTTACTCTTGACTCCAGGTAACAGAAAAGCTAATTAAAAGTGGCTTAACAATAAGGCTTCTTTTTATTTCATATACCAAGAGGTGTTGAGACAGCCTTCTTTTAAAGTAGATTAATCCAGCAACTCAACAACAGCATCAAAGACCCATGTTGCTTGCATCCCCCTGTTTTTCTGTTCTCAGTAGATGAGCTTGTTGCACTAGGTTGGGTGCTCTGAGATTTCCAAGACATTGGCACAGCTCAAGGCGTTACATGCAAACACATCAGTGCCTACAAGGAGAAAACAGAAAGTCCCCGACTAATGCCCTATATAAGAGCAAAGAAAACTTCATCAGATGCAGACTTACTCTCATGTTTCATTCACCATAAATGTGTCACATGCTCATTTAAAAATCACACGATGGAAATGGCATCACTCTAGCAAGCTCTGTGAGTACTGACTGGAGAGTACTCATCCTCACGGAAGCCCCTGGCTGCCCTGCACAGGGTCTGATTGGAGTTCACACTGGACTTCTATTAGCACTGGAGTAAACGGCTGCACAATAAGTATCCAAGAATGTTCAGAACATCTGTATCGTACTTTTGGTCACTTTTGCTGGTTGTAGCTTTTTATTATAAACAATAATATAATCAACATTCTTGAACAAACTTATTTGTACACATCTTTAATTATGTTTTAAATATAAATCTCCAGAAATGGAATTCTTGGGTAAATGTTCTTTGGTTTAAGTCTCTTAACATACATTGACAAGTTACCCACGCAAAAAAGTTGTAGCCAGTAGCCTCTTCAGCATGTGCTCATGAGCTTAGCTATTTCTTGCGCCCCAGCTTGTACAGGATGGTGCCATTTTATAGGTGATGCCAGGTAAAAATGGATATCATTTATTTTTATTTATAATTCCTGGATTACTAACCTGCTTGCTAAATTTTTATTCCTAATGATCAGGTATAGATCCTTTCAAGTTCTCTATGCAGATAATCACATAATATATAACTATTCACTGTTTCAATTCTTTCTTTCTGACAGTTCCCTCTGTCTTCAAGTAAGTACAATGCTTGCTGGGATCTATACAAGAACATTGAAAAAATAGTGATACTGGACATTATTGTTTTGTTCTTCAATTTCAGGTAAATGCTTTTGATGGTTGATGCTGTGAACATTTTCTTCTTTGTTTTAATATATCCATCATTAGGTAAATATCCTCCTATTATAGTAAACATTTTTTAATGTTAAGAAGAAATGGAAGTTTATTAAATGACTTTTCTGAATTTATTGAGATGATTGTATCATTTTAAAAAACTTTTAACCTATTAAAATGGTAGATAGCATTTACCAAACTTCTAATTTTAATTTACCCTAAAATTCCCTGGGAAAAATCCATTTTGATTATGGTGAATCATCCTTTGATATACTGGATACATGTTAGATGTTGTCTTTGGGTTCCTCAAAGAATTTGAGAGACTAAACAAAAGCAGCTGGCAACTTCACTGTAGAAGGCAGGGCCAGAGCCATGGCTGGAAAACCACAATTTATTGCTGAAATTGTAACATTTATTCTCCACTTTGATTTGAGGTGTGGGTTGTAGAGTTAAGAAAATATTTAAGGCTGTGTGTTCCCCTTCACTCTGAAAAACTTTTGCTATAGTCCAAAATAGTCCTCCCTGCCCCAGGACGCAGTTAGTAGTGAAAAAGTGTTACCTGAAATAAATGTTGTGAAAAATCAGTTACAGTCTCATGGTTGGTTGGCATGCAAATTGTTTGGGCTCAGAACTTTCAGGTATACTGATCACCTGTGTTAGAGTTAAAGGGTCATTCTCTTCCTCTGTTATACAGAGGCTTTAGGCTCTTAAGTTAATGCCACAAAAATGATATATATGAATAATGTAAAGATGTCATAAAATGTCATTATAATGATCAACATAATAGTTAGTTTGCTAATATTGCCTAAATGGGTGATAGACAAATACTTCATTTTAAATAAAGGGTACTGAGAAAAAGATGAAGAAATTTAAGTTAAAAAAGTTACTAAGCTATGGATGATGGTTTAAAATAGAAATAAGCTACAATCCAGATGAAAAAAAAACTAAGGAGGTACAGTTAATATTGAGTACTGTTATGTTCCAGGAACTTTATTCATGTTACATCTCTATTCACTCCAAAAGTATCGTGTGTCCACTACTTTGTAGATGAGGATGCTGAGCCTGGAGTGATTAGCATCTTGTGCAGTTGCGCACTGATACGTGACTGAACTGGGACTCAAGTTGGGTCACCTTTTTTAAAGCCTTTTCACATTAGCGTCCTGGGGCATGTGAAAGAGAACTATTAAACATTATGATTTCTTGTGCCATTAATGAGCATATGCCTAATCCAAAATGCAAACAATATTTTACTTGTGAAGGAATTTGTCTTATCTTGAATATTTGTATTAAATTCTGTTTCCACATTTATATACTTCCTTACTACACAACTACTTGTTTCTTTTACTTTGTTGTCTTGACTTCAAAAAATTTCAAGGAAGGATCTTTCTTGTTTTATTTTAGTTCTCTCCCTGAAAAAAATGTAACTACTTGTGCATAATTCAGTGAATACTCATGTTGTTCCTCAGTTAATATCTTTGACTTCAAATATCTACCTGCTTTTCCAAAAGGGTAGTGAAAAAATGAATTGAACAGAAAAAGAACTTTGAGAAATAGAGAGTTTAATGTCAGTGGTGTACAAAACAAAAAAAAAGAATAAAAAATATCTAAGTGTAATTTTTAACTCATAAATTTAAAAAATTGTTTAAAAGTATAATGCTCAAGCTTGGCATGGGCTTGAGGAAATAGTTTGAGGAAATGGAAACCACCTCATGCTCAGGTGCTCACAGAGAAAACTGACATAACAGGATGCTTTCCTGGACGGCAATTTGGCAATGTATATAAGAAATCTCCAAAATGTGCATACGCTATTATCCCATGTACAGACTGTGGAATATTCTTTCTGTAGTTAGCAGAAACGAATTTGTTACAGGGTATTATGCAGATTATAGAATCATTAAAACAGCTAAAGAGATTCAAGATTGAGCTCCCAAGGCTGACTCTCAAAGACACACTATAGAACTGGTCCCCAAGGACAGCCACTGACGACCTGTCAAAGTAGAAACTACAGCTCTTGGTGCTGTTTCTAGACCCTTGTCACTTTTGCCAGATCACTAATGATTTCACCAGTGGATGCCTTGAGCTTGTTTTCTCTCCTGAGCTCTGAACTCGAGTTTCACAGAAGTGCATCTCTTATATAACAGAATCAGAATGATATCCAGAATTCTAGCTGAATTGGGTTCTGGTGATGTTAAGTTACAGCATTTCAGCTTTTGTAACATAAGAAGGCATTGAGGGAGGAGGTTGGTCTAGATACTGATGAGCCAAAACTCAGTTTCTGCCACATTCAGCAATTCTACTTCTAGCAATTAATTTCTAAGAAATAATTATGGATTTCCCAAATATATAACTAAAAACATATTCATCATAGTGTTGTTTATAATAGTGGAAACCTAAAAATAATTTAAATGAGCAAAAACAGAGGATTGATATTAGTTCTGGAATTTTATGGAACTATTAAAAATGAGGCTATAAGTGAAAATATAGTTGACCTTGAGCTTGACAATGAGTTTTTGGATACAACAACAGAAGTGCAATCCATGACAGGAAAATCAGGATTGGGAGTGTATGGGAATATTCTATACTTCATGCCCAACTTTTCTATAAATTTAAGATGTCCCTAAAGGGTATATTATTTTTAAATGAAGTTATAAAAGATTATCTGATGTCAAGATAAATATGCATACTACATTAAATGATAAGGTAGATCACAAAATTTTATGGTACTATTTTTGTTTAAAATAAATAGTATCATTCACATGTGAATACACACAATAATTTACCACAAATATGTGAACAAATACTCCAACCCACAAGGTCAACAGTCACTGTCTCTGAGCTATAGAATGAAGTGCAAACTTTGTCTATTTTTTAATATAAAATTTCCAAAGTTCTATAATGTAACTTACATCACTTTTCTGAAGAGAACAAAAGTAGTTTTTTAAAGCCTCTACCAAAGTATCTACTACAAAAAATTATTTATTTTTATTTTGTATTGTATATGAAAGCTATCCTTTCACATACATTTACTTTGTATCTTTTTATCTGTTTTATTTTTTTATTTTAATTGTTGTTCAAGTACAGTTTTCTGCCTTTTACTCCTGTCCCAGCCCACCCCCCCAGCCCTCTTCACCTTCCTCCCATTTCCACTCCCCCCTAGTTTTTGTCCTTGTGTCCTTTATACTTGTTCCTGTAAATCCTTCCCCTTTTCCCCTGAAAGTCCCTCCCCTCTCCCCTCACATCAGCCTGTTCTCTATTTCATTGTCTTTGGCTATATTTTGCTGGCTTGTTTGTTTTGTTGTTTAGGTTCCTGTTAAAGGTGAGATCATATGGTATTTCTCTTTCACTGCCTGGCTTATTTCGCTTAGCATAATGCTTTCCAGTTCCAGAAATGATGTGTACTTGTTTCCTTCCCCCTTATGAAACAAACAGCATTTATTTAAAAATATTTGTAATTAATTATTTTCTCCTGGAGGTGATTATTTTGTAATGACCAAGAGTTATTTTTGCAGAGTTGTCGGGTTGCAATTTGAATCTCACAACATCTGACGCTGGGGTCATCATCTTCCTGTCTCTATCAGGCCCTCATCCAATGTTCCGTGCATCTGGAAATTGCGGTGCTGCCCTTTCAGTCTTTTAGAGTCAAAATCACAGACATCTTTCAAAACTTCTCTTTTAGCTTGAGCATCAAAATTCTCTTTTGTCATTTCCAATTCATCTATCATGCAATGTTAGGCTTACTTTCATCAAAATGACTTTCTTGAAAAATTACCAATAACTGCATTGCTTAGAGAATAACATTTAAACTCTGAGTGTTCAAAACTTTCCCTTGGCTGGCTCAGTTTACCTCTCCAGGTGTATTTTCCAGCATCATCATGTTCCCACTCAGTGTGCCTATCACAAGAAGATTTACTATTATTTCCCACATTTCCTGCATACCACTGTCTCTGTACCTTCATTTCCTATCTGAAACATTAGTTTCTTATAACTCATTCCTCTACCCTCAATATCTGTGGCTTTTGAAATTCCATTTTCCTTTGAATCAATCCCTTGAAAATTTTCCTGTTTGTTAAAAGATTTTATTTATTTATTTTTAGAGAGAGGGGAAGTGAGGGAGATAGAGAGGGAGAGAAACATTGATGTGAGAGAGAGACATTGATTGGTTGCCTCTCCTTTGTGCCCTGACCTAGTACTGAGTGCATAACCCAAGCATGTGTCTTCACTGGGAATCAAACCAGTGACCTTAAGTTTCATGGGATGACACCCAACCAACTGAGCAACACAGGGCTCCTGTTTTTTCTTCTTAATCCCTATCAGAATCCATCCCTAGAACTGTACTGAGCCTAAACTATAACACTTTTTATAATCTCCTTTATGTAATGTGAGTGATTTCCACATCTATTTTCCTTGACAGACCAAAACATCCTTTAGGATAGGGACCATGGTTTTGTATCACCTAAAACACACAAAGTGCCAATCTTTGCACAATAAATGACTGTTAAATTGAATTGATTTAAATTACATTAGGAGTCATTTGAAAGTGCTGGCAAAATACTATTAATGGTGTCTGTGTAAGGTGCTTTGAATTAAATGTGAGGACAAATACATTAATGCTAACATGCTCTCAAGCAAACACCACCAGCTCTGTGGTTAGGATTATCAAACATCAGCTTCCTACCTGGGACGTGTGATTAGAATGCTTGATTCTGTAAGCTCAGAAAAAGTTCACTTTTTTCGAGAATTATTTGAACTGAGATCACAAAACTGTATCATCTTGTCCATGTAAGAAAAAATGTAATAGATGCACAATTGGAGAGGTGATCTGAGATCACTTTGTGTGTAAAAACATGTTTGAATTAAAAGGATGGTAAAGGAAACAGAGGGAGTGATGTGTGTGACTCCTTTTCCTTTGAATCAATCTTCCTCCTAAACGCAAATTCTTCATATTCCTCCTAAAAACACAAATTAGCAGACACCTAATGATTCAGATTTCCCTTTTCTTGAAAATCAAATAATCTTCTCTAAAAGTGCTTATTTGATTATCATTACATATAGGAACATGTAAAATGTTTGACATCTCTTTAATAAGGAAACATACGTGAGTTCTCTAAGATTCTCTGTGAATTTGTGAAGGCTTTTAGTAACTGAGTTTTAATTTATTAGCAACAGAGCAAATATCAAGTAACATTGCCTACATTTTTAAGAATCCACTATTAATTCCTAATATAGAAACATGTATTCATACGGAAATACAAGATGCTGTCCATGGTCCTGATATTCACATAACACTAGTGGAGCAATATCTCAGACATAAAAGAATTATAAGGAGAAGCCTTCGATGTGCATTATCTTTTTATAATAATTTAATTTTCCACTTGATTCAATAAGGCATATATTTGCTTAATTTATTATTTATTCATTTGCATACAAAGTGGTGGCCTATATAGACTATAAACCACCGACCCCTATTATACCAACTGTTCAGTGTCATATATATTGCAGTTCAGTTTTACATAGCTAAGAAACAGGACCTTGGAGTAACAGGAAAACAATGAAACAAATCACTAACTCCTCAAAATATCTGATGTGTGGACTTGTGCATGTGCATGTGTGCATGCTCATTTTGGGGGTTCAGCTTCTGCATGTAGATGGATTCTGTTAATCTGTTGTAAACAGGGAATCAAAGAAGTCAACAAAAGCCTTTACACACAAGATACATGCAAAATTCGTTAACTTCTTTAATAGAAAACCTCAAGCTTCTTTTGAGATATTCTAAAAAACTGAAGTGTTCTCATGTATAATTATGAAGAATTGTTGGATCTCTTACGAGTGCTGTTGTTTAGATTGATTATTTTCACTGCCATCGTATCATGAATCCCGATGAGGTTCTGCAGGGCAATTAAAACAACACACCACATAAATAAAATAATTTTAACTACAGAAATGAAAGTCAGGATTAATTTTTTTCTGTGTCCGGATATTAAGAGCAAATTTGGACCAAAGAGGTGATACAGTGCAGCAAGCACTAAAATTTAGAGTCATGATAGGATCAGCTATTAGACTGATAATTTAAGTTTGAATTCTTTCCATTTATTATCTCGTGTCACACCTGAAATCCTACCCAAATTCAGGGTATATTTTGTATGTGTGGTAATCTAACTATAGGGAATAGTCTAGTGATCCTCATTTACTATCAAGCTGTAATGCTAGCAATTAAATTACAGGTGGCACACCACATCAATTCGTATTAGAGATGTGTAGGCAGTAAAGAGTTTACATTGCAGTAGATGATTTGAGCCATCTTTCCCACCCATTTTTGATTATATTAAACTTGGTGATTATCAATAGGCACTGCAGACTACACTTGCCCAACTTGCACACTTGGCATCTTATTAAGGCAGGCTTTTTTCAATATATTCACATGCTAGTACTTCTGTAGGTAGCTGTAAATATTAAATGAGAAGATGTTTATCAGAATGGCTTGTATATTTTAAAGTCATAAAAATAATATGGGGCATTATGTGCATTATATTTATGCAAAACTATTTATTTAACACCCATTCTGTTTAAGGCATTTCTGTAAGTACTGGGAATAAGTTAGCTTAAACACCCTGCCTTCATGAAGCTTATATTCCAGTGAGGGGAGACAGATAATAAAGTAAAATGTATAGTATTTCAAGATGATAAGTGCTTTAAGGTGAAATAAAGAAGAGAAAGGGGATGGGGAGTGATAGGGTAGATATTAAGAGCTAAAATTTAAAGTAGAATGCTAAGGGAATGTCTTGTGAGAAGGCAACTTTGAACAAAGATCAAAAAGAGTCAGGGCTGGGATTGCTGGGAGAAGACAGTTCCAAGCAGAAGGTATAACAAGTTCTGAGTCAGGAGGTTGTGTGCATATTTGAGGAACATCAAGAGGCTAGTGCAGCTGCAGCACTCTGAGCAAAGGGAAGAATAATAAGATAACATAAGACATCTAAAGTGGACTAGGAAGAAGATAATGTAGGGGGCATAAACTGTGTGGGCTATGGATCCACATGACTGGCTTTGACCAATGGAGTATGAGCAGCAGTGACATTGTTACCCCAAGGAACTCACGTGTGCCTCACTTTCCTTTTCTTCTCTGAACTGCAATGGACAATATCACAGTTGGTGGCTTCTTTTACAAAAACCTGTATTCTGAAGTGTCCGAGGTTAAACAGTATGAAGTAGAGTGCTTTTTAGCTATAACAGGCAGCTAATGTGAATAAGAAATAAGCCTATGTTGTTTTAAGGAATGGATATTTGGGGGCTGTTTGTTACTAGAGCATAATGGAGCATCTCCTAATATTTACAGAAAACCATCAGTGGTTTTTGAGCAGACGAGTTACATAATCTGACTTATGTATCAAGTAGGCTATTGTAGCTTCTGTATTTATAATAGTTCATAGAAAGCAAAGGAAGATACAGGAGATGAGAAGGGGGCTATTATTGCACTTACACAGGCCTGAGATTGTAGCCCAGACCAAGAAAAGAAAAATGATAGTAGTGAAACATAATAGGATTGTACATATATTCTGAAAGAAAGTGAACAGAATTTTCTGTTGTATTTAATGTAGGGTATGGGAGAAAGAGGAGATTTAAAAATGACCTCAAAGTTTTCAGCTTCACAATTGGAAGGATGGAATTGCTACTTACTGAAATGAGAATGACTTTGGAATAAATGAGTTTTGAGTCATGGGATCAGGAGTTTTATTTTGTATATGTTAGGCCTGAAGTGCATGTTAGCCACCTAACTGAAACCATGAAGTAGATAGTTCTATATATAAGTCTGGAGTCCAGGGGAGGTATCTTGGCTACTGTTACAAATTTATGAATACTCATTATAGATAGTATTTAGGTGCTAAATTTTTCCACTTAATTTCAGTATCTAGATCCTCTGAGAATTTGTTACTCTTGGCTCTCTTTTATTTTTCTCTCTTTTAAAATGATGTGGTATTTTATTTTGACATTTTTAGTAATTTTTGGTTGTATGCTAGATATTATGAGTTTTAAACGCTCTCTCTTGCACACACACACACACACACACACACACACTGTGAAGCCTGCAGATGACGTTATGTTCCTTCAGAGAGGACTCACTCTACCCTTGTTTTGGCCAATAGCCTGGTGACTAATCAGGCTGGCTTGTGGCCCTCACCGTAGGGCTCAGTCTGTCTCTAGCTCATCTCTGATCCTCCCCCTGGCAGGTCCCAAACTCTAATCTTTGTCTTGTGAGGCTGCTGAAAGCTCTGCTCTGCTTTTCTGAGGCTTTCTGTTTAAGTTTTGGGTCTCTTGCCCCATTCAGCCCTGGAATTTGAAAAATGTCTTGAAGAGATAACCAGCCACGTGCAGTCACTTTCCCCAAGTCTCTTCCAAATCTCTGCCAGTTTCCCTATTTCCCAGAAATGGCTCCCTATACAACAAAAGCTTTATTCTAAGCCCCCTATTTGCTCAAAATTGAATAAATGGTCAAGGAAGTCAGCCTACATGTAGAAAGTTCTTATCTTTTCTGAATTATAGCTCCTTCAGTTTTTGTTGCCTCAGCAGCCCTCTGCTGGCTTCAAACAGGTGGTTTCAGAATTTGTTTTGGCTTTCACAGTTGTTCTTGGTAGAATGCTAGCCTCCTGCTACCCACTCTATGCCACTCAGAAGTAAGAGTTCAGAATATATTTAAAGTAATGAGATTAGTTGAGATCTTAAAGGAAGTGAAAGAAATAGAGTCTGGAGCATTTTAAAGGAGAAATATCCATAACTACAAGGAAATACATCAAGTTCGCATAATATGGAATTATATTTAACAAAATCATATCTTATAATTTAGCTGGCCATTATCATTTTTTTCTGTATTTTTAGTATTCATACTTTTTATTCCCAAACAATTATCTGATTAGGAGTTGACTATGGGACTTCACCTGTCATAAATTTCTTTGGGATACTTTTAATAATTTCCTTTTCTCTCACAGATGAATGGAAAAGGGTCATTTTGTTAACAATTTTGTTTATGGGTTAAAGCCAAAAATACTTACAATATGAGTGAATTTAAATATGAAATTTAAATTTAAAATTGTAGAAGGTCTTGAAACCAGTATATTCAATCTCTTATGATTACTATATCAATTAGTGTAATGGTAGGAATGAGACAGAATAGTCAAATTGTGTTCATTCAAGAAATGTTTAATGAAGAGGAAGTTTATAAAGAAAAAGTGTTTACCAGAGATAGTGCTATACCCTATGGCTGGAAACTCAAAGCATTATTATCACCCCTAAGCCTGAAGGGGCCAAGGAGGGAATAATTACTAGAGCCTGGAGACAAAGGAGGCCAGGGACTGGAAGGTAGCTCATAGTGACTCCCCACAGGGAGGTTATCTCAATCCTGTCTCCTATTTTTTGCCTGTGATTCCCAGTGGGAAGTCAGAAAACAAGGCAACCTATGAATTCATTCTTACAGGTCAACTTTGGGCACAGTGTTCTATCTCCCTCTTTCTCTCCACACCTTCCTTTCCAAGAATTGACATATGGCTCTAGAGTGAATTCATCTACAGTGCTATCAAGACCATGAAAAATATAGCATGCTTAGCATAACTCACGTGACTTTGCAAGTTCATTTAACAGAACTCTGATACCAAAGCTGATAAAACTGTAAAGATATAAATTAGACTTAACATATTTAATGAACCTATCCTGAATACAGAGTATCAAGTATTTCCTCTTATAAGCATCCTTCATATTCTTATAAAAATCTGTTCTGACATAGGGTATTGGCACTTTATTTTTCTTGGAGCAGAGTGTCCTCACCTCATCTCGTCCCTTAACTCACTCTCTGCTCTAAGCTACATTTACCTTGTTTCCTGATAGAATATTTTTTCTTGCTCACCCCTAATTTTCATCTTTGGAAATCTTATCATTTCCTCAAAGTTCATTTGTACATAATTACTCTGTCTTCTAAGTTCCCATAAATTTTTATTTTTTGTAGTACTTATGAAAGCCTGCTTTGTTTATGATTTATCTCTTTTGCTAGATTGTAAGTTTTTTGAGTGACCTGATCATATCTTATCTACTTTTCTGTGTCCCTCATAGCAGCTGTTATGCTGTTTTTACATATAAGAGGGAGAGGAACTCAACTTTTTTTCTTAAAAAAGTTTATTTATTTATTTTTAGAAAGGGGTAGGGAGAAGGAAAGAAAAGAAGAGAAACAACAATGTGTGGTTGCCTCTCGCATGCACCCCCCCCAACTGGGGACCTGGCCTGTAACCTAGTCATGTGCCCTAGACTGGGAATCAAACTGGCAGCCCTGTGGTTTGCAAGCCAGCACTCAATTCACTGAACCACACCAGCCAGGGCTCAAACTTCTAAAAATTGAATTATGCAAACATTTCATAACTATCAGAGCAAACTAGAGATAAACTTTAATATGATCAAATATTAACAAATTCTGTGCTAGGTAGAGCAACACTAGAAAGACATTAAGCAATCACAACAATGTGGTAATTGCTGGGAAAGGGGGTATAAGGGGACTAAATGATAATGGAAAAAATATAATAAAGATTAAAAAAAGAAAGACATTATGTTTGTCTCTCATTAGATACATGCAGCGATTAATGAGTCATTTAAGTGAAAGCAGCAAAAATTATAACTTTTATATACATAAGTCAATACAGCAAAATATCATTGAAAAACATTTACCAATCTCATATGTTCCCAGATTCCTACTGAATTCTATCATAAACATGCCCTCTATAACCTATATGTTACATGTTGAAACTAGAGTCTTTAAATAAAGTACTTTCTTTTCAAAACTTAATTTAGTAGCTTTATTTTCATGTAAAATTTTTTATGCAGGGTATATTTTATATTTAGAAACGCAAACTCTCTAACTTAAAAACAATATATTTCTTCCCCATGTTGAGCTGTCAGAAAGAAGGAGAGATTCGGTAAACTGCATGTCACTATCAGCCATGGATAGCCAGTGATTTGTTCCGAATCCAAAGGCTAAACCAAACCTCATGCTGCTGTATGTCAGATACAATTGGTCCACAGTCCAAGTTTTACAGCTTAGACAGGGCACACTTTATCCTTCAGGCTGCTACTTAAGATAGCCACGACCCTGAGGAAAACCAGTCAA
This sequence comes from Tonatia bakeri, assembly GCA_004024845.1. Taxonomy (NCBI): domain Eukaryota; kingdom Metazoa; phylum Chordata; class Mammalia; order Chiroptera; family Phyllostomidae; genus Tonatia; species Tonatia bakeri. The sequence goes on from PVIA01000261.1 coordinate 98,692, forward strand.
CAAAACAGACAGACAAGAGGATGTGATTTGTATGCATCCCGGAGCCGACTCACATCACCCCTGACCTACAGGTCAGCCTGCAAATGACAGCAGGGTGCATGCACCTGATCAGACAGAATATTCTCATTATAAAACCTGGGAAGAGGGGGAAATTCCTCTGTGTTTACCCACAGATCAGAAGCAATCTACCTACAAAATGAGCAAAAGAAAAATTACTGATTTAGCTCAACAAGATGTGACCAACATCTAAATACCTTATAAAATTTTAAATCAACCATTTATCCTGATAAACTTGCATGAACATAAGATGATTATACAAAGAGAGGTTTATCAAAGGGAAGAAATGTTCATTTACTCACAGCTGGACCATGCAAAGAAAACTAACCTGGAATGAGTAACCTTTATTGAACTGTTAGAGAAAAACTTCAGCAAATATACTTGACCACGGTCATTTGTTTTAGAACAGATTTTGGGTAAGCATGAGTCTGAAATGGTACTGCAATTTTGCAAATGTCGTTTCTTTTAAATTATTTGAGGTGGTGAAAGCTTTAATATTTTTAAAAGAAGTTTGGATTTCTGAAATGATCTGTACTCAGAGGAGAATTACTATGGAGGAGGTAGGCCAAATAGTTATGTGGAAGAGGACTCTGTCTTAGCTTATTGGAAGTAGCTTTGCCTGAGGCTAGTAGAATAGAGGCGACGACCTCTGGAAGTTCCTGTGAGAGCTCTGATTCTGAATAGCAGTACCTGAAATACAGTAGGGATTCATCGTAAAACTGTTCTGACATACTATGGGTGATATTTCACTGACCAAATTGTAATAATTACACAAAAACCCATCATCACACAGTTGGTCTGTAGAGTGGGTATTTATCTTGTTTCTGAAATACTTGAGTAATAAAGGGATATATATGTGTGTATAGATAAAAGCATAAACAATATGTTTAACTCTATGCTTAGAAGAATAGAGATAATGAGTGAAACTTTGTAGATAGGAGCTTAAATGCAGTTTTAGTCAACCATGTCCAGTTTATGTTTCTTTAGCGACATGTGGTGGAAGGGTTGAATGTAATTCAACTTTCTATCAGTAAGCATTATTTCACCCTTAGACTATGGGTTCACAATTTCACAGACAATGTGTTCTTTATCTTTGTGTTCTCAACATGTAGTAGAGCAAGGCCTGCTGTTCTGAGAAAGACCTGGGCATGAAGGTATGCAAGTGTTGAATAAATAAAACTCATCACTAAGGCAAATAAAGTATTTCAAATAAAGAAATTGTATTTCTTTTAATGTTCAGTTTAGCCTCTTAGGAGTTCTTTTTCTACAAGGCTTAACAATCATGTTTATATTAACCAAATGTTAATTTTAGTATGTTTTTAAGACATTGGGTTGCAGAAAGTTCATGGAGATAAAGGAAAGGACACTCAAGGGGCAGTACGTATGGTCATCTTCTTACTTTGAACAAATCACTTAAACTTTTGAAAATTTTTTTAGAAATTTGAAATAGAATAATATTAGGCTAGTAATATGTTTTAAATGAAATGTATGTAAAATTATTTGTAAAATATAAAATGCTATTAAATGTAATTTTTTTCCCTTTGGAGAGATCCAAACATTCAGGTCTCATAGTCAAATAAGAAAATTTAATATAGTAATATAGACTTGTTTGGTAATAAATAAGTTCTGCTATATGTTCTGGGCACTGTCTCATGTTGTGATGTTTAATAACAAGAAATACAATTTAAAAAGAATCTGGTATCCTTGTGAATAATATTTCTGAATGTAGCAGATAAAAATACAGATACAGTTAAATATTAATCAGATAAACACATTTTTAAATCTAAGAATGTCCCATATAGCATTCAAATTTAACTGGGTATTCTGTGTCTTACCTGGCAAGTCTACTTTGTCATCACTAAACAATCTCAAGCCTGGATTAATTGTAACTCATCTTTCTTCTAAAGTTATCCTCTTGGTTCCTTTATTAAATAGATATTATTATTTTATCTTCATTTAATTGTCTGATTGTATAGGTATTTCTTATAATAAATACCTCAAAACATTTGGAGGAAATGGAAAAATATGACTAAGAGACAAAAAAATTACAATGTTTTCTATTGATGTCTGAACATTCTTTCCTCCCATCAGTTGTTTATTTAGTAAATATCTTAAGGGCACAAGGCGGTAACAGGCATTGTGGTAGCATGAGCACACCTGAGATCCATGCTCATCACTGTCCTTTGTGTTGCTAGGGCTGGAAGTCTGCAAACTCTATATTCCCAGTTCCTTGAACTTTGCTTGCTCTTAGGTTTTTGCCACTGGATTGTACTTCTTCACTGAAGGTGAGGGGAAGGGAAAAAATACTTTTCCTTTCCATCATTTTTCTGTTTCAAGTGACTGGAGGGACTGCAAATAGTTAAGGGCTTCGGCAGCAATCACACTAATTTCAGCAGTCTCCATGGGAGTTCAGGTTCTTCGTCTCTTGCCCTGTGACAGCAACGTGATTTGAACAGCAGCAGCAGCAAAGACCAAGCTTCCAGATAACTCATCAGTGAGAGTGGGCTCATGACCATCATCCTAGAGATGGTAGCCACTTCACAGTCTTTAGGTAAAAACCTCCTTATGCTTTGTACTTCTCTAGTTCCCTCTTATATTCTTCTTTGTCTTTCAGTTCTTCCAATTAGTTTTCGATCCTTTTCCTGTACTGAAATTTTGATGATTGAAGTTTCTGTTTTCTTGGCTGGACATTGACCGATAACAAAGAGTTTATTGGTGGGAAAGTTTGAGAGTCCCTGCTCTACAGCAGTACTGCAGCCTTAAGCTCTCTTGGAATCATGGAATAAAAGAAAAAGGGAAGATTCTTATAGGGTATAGCTCTTTTCAGTAGAGACACCTTTAGCATAAGGATTTTAGGAAGGAATCTACAATTACTGATAGGCTAAATGGAAATCAGGTCCATATCAAAGTAGCCTCCACTTATATGACAACCAGAAAAGTACACATTTATGATCAGATTTTAGCCACTCATGAATAATAGCTTGGCCACCCTTTCAGTAACAGTACTACACACAATATGAGAGGGAAAAAAGGCCCATAGGTATCATCAATAAAATATTTTCCCTGAGATGTTTACTTCTCTGCCCCTAGATGGATTAAGGCCTTAACTATTACAGATTTTAAAATACCTTTTTATTTATTGTCATAGTATTTTATCATCCTATAGTCAAGACATTATACGTTATCTCTAAATTTTTCTCTTCTTATAATTTTAGTCTATTTCCTTTTTAGTTTTTTCTTTACTTGGAAATAGAAAGTTTCTAGATTCCTCCTTAACACTCTGCATATTCCTGAAGATAATTAATCATTAGCCCTCTTCCCAGTCTTCTCTTTCTTTCTGGCGAAGAACTCTTAATTCTGCTGACTTGTAGACATGGTTCTTTCCTCTAAGTTACTCAATGCTCTGTGTTGCATGTAACTGACCACCTTTTATCTGCCATGATTAGAACTAAGATTTCTCTAATCATGTTAGAGAGTGTCATCTAAGAAGTTATTTAGAGATAAAAATATTTGTTTTGTTTTCACAAGCATGCAAATATTTCTGTGGAGGATATCTGACCAAAATATGAGTGGAGCTAAAAACTAAGCAGGACTATGTGTTTTATTTTCTAAAATGCTTTTTAAATTTATGGCATCATGGATCAGATGTTCCAAAGTTGTTTTAGTTCAAACAGCATATTTCTTCTTTTCTGGGGAAAAGTCTATAAGGCCAATAAGTAAGTGTACTTAATAAAAAAATCTTTGTAAATAAATAATATGGCTGAGATAAAGCCTGAACTAAAATGAAAAGTAAAGGATTGGTTTTTGGTTTTGCCCTTTTTAATTTGCTTTTAGAGAGAAGAGAAGGGAGGGAGAAAGAGAGGAAAAGAAACATTAATATGAGAGAGAAACATCAATTGGGGACCTATCCTGCAAGCCAGGCATGTGCCCTAACTGGGAATTGAACCAGTGACCCTTTACTTTGTGGAAAAACGCCCAACCAACTGAGCCACACTGGTCATGGCTGGTTTTACCATTTTCTCCTAAAATCACTGTATATTTAAACTATTTAAAACTCAAAGAACCAAAAATAAACCCCCAAAAGGAAAAAGGAAGCCTAATGTTGTATCCTGTCTTTGACCATGTTTTAGCTTCTGACTCAGGGTCATGCACATAACAGGTACTTAATGCAGGGTATATAATGTATTATTAAATAATAACAATAATATTGTGTTTTAAAGTAGTAATTTATTTAAACAGATGAACAGTAATAGTGAATATAAATCTTATTAGATAATGTCATAATGCTTTATAAGGAATAAAAAACAATCCTGAGGGGGAGAAAAACCAAAAATGATTATTTATGACAAAGAATAATTTATGAAAAAACATAAATTATTATTTATGACAAAGTGCTCATCCATACTCTGCATTATACCAAAATCTTAATATTTAATATGCTACATAGTATGTTTCATGAAAAATTACTGGAAAAATATGTGGATTTATTTTTTAAAGATTAATATAGTATACATATTTCATACATATATACTGGAGTAAAAATAAAGAAAACAAGATATTATTTTCAAAATAAACTAATTAGTTAAAAACAAAAATAAAAAATGTATTTGTTAATGCATAAAGTTCTTAAATATTTAAACCAATGAAGTTTTAAAAAAATACCTTTAGTTAATAAGCTTATGTAAAATGGGATATGTATCCATTTTAAAGTAATGTATTTGATTTGCAAAGCAGGTTTAGATTATTGAATTTTAAAATTTCTAATGTTTATTTCATTGCATGGGTTTTAATGTAATTTTTCCAGTGCTTGCTGAGGTATCTGTTAATACTTTTAGATCAATATTAGGAAGCTTTTTATATTACATAATAATTTCTGTCCTATTGGCCAGATACAGTTTACTTAATTTGTTGAGCTTACTAATTAAGAATTGAACACAAGTCCGGTAAAATCTGGTTTTAACAATAATGTAACAATATTATTCTTAAAATGGACTAACAGCAAAGGATGCAAATTAGAAATCATGAAAGTTATGTGCTGGCTGGTGTGGCTCAGTGGTCTGAGTGCTGGCCTGCTAACCAAAGAGTTGCTGGTTCAATTCCCAGTCAGGGCACATGCCTGGGTTGCAGGCCAGGTCCCCAGTAGGGAAGTGCAAGAGGCAACTGCACATTGGTGTTTCTCTCCCTCTTTTTCTCCCTCCCTTCCCCTCTCTCTAAAAATAAATAAATCTTTTAAAAAAAAGAAATCATGGAAGTCAAAGTACTGGTAACTTCTTTCACTCTTTTCCTTTCTTTTTCTGCATTGATTGACTCCATTAATTAGGACATTTTAGTATTATAAATTTAACACTTTTATTTGTACCCAGTGGAGTATTATGCTATAGTAATAATAATGCTTGGGGAAATAAACTTAGGTTTTGGAGTTAGATTTGTATCGTGGTTCTACTCTTTACAGATTATGGAAGCTGAGCATGTTAAGCATGTTATCTAATTTCTGAGTCTTAGTTTTCTCATCTATAAAGATACAGAAATTCACATCATCTTAGATGTTATGGTAAGAATGAGATAATGTATACAAAATGCTTAACATTATATGAGGCACAATTTCTGCTATTATTACCTTAGTGTGCTTTAGCTACTGTAGATGAGTAAGGTAAGTTCCTTCTCTCCTCTGACTTTTCTCTCATGTAGAATGAGATTGTTGGATGATATTGAAATTTTCTTCCAGTTGCAAAATCTCTAGATTCATAACATCTTTCTTCTTAATGACGCTCATATCATAGGGGTACCTGCATGGTCAGCTGGTTTCTCTTAACTAACTTGCAGGTGATTCTGTGTGAAATGAGAGATTGTGATCTAAAAGCTGAAGAAATGATCTAAGGTTCAGATGCTTCTCTAGCCCAAAGTAGAATAACAAGTCTGCAATTTTAATGAACTGAAAGTAGTTTTGTAATTTGAATTAAAATACAGATTTTGGAGTACTCCAAATAATCCTGAAAACAGATTTAAAACAAACAGCAGCAACAACAGCCACCTTGTCCAGGAATATCATAAAAAATGAGTCAAGTGAGTTTTTTAGTGGCACAGTGAGTGACAACTAGAAGTCAATGAAAGTTAACATTTGTCGAAGTCCTATTGCACATACAGCCTTATATTATATTTTCAAGGACTTAAAGAAGAGAGAAAGGATATGATGGGATTGGGATGCTATTATCCAGGATGTCCTTCAAGCTCCTGTAATCTATATATGTCTGTCCTTAGTGGACTTGTCAAAAAGTCCCCCATGTAGACAAAGGTCCAGGTCTGACCCTTTTTTCACTCTGCTCATATCTAGCCTAATCACCTCATACAGGAGGGACTCCAAACAATATTGTTTTTTTTTATTTTTTAGATCAGTTAAGAACTTTTATATTTTTATTTTTGTCCTTAATTTTTGTACATTTTATTTTTTATTTAATCTTCATTGTATTCTTTCCATTACCATTTACTCCCCCTATACCCACCTCCCTGCAGCAATCACCTCACTGTTGTCCATGTCCCTGAGCCCTTTCTCCTTTTTGCTCAATCCCCCCATCCCCTAACTTCCCTGACATTGTCATCCTCCTCTCTATCTGTGAGTCTGTCTGGATTTTGCTTGTTAGTTCAGTTTGTTCACTAGATTCTCCATATGAGTGAAATCATATGATATTTGCCTTTCTCTGACTGGCTTATTTAACTTAGCATACTGTCCTCCACGCCCATCCATACTGTAGAAAAGGGTAAAATTTCTTTCATTTTTACGGCTGAGTAAAAAATTGTGTAAGTGTCTCGTAGTTGTTTTATTCACTCATCTACTGATGGACACTTGAGCTACTTCCATATCTCAGTGATTGTAAATATTGCTGCAATGAACATAAGGGTGCTTATGTTCTTTCCGATTAGTGTTTTGGGTTCCTTTGGATATATTCCCAGAAGTGGGATAGCTGGGTTGAAGGTCAAATCTCCATACTGTTTTTCACAGTGGCTGCACCAGTCCGCACTCCCACCAACAATGCAAAAGGGTTCCCACATCCTCGTCAACATCTATTGTTTGTTGATTTATTGATGACAGCCATTCTGACAGGTGTGAGATGATATCTCATGTGGTTTTAATTTTGCTTTCTCTAATGATCAGTAACATTGACCATCTTTTCATATGTCTATTTGTCTGCATGTTCTCTTTGCAGAAGTGTTCATTCAGGTTCTTTATCCATTTTTAAATTGGGTTGTTTGGGGGTTGGAGGTTTTTTTTGGTGTTGAGATTTGTAAGTTCTTTATAACTTTTGGATATTAACCCCTGACCAGGTGTATTGGTGAATATGTTCTCCCATTATGTAAGTTGTCTTTTTATTTGTTGACGATTTCCTTTGCTGTGCAAAACTTTTTGGCTTGATGTAGTCCTATTTGTTTATTTTTCCTTTGTTTCCCTTGCCTGGGGAGATATATCAGATAAAATATTGCTATGAGCAACATGAGTTTTTATTGCCTATGTTTTCTTGTATAATTTTTATGGTTTCAGGTCTAACATTTAATCTTTGGTCTATTTTGAATTTATTCTTGTGTGTGCTGTAAGAAGGTTGTCTAGTTTCGTTTTTCTGCACATATCTGTCCAAGTTTCCCAACACCACTTATTGAATAAACTATCTGTAGCCCACTGTGTGTGCTAGCTTCCTCTGTCAAATATTAATTGTCTGTAAAGATGTGGGCTTTTTTCTGGGCTCTATTCTGTTCCATTTATCTATGTGTCTATTTTTTATGCCACTACCAGGTTGTTTTAATTACTATGGCTCTATAATATAGTTTGGTATTAGGTAGTGTGATTCCTCTAACTTTGTTCTTTTTCTGAATTGCTGTTGCTATGTGGGGACTTTTGTGATTCCATAGTTTTTGAAATATTTATTCTAGCTCTGTGAAGTACATCGCTGGAATCTTGATAGAAATTACATTGAATCTATAGATAACTTTGGGTAGTATGGACATTTTAACAATGTTAATTCTTCCTATCCATGAACACAGTATGTGTTTCCACTTATTTGTATCTTTCAAATTCCTTCTTCAGTGTCTTACCAAGTACAGGTCTTTTATGTCCTTGGTTAGGTTAATTTCTAGATATTTTATCTTTTTTTGTAATAATTGTGAATGGGATTGTTTACTTAATTCCCCTTTCTATTAGTTCATTATTGGCATATAAAAATGCAACTGATTTCTGAATATTAATTTTGTATCCTGCTACTTTGCTGAATTCATTTATTAGTTCTAGTAGTTTCTTGTTGGAATCTTTGGGTTCTCTATGTACAGTATCATATAATCTGCAAATAATGACAGTTTTACTTCTTCCTTTCTAATTTGAATGGCTTTTATTTCTTCTTCTTGTCTGATTGCTGTAGCTAAGACTTCCAGTACTATGTTGAATAAGAGAGGTAAAAGTGGACATCTCTGTCTTATTCCCAATCTAAAGGGGAATGCTTTTAATTTTTGCCCATTGAGCATGATGCAGCAGTGGGTTGTCATATATGGCCTTTATTATATTGAGGTATATTCCCTCTATGCCCATTTTGCTGAGAGTTTTTATCATAAATGGGTGCTGGATTTTATCAAATGCTTTTTCTGCCTCCATTGATATGATCATGTGCTTTTTATCCTTCATTTTGTTTATGTAGTGAACCACATTTGTTGATTTGCAAATGTTGTACCAACCTTGCATTTCCAGAATAAATCACACTTGATCATAATGTATGATCTCTTTGATACATTCTGTATTTAGTTTGCTTTATTTTGTTGAGGATTTTAGTGTCTATGTTCACCAGGGATGTTGGCTTGTAATTTTCTTTTTTTGTAGTGTCTTTATCTGGTTTTGGAATTTGGATAATGCTGGTCTCATAAAAGGAATTTGGGAGCCTTCCCTCCTCTTAAATTTTATGAAATAGTTTGAGAAGGGAGGTGCTAGCTTTTCTCAGATTATTTGGTAAAATACACCTGTGGTGACATCTGGTATAGGGGTTTTGTTTGTTGGGAGTTGTTTTTTTTAACATTTTTAAAATTGTTGTTCAAGTACAGTTTTCTGCCTTTTCCCCCATGCCTTCCCACCACCCCAGCCCCACCTACCTCCCTCCCCTATTTCCACCCCTGCCTTGTTAGTATCCACGTGTCCTTTATAATTGTTCCAGCAAACCATTCCCCTTTTCCCCTGAAATTGCCTCACCTCTCCCCTCTGGTCAATGTCAGCCTGTTCTCAATTTCAGTGTCTTTGGCTATATTTTGCTTGCTTGTTCGTTTTGTTGATTAGGTTCCTACTAAAGGTGAGATCACATGATATTTTTCTTTCACTGCCTGGCTTATTTCACTTACCATAATTCTTTCCAGTTCCATCTGTGCTGTCAAAAAGCATAGGAACTCCTTCTTTCTGCTGCATAGAATTCCACTGTGTAAATGTACCATGGTTTTTTGATTCATTCATTTAGTGATGGGAACCTAGGTTGCTTCTAGCACTTGGCTATTGTAAATTGTGCTGCTATCAACATTGGGGTGCATAGGTTCTTTTTTATTGGTGTTTCAGGGTTCTTAGGATATAATCCTGGCAGTGGAATTGCTGGGTCAAAGGGCATTCCATTTTTAGTTTTTAAAGGAAATTCCATACTGCTTTCCATAGTGGTTGGCACCAGTCTGCATTCCTACCAACAGTGAACTAGGGCTCTCTTTCCTCCACAACCTTGCCAGCACTTGTTTGTTGCTTTGTTTATGATGGCCATTTTCAATGGTGTGAGGTGGTATCTCATTGTGGTTTTAATTTACATCTCTCTGATGGCTAACAATACTGAGCATCTTTTCATATGTCTCTGGACCCGCTGTATGTCCTCCTCAGAGAAGTGTCTGTTCAAGTCCTTTGCCCATTTTTTAATTGGATTGCTTGTCTTCTTGGAGAGGACTCATGTGAGTTCTTTATATATTTTGGAGATCAAACCATTGTCTGAGTTTTCCCATACAGGAAATGTTTTCCCATATGGTTGGTTCTTTTTTAATTTTAATACTGTTTTTGTTAGCTATGCAGAAGCTTTTTATTTTGATGAGATCCCATTTGTTTATTCTTTCCTTTATGTCCCTTGCTCTAGGGGACATATCAGTGAATATATTGCTGCATTAAATATCTGAGATTTTCCTGCCTATGTTCTCCCCAGAGAGTTATAATATTGAAAAAAATATGGAGGTGCAATATAGTTTCTACTATAAATTAATATTGTCCTGACCAATTTGAATTTTCAAAGTCTGTAGATTCAATGGATTTCTTGAAAAACAAAAGACAGAATTTATGTAAATCATGAGTTATGTTAAAGACATTTTTGATTGTTTTAGAAGAATATTCTTTTCTTTTCACCAACCACATCTTCAAAGTTCACAGATAAAGCCAGCATGGTCACTTATATGGGCCTCAACATATTTTTTTCTTTGTTTGTGATCCATAGTAGTAGTTGAACACTAGCTACCAAATCAGAGAAGCTTTCTTCAAAGGACAACTGTTTCCTTCCTTGTCACTATATAACAAAACTACATAGTGTTGAACTTCACTTTTGGAAAGACAGTGTAAACTCTCTGAATTTCTACCCAAGATATGATGAGTAAGATTCAAGAATTAAGATAAATAAAAGCACAATTAGAGTTACTTTCTGGGACACAGAGAGCTAGAGATGGTTTTTAGTCTTTTTTAAAATGAACTTTTGGGTTTAGGGTTTCCCCACTTCTTTTCAGTCATCCAAAATGAGTGAATCTGTATGTAAATAAAACATCTACAGGAATTCTTATGTAAATAAAAAATATATAGCTTTCAGAGAAAGAAAAGAGCAGTGATAAAGGAGAATGAGTGGTGTGGGGCTTTGTGCCCAGGGAGGGAAGGAGCTCTTTGTGCCACAACAAAGTGTAACCCTGCCCATGAAAGGAAGGAAGCAGAAGGCCAGCTCTGCTAAAAGCCAGGCTGTGTGTAACTGACCCAGTGGAAGAAATCCTGGTTCTATCGCTAGGGCTGCTTTGCTGTACAATGTGGATATCATGTGTGTGCAGGATACCCTTGTCTGTCTTTTCAAAACAAAAAGGAAACCAATATTAATCAGCAGAATTATATTCGAAGTTATTATTGTTTAAAGAGAAAGTAAAGGCAAGAAAATTTTGCCTTTAATAACTTCTGGGTCTTTTTTCTAATGCTACTGATTCTTAATCAGAGGAAAATGTACTTCCTTCTCTATTACCCCATGTACATATTAATGTTCTACATGTACATTTCCAAGTTCTCCATGAAGATGGACATTCTAAGTGTGAACAAAACCAGCACCATTTGAGCAAAATATCAATCATCCTTTGATGTTGTCAGCCTCTCACTAAAATATTCTAATTGATGTTGCATAACTTTATGACAGTTCATATCCTGGCACAAGCCATACTCAGTTATGTAAGGAGACAAGGTTCTGGGAAATATTCATAAACAATTAAGTCAATAATTTGCAATTATGGATATTGATGCTTTTCAGGTTCTGAACAGTGAAAGTAGCTAATCACACAATAGCTAATCTTGTATGCATTTATAAAAGATCTCAGGTAGAATAAAAATTGCAAACGTATTGCTTTCTTCTCAAGTTACTGACCTGCTATTTGCTACACAGCTATTGTTAAGTTTAAAAAATGTGAAGGAGACATTTCTTTTAGTAGACTTAATGTTAGGCACTTAATTTAAAACACAAGTCAAATCTTCTACATTAATTTTGCTTCTTCTCTTCAGTAATACATTATTAGATTTTTATGACCTAAAAGTTAAGTAAATTTGCATAAATAATATAGCTTGAGAAGGAGGAACTTTATAAATGTAGATCCCCACAGTAATGATTTGATGCTTCACTTGTTTGCAAAGAGATGGTACTAATTTTTGGTCATAGATTGGAACAAAATAATTCAAATCTATTTTTACATGGCTTTAGATTTTTTAAAAATTTCAACATGCCATTCAAACATGACATGAAAAATCTGTCATTTGTCACACACAATTAAAATGGTAATGAAACCTTTAATAGCTTTTAAAAAGTTGTTTTAAATAAGGTGAAAACAATAATCACAATGAAAAAAATCCCACAAAGGGAAAAATACACACACATGCACACACAAGCAAAAACCAACTACTACTCAACACACACACACAAATAAGGATTTGAAGATGCTTTATCCCAGTGTTTTCTGGGTTGGAGTAAAAATTTTACAGTAACTTTCAATAGGTATCTCACTGACCCCTGTAACAGCTTGGATGTTGTCTCACTATAACTCAGTTAATAGAAAAGGCGTCCTGCTTTCTAAAATCACACCTGCAGTCGTGGACTCTTGGGGATCATTCAATTCATTGGTAAACACAACCCATATACATCAGAAGTTTCCACTTTTTCCAGCTCTTTTTAACACCAAGATCCCTCCCCTCTCCCCAGGCTCCTTGCAGCTATCTAGGGAATCTATCACTTTTTGTCCTTTCCCGACCCTTCTGGACCACATTTTCTCTTTTTATTCAGGCCATCTGCTCTCAAGGAAGGTAAAACTTCTGCTAGGAAAACAATCAGCATCCCTAGCAATTAGTAGCTTTTGTGAACTACCCTTTCAGCCTCTGCCTATGAAGACATACATTGTGCAAATCACAATTCAAATTATGATAGTAGTTTACAAATAGTTTGTAATTGATACATTTCTGGCCACAGCCTCCCCCTTTATCCTGCTAGTGGTACAATCTTCTTGCTCTTGACAGAAGTCTTTCTAAAGATCTGCTCAAGCCTCACTAAGCAGCTGTGAGTTAGGTCATTTTCCCAGGAGTTTTACATGTGGAAAACTGGGCATTAGTAAGGCCTCAAAAAGGACACCATCTGGCCCTTGTGAAAAAAAGGATCATGACACTTCCTGTGGTACCAACAGACCCTGATGAACCAGAAAGGAATTCAGCCCTGGACTGTGATCCAATAGAGACCGGCCCCACAATCACCTCCGTGACAGCCAACTCCATTCATCTTAGCAGTTATCTCATAACACAATGGACTTTTGTGCCATGCTGTTTACTGAAGGCGGAGTAAAATCCATTTTGATTTTCGTGTTTAGTCTCAGTGCCTGTCCTCTTTCCCGGAACACATACCACATCAGGAGAGAGTGAGCTGCACAAAGAACAGTTCTTTCCGTTCCCATTCAAACTTCTGAATTTCCCTCCCACTGTACATGGGACATAAAAATCAAATGCTGGACTCTTCAGAGGATGCAACAAAGACCTTTTCCTAACATGAAGAGCTGTCCCTCCCACTTTCTATAAAAATGATTTTAAACCATTGAGATCAACAGGGTTTATTTTTTCTTTTTTGATAGAAAAAAATTGAAATTTAAACATGAAAAAAATCTTATATGAACATTTACTGTAAATGTTCCAGTTCCGTTGACTCCATTAAGTTTTGAATGTTGAAAGATCCTGTTAAAAACTACAGCGTCAACCACAACACCAAACTGAGTTTTCTTTAAAAAAAAAAAAACATGTCTGACTAAGGCGGTATGAGAGGGGATGCTGATGACATCTTTCATTGTCTTACCATTTATTATAGTTTATGAAGTCTTCTCATGTTTCCTACTGTAGAATATGGAAATTGGGAGTCTGATTAACAATAACAAATCCTTAATTCTTAATTTTTCTCTTTAGCTGAATACATTACAAAAACAAGCAACAGAGAAAAGAAGCCACTTAATTAACTCATTATCAGCAAATATAAATATGTGTGTGTATGTGTGTGTACTTTTTAAACAAAAATATTATTTGCAGAGCATGATAGGAAACTGGTCATCCCCAAAATGAACCATGACCACTCAGGATATGTAGGGGTTTCCACCTTAGAGCTTTTCTGCCAACTCACAGCACTGCGAAGAGGACTTGGGTGTGATGGGAAGATGCTTTCTTAAACCAGAGAGCTCCCCTCTCAGTTCCAACCAGATTCCTCTTCATTATCCACCTTCTGTCTTTCAAAAAACTCTTACAGTGCTAAGATGCTAAAGCTCATTTTGCCTGCCCCTGGGGGCTGCATCCGCACACAGATCTGAGTCCTCCCCCACTGTCGCACCCTTCAGTAGAAAGCCATATTGTCGCACAAAGGGACCTTAGAGTTAGAGAAAATGATTAAGGCCCATCATTTTTCCTATTCTCAGAATTTAGCTTGGGAAGGGGTGTTGGGAAGCTGCTTTTCTTCCAAATCAATCTTCTATCCAGATTTTGAAGAACTTAAAAAGCCAACACAGAATGAGTAGAATTTAATGAAAGAAAACATTTTCCTAGCTCTGATTCCTTGATGGAAATGATGGGGCTCTATTGTGGGAAAACATAGCTGCAACTCACTTATTAACATGTGTGTCCAAGGCCTAATTATGAGCATTCTCCTTTAATGTAGGGTAGTTACCACTGGTGTTATTCATAAAGTGCCCATTGAGACAAGTTCAAAACCACAACCTTTATCTGCAGTCCTCAGTGAATTTGCTCTGGCTTCTGTAACCACTGGTAACATATTATGACTAGAAAGCCCAAGTTTTTGTGTATAAGTCTCCCCATGTAATATTGAAAATGCCTGTAATGACTTGATTAATGATGAAGAAGGGATATTGAGAGAAAGAAAAAAAGAGTGTTTCTATTTTGAAAGATCTAAAAACAGGGTATGAAACAGCTAGCATTCCATTGCTGAATTGTTTGCACAAAATGTACACAGTTCTTTCTCCTGTTATGAGCTATAGTCATTCATAGGAAGCTTCGAATGGCTTAAATCAGAAAACTACCACAGAAACTTGGAAACAAGGGCCTGCAGTCAGGGCCACAGACACGGGTGCCTGAAGGCTGGCAGTACAGGGTAGGGGACACTGAGCTGTGGCAGGGATGCAGACATTGGGAAACTGCCTCTGGAGTTGCAAAGGCAACTCCCTAAAACAGAGGGAGGAGGGGAGGAAAAGGGAGAAGAAACCCCAGTGGGAGAAAGAAGCCCAGGTTTCCTCAGTGCTGCTAAACAGAAGAGCCACTTTGTCACCAGAAAAGAGGGTGACGTATCCTGTCTCTATCAGGCACATAAATGTTCAGTAATTTGGGACACAATTTTTTCCTTAAAGATCACTAATACTCCCCATCAGAGTAATGAAAGATTTTTATTTAAGCAAAAGAACAATCAAAAACTTAGTAGATCATAAAATAATTAATTTTACCTATTATCTCTTCTGACACTTTTCTTAGCATTGATTTTGCAGCATTAACATAGTTGCCTGGTATTAAATAAGTTTAAAGGATTAAAATGTTAATTAAAAATATAAGTGCCGTGTAAGTTGCTGGGAAGACCGGTGAGCATTGTTTTAAACCCCTTCCCCCGCCCCTCTGAAAGAAACTGTTTTGAGGCAACAGTTCCCTAGGAAGAAAACGACAGAACCAGAAACAATTTGCTCCTTTAAGGATTTGAGAATGCTTATGTTGAAACCTCACAAAAGCGGCGTTATGTCCTTGAACATTCTAAAGATCATTGTTAATAGGATCAATTTTTGTGTGTTATTCAACTGGCTCCTTCCTAGCCGGTAAGAACCACATTTTAGTAGAGGGACATGGTGGTGATGGGGGTGGGGGCGGGGGGTAAAGGAAGGCCCAGCCAATTCTATGTGATCAGTTCAGCTGCAATAATCTCTTTTCTCCTTCTTGATGAAGCCACACATGAGAGCACTCTGGTGTCTTTCATCATTATTTGTCACCCTTTTGTGCAGAGCAACTTATATCCACAGCCATTCCAGCAATTAAAATGAAAAAGAACCAAACAGTATTCTCATTGAATACAGAGGCCAGTGCTACCAAATGCCATCCTGCCTATTGAATGTCGGGTATCTAATGCCATTAGAGCTCTGTAAGTATTCTGTGAAAAAAAAAACAAATAAATTGTTACATGCAGAATGTAGATAATCATTTAAAAAGATAAAATCTTTTCATGCCTTGACAGTAGCTAGATCGCTTGTAACAGGCTCTCTCTCCCCTCTTGATAATGTGAAGGAGAAGGAGGAAATTGACAGGAATTCAGACTCACATGGAAAGATTGAGAACTTCACATTTTGGTAGACAAGTAGTTATAGAGTGAAAGCAATTCAACAAGAATAAGTCAATCTTGTTTCTATTGAAATACCTTCTGAAAATAACAATGAGCATTTTATTAGCCTGATTTTCATTCTTTAAACACTTCTCCAAAACTATAATGTGTCACCACATTCCTCAGAAAAGTACATTTAAATTTCCTTTTCCAAAAAAAGGAAAAATTGAAAAGAAGTGAAAGTAAACCAGCTTTCCAAGTCCACAAACAGAGTCAGGATTGGCAGATGACGGCACCCAATGCTGGTGCTGCTTTGGATCACACACACGCCAGCAAACACAGACTCAGTGGGGAGCTTTCTTTATTCCCTATGTGATTTCCACTTGGAAATTTTCGGGTCCCTCCGATATCATCCATTTTCAATCAATGTATTTGATCTTTTATTTAGGGTGTAGTTTTTAAAAATAACATTCATAAAGTTTTCCAAAATACCAAGAATGCACTTTACCAGGTATTATAATACCAACTGCCTATAGGTCCTTGTCCTGTCTTACAATTTATTTGGGGAAATAAATTACCCCTAAAATGGTAATTAGCATCTTAAGTAACAAGTTGTTGAGATTCTGAGGAGGTACCAGGACTTGAGTAGACAATAAAGAATCTTTAAGAGAATGTCCTGAGATCTGAAGGAAAAGGAGAGCCCTGCTTGAGGAAAGGAGCAAGGGCATGCTTGCAAGTGGCAAAGGTAATTAAAATGTAGTAGGCACTCATACAGACTCACCTAAGTGCACGGGGTCACCTAGAAAGTGCTTCATACTTCTACTGCAATTTCAATGCTGAGTAAAACTGGTTGTCTGACACAGAAGGTCTGGAGCCAGAATTCCTAATAGTGATTTTGCTTTAATGCCAAGGGCAGTGGAAGGACATCAGCAATGATGGGCTGGCTTTGGTTGCCTTTGACATGATCATAGAAAGTAATCAAGTGACTGAGGACAAAGGTAGGACATGCAGTTTTGTTCAATCTTGGAGGTGGAGAATTAAGAATTGTCAATTATCCCAACAGGTGAGAGAGATACTAGAAAGAGCTGTTCCGCATCAGTGACACTTAGGACCGTATCAATGACCTTCAGGACCACATGGCCTCATGTGTGGCCTACAACCTGGGGTGGCTGGGGACTGGACAGGTTGCGATCCAGAAGGCAGCTACCATGTAATAATCTTAGGATGCATTATGGTTGTGAAAAAAAAAAAAAAAAAACAGCAGAGAAAGGATCTTTCTTCCTTTCCCCCAAACTGGGAACTGATGAAAATCTATTTACAATCCCCTTGGGAATGGAAACTCTAGAACTAGGAGGAACTTCTTACACTTAACATTCTCTACTATAATCTCATAAAGAAAGCTGTGTGAGGATTCACTGTGATTTTTAAAGATCTCTTTAAAATAAATACATAACGTGTTGTAAATGACAACATTATTTGGCAAAGCCTTGTTGAATTTCCCCAAATGTGTCTGTTTCTAACAACAACAACAATAAAGAAGAATTGTAATAAATCAAATAGTCAGCCTAGGTTGCTCCAGGTGGTTCTGCTGCTAAATAATGACTGAGTTTGTCCCTTCAAAGTTACTATATTTCCTTGGTACAATTTTTGGCAAAATATGTGACTTTGAGATTATCATTAGGGAGTGGCCGGCAATTTGGCTTTAAATTCCATAAACTTTTGTGAATGCTTAATTGTTTGCTAAGATGTCAGCTGCAAGATTAGTGGAGCTGAAAAAAAGTATGCATTCCCATTGGCCCTATGTCTATTTTCAGTGTGAAAGGAACTGGCTGGAGAGTGTGGCAAACACTTGAAGCTATGCATTCTGCATCACAATGAAGCGCTGCTGTATTACACAATACGGTGTTGTGTTTTTTTTGTCTGTCTTTTTTTTTAAGGGCATCATATCCAAACCCTTTGAATGCAAAGCAAGAGCAACAGATGACAAATACTAGGATATGCTAAACACTAGAACAATTAAATTAAAATGGACTTCTTCCAGACTGAATCTCTCCAATTTCTACTTGGTAAACAATTAGCTTGAAAACTATACAAAGGCTGTTTAAAAAATACTGGAAGGAAGCTGTCAGAATTTTAAAAACTAACTTATCTTTACATTAAGAACATAGTGTCTGGCAATAAATATACATGTCAATTGGGTGTGGGTCTGGTGGTATTTCAGAATGTGTCATTTGACTTAGTCTTCCACCTATCTGCAACAAAGAAAAATGTCATATTGCACATTCACAGTTGGAATTCCTTTTCTGATTCTGTTGATTATTGCAAATATAGACCCTTTAGTTTTGCTGTACTATAGAGGCTCCTAAAAATGATGCTATCACCTCCCCTCTCAATAATTCTCTTTTTTAGACCAATTAATGTCATTTTGAAAACAACAAATGAACAAAATTTAGTTAAACCACTTAGCATTTTAGGGACAAATAACACTTACATCGATGATGCAGTTTTAAATTTCTGATGATATGTAATGCTAAGCTAAGTGAACCAAGTTAGAACTTAAACTCAGGCCTTTGGATTCCAGTTCTTTAGCGACAATTCCAAATTAACCACAAACATATGTCTGCTATCTGACATATGGTAGAAAAGGGGCAAAGAGGTATTGAAATTTATATAGAACAGATTTCAATATTCATGGAGTTAGGTCTACAGTTTCCCATGTTATCTTCTTTTCTCTTAAATTTAAAATCTCTTTTCTTCTGATCTTCCATAACATTCTGGTCTATGGGACATTGGGTAATCACTGTGTTTTGCTGTGCTAGCTACTATATTTTAGTTGTTTTATTAGGGTAGAATTTTTTTTTTATCACCTGACACAGAGCCTGATATATAGTAGGTGCCCAATAAATGTTTGTAGGGAGAAGGAATGAGCACAGAAGAATATGTGTATATATTTGGTCTCCTAGATTAAGCTGTCAACCCCTGAAGGACAGAGAAGACATGCTATGCTTTTGTTGCCTTGCTCCTGGTGCCTAGTACCTTGCTAGGACAAGTTATGTGGGACAGTGACAGGGAACATTGGATGGTGATGGTGACTACTATGGAGAGGAGTGACAGAGAGAATGAAGGAAACCAGGAGGGAAGAAAAGAGAGGAGGGAGAAAAAGAAACAGAAAGGAAAAATTTAGAGCGGAGAACCAAATTCTGTCCTAGCTTCCTGCCTCAAATTACCTCAAACTGCTCCCTTGTTTTAGCCAAAGGGAAGACAGAAGGCGTGAGAAGAGGGAGATTCAGAAACTAGAAAAGTATGTAATTGTGAGCAGCATTTCAAATTTACCAAATCATTTGCTAACACAGTAAGTATAAAATTTTCTAAAAAGTTACTTGTTAGTGAATTTAGACTATTATGTTATAAAGTTATTGGAAAATTGGAGTTTAGGGGAAATGAGGAGAATTGCAAAAAAGTAATCCCTAAAACTTGGGAAATTATAATTACGTTTTCCTAATGAATTGCGGCTACAGACTCAAATGTGATACATTTGGCAAAGAATAGGCCTGGTCATAAAACCTGAAAGAAGTCTGTGCCATTATTAATCTGCTAC
This sequence comes from Tonatia bakeri, assembly GCA_004024845.1. Lineage (NCBI taxonomy): Eukaryota > Metazoa > Chordata > Mammalia > Chiroptera > Phyllostomidae > Tonatia > Tonatia bakeri. The sequence goes on from PVIA01000261.1 coordinate 118,447, forward strand.
CCAGGCAACACTTTTGGGGCCTTAATAAATAGCCCCTAATTGGCTGAGATTGGCCCACATACCCAGGAGCTGTTAACTGAATATATTTTTTTTCAAGACTTTATATCTTTCCAGCATCTGCAATATAGGATTATCCTGCTCATATTATACTATATTTTTGCCAAATATCTCCATGACTCATGTGAATAATTACTCCATTAAGGTTTCAAAAATATATTTCTGATTATATATATATATATATATATATATATATATACACACACCCCCAATATAAATGAAAGCAATGGTTCCTGAATTAAAAATAACTGTTTGATGATAAAGAACCTCTGTGTTCAAAATATGTATTACTGATTCTTAGACTCTAAATAATATAGCTACTCTGAAAAAAAATAGTACTTCTATTTTTATTGTTAGAAAACCAAGATGAGAGAAAATTTTATTTTTATGTGTTTAATAATTGACCACAGGATCATGCAGGGGACCCTTTGATCTGTTTACCAGTGAGATTAGAAGCACCCCAAGGGCAAGGGCTGTGGCTTCCCCAGCTCCTTCTCTCTGGAGGCTGCCTTGCAATGCTGATTGCACTTCTAAGGACTCACCTTTCCCCTGTGCAGGGAGAGGTGGGTAAGGGAATGGGGCTCCGCGTGCGGAGGAGAGGATGAACACCCTGACTTCTAGCCTCAGCCCCATTCTTCAAGAGTCCGCTGAGAAATCTCTTATCACCTCAGTAATTAATCCCTCCTCTCTTCTCTTCAATATCTTAAAGGATTTTTTGAATAACGACAATAATTTTATTATTTGTTCATTTATCACCTCTCATATGAATGGATATAAAGTGTTTGAAGGCTTTAAAAAATAACCTGAGAGGAATGTAAGCACATTTGGGATGAATCTGTAGGAGTTTAAGTAGGGACATTTGGGAGAGGAAGCACAACTCCACGTTATAATCAATTCTCCACTGTCCTCCAAAGGAAACAAAATTGTAATTCACTGACTTGACCATTGTGCTTATTCCATGACCACAGTCCTCTCTGTGTGTGAGGGCTTCCTCTACCTCAGCAGTATGGCTTTATTGCCAACCCAGAACCTCAGACCTGGAGTGTCCTGTTGGAGGACATCATTGAATCTGAGACAAAGATGGTGCTGCCTCAGAGAGAAGGAATGAGCAGAAAAAGACACCTTTGTGAGGAAGTGGAATACATGACACAGAGGAGAAAACCAAAGGGGTAAAGGAAAGGAAGGTAGGAGAAGGAGAGAACTCAGTGAGTGATGGTAGGAGACAAAAGTATCGAAATTAAGAATGGGTCATGGGGCAATCTGACTTTGTCAAAGATTTTGCATACAGATGAATCACATGTAATCATCCTGGCCAAAAGGGGGAAAATGCAAAAAGGTTTGTAGGCATAGGATGAGGTGACATGAATCTACGAATAAACTAAACGTTGGATAAATGAGGATTCCATTCAACTTGATTATGATGAACTACCCAGTAAACTCAATTTCCTGTGATGCAGAGCCTGCTGAAAGTAGTTTTAATCCTCCTGAAGAAACTGGTAGCTGGATTCTCATTCATGGAGTACCATGGTTACCAAGTCTCTGAACTCCAGAAGGGTCTGATTTTGTAACTGCTGAATGCTCTGCCCCAAATGCTGAAAATTTAGAAAGCACATCCTTCATTTTTGCAAACTCATAAGTGTTCCTAGTTTATCTAGGAAGAAAGTGAAATAACTAGATTTTTGCATCTATGTGTGAGTGGAAAGTGTGGGGAAATGGGAGGGCAGTGAGGGGAGATCATGGTGCGAAGGTGGGGAAACAGCACAGAGTAATTTGTAGAAATCAGAAATCCACAGAGAAAGATGGATCTGGCAGGAAAAGTTGGTGTCATCACTTCAGTTCATGACAAGACTGTAAAGTTGCTTAGTAGCTCTGCACCTGGCAGCCTACTACAGGCTTGTCTGTTATTTTTCTTGCTCCTTAAAATGTCACATCACTTATAGTATTTTTTTAATTCTTTGTCAGTGGACAGGTAATTGGCAGAGAAAACCAAGAACAGAAATTTTCTCAGAACATTCTGGTTACGATTTACAAGCTTCTGATTTTTTCCCGTCATGGAGAAAAGCACCTGAGAGCAGGAGATGTGAAATGCGTAGCTGGCATCAAAATTTCTCTCTTTGTATTGAAAGCTGCAGCATTCAATCATCCCCAAGAATATGCAAGACACAAATGGGCATAAAATTTAAAGTTGTTCCTATCTAAATGGGATATTTGGAATGTTACCTACAGAGCAATCAAAATTCACCAATTCTAAATCTGTCAAATGCTCTTGCTTTGGGATGTTATTGCAGATCCACAATATAGAGCAACTATTTTCTTTTAAAATTGTATTTATGATGTTATTTGAAAATTAAAAGTAACATATTATGATTATAACATGTAAAATACTACCAAGGTATATAATGAAAAAGTTATCACCCTCTGCCCACATTGCCATTTCAGTGAGAACAACTTTATAAATGCTGGGTATGCATCTTTTCAGGCCCTTCTCCATGTTCATACTAGCATGCACAAGCACATCTATGTAAACACATGTTTGCTTTCTATGAAATGATGCCATGTTGTATAAATTTCTCTGAGACACAGTTTGATTTTAACCTAATCGTAATATATCACAAATATCCCCCTTGGTTAGGTTCACACCCAAATCATTCTTTTTGTAACAGCTGAATAGCAATATTCCACAGCATGAAATCTATCCAATCTTTCCTCAGTTGTGGGCATTTAAGTTTCATACCATTTTTTCATCAAGTGTTGTGGCAAATCTTTCAAAATATTTCAAGCTATTTGTTATTTCTTCATAGTAGAAGACCCAGATGAAGTCAGCCAAGCCTCAACCATTGCTCCCCTCAGTGCTTGGAGTAGGAATTTGAAAACCAAATGTAAAAAGATGTGCAAGACCCTATGTAAAAAGAGTTACACACCTAAAATGTATAGGTTTGTATTATCAAAATAGGATTTTCAGAGTCTCAGGAAACCAGTGGAAAAAAACCTAATAGGTAAACATGGTCTTGGATTTTTATGGTTCCTCCATCCAAGAAAAACCAAGTTCTTTGCAGTTATCATAGTTGTTGTGAGTTAGAGTAGAGGTCACTTGTACTTTAAAGAGAGTGGAGGAGGAAAGTATCAGAAGGCAAGTCTTCTAATACTCAAAATAGAACAGGTATAGACACTGGTTGAAGAAGAGTCAGTATTCTAAATTCCCAATACAGGCAAAGAATGAACTAAGAGGTGACAATCTGTTCCCACAAAGGACTCTGCAAAATGACTTAAGTTCCTAGAGCAATTTCTGCACAGTGAGCAGCCCAGGAGGAGGGTTACACAGCTGTGTGTCTATGGCCTCAGGAGGGACTGACCTACCCTATATCTTGGCATCCACAAACAACCATGAACATCGAGAATGAACAAACAATAACACTGACTCATCACTCTAGTGGCATATCCAATAATTCTCATAAATATAGTTATTAAAAAAAAAGATTTAGGGCAAGCTAAGGTGTGTCTTTACTGCACATTATGGGCCTACTAGAATAAAAGAAGATTTCTCTGAAAAGGGAAAGCTCTAAATGTGGCAAATGACATAGAGTAATAAAATTAATAGTGGAGAGTATTCAGTTAAATAGCCTATGCTGGTCAACTAGAATTTCAATTTCAATTGTAGTTTGAAATGATAATCTTATTTTGGTCTGATTTCCCCTTTATTTGTTTGTTTCCCAAATTTTGATAAATGGGAATGAGTGTCAACTACTGTAATCCCCCTTTCTGTTTAATGATGAAATGTGGTAATCAGGCTTGTATCTGGGGGTTGGGCTGAGGCTGGCTGAGCTGTCCACAGGAAGGTGAAGCTGCCTTGGATGATTCTGCATTCTGTATCTCTGCAGTGGTTTGGAAAGAATAAGGAAGAGAAAAAGGGTCAAAGATCTACTCTGGAGCTCTTCATTGTTCTCCACTCAGCCGGCTCTGCCTTTCTCTTCCAAATAAATCCTTGGGCACTTGAGGCTGGATGATGAGGGCAGGAACCCATGGGCAAGAGGAGCAGAGACTCGGGATCACTCTCACTTGCTGTTTTCTAGTCTTCGTTTTCTTCTTCGTAATTATGAACTTGAAAATGCTGGGTCTACTTCAGCCTTTCTGATGATGTTGAATCCAGCACACTGCTGTTTCACTGCTCTTCATGCTGTCCCACAGCCCTTCTGTGAAGGAGGCACAGCACATGTTTATCCTGCTTTCTTCCAGCCCCATCCAGGGCAGGCACATAGAGATGATGTTCCTGATGAGGCCTCTTTCCTGTGAGCCTCTCTTCCTGTCAGAAACAGTGGTATTTCTATGTGTGAGGCAAGCATGATGAAAGAATGCATTTTTGAAAATTGTCCAGGCATTTTGTCTCTACTGTCTATCTAGTTAATATTTCCTCTCCTCCATGAAACCTGCACATTGGCTGTCTATTTGTTGTTTTCTGAATGTGTGTGGAGCATTATGAGGCCTCGAGTCTCTGCTTTATGCATCCCCATCTCTCATCCAGGTCAGTAGTTTTCAAGGGCTGGTCCATAGATTTAAGCCAGTCTTTGCTGGAATTTTATGAAGGGAAATGAAGACACACACACACACACACACACACACACACACACACACACACACACCCCAGGATGATTTATTTTTCATAGGGCTAAATTCATCTAGTTTAAAGAACTGTCATTTATTTTGAGATTTAAAAAAATACTTTTACTTTTAAAAACACATAATTCTAAATAAAATAATGATTATTCCAGCTAGAATTATTTTTGGCATTATGACATTACTTGAAAAAATTAAGTGTTCTGTAAGTCTCCATTAAAAAGAAATCGTTCCATGAAATCTTAATGTCTGGAAATTACTCTTCTAAATCTATTACCTTTTACGGTAACAACTCATGGTCTAGCTCCTTCAGCAGGAAAGGGCTGTCTCTCAATAACCACTTTCTATTCTGCTTTTCTTCTACATTCGTCGTCTTTTTTACTCACTCATTCACTCAAACCATGTGTCAAGAACTTACTAGAAGACAGATTCCAAGCTGAACACTGTGGATATAGTAGTAAGGAGAATAGATGTGATTCCTGCTCTCATAGAACTTAAAGTTTACTAGAAATTGGGAAATAACATTAAGGAAAAGAATGCATGTTGCCATGAAAAAATATAACACATGAGGCTGTTTTCATAAAGAGGAACAAGGTAGCCTCTGAGATATGAAGGGTGAGAGTGGGTTATTCAGGTGAGACATAGTGGTGTGGATGATCCTGAGAGGGGCAGAGGGTGGCCCAGAAGCAGGCACACTTGATGGACATTAGGTTCAGTAGAGGAAAAAATGGAGCTGCAGAGGGAGACAAGGGCCAGATATGGCAGACCTTACAAGTTCAGTTTAGGACTTGATAGTTTATCTCAAGTTCAGTGGACAGCCAATAACGGGTTAAGTAGGTAATTATTATTATGATCTAATTTGCATTTTAAAAATGAAGGTGAGCAGGATGGAAAGGAGGGTAGTAGTGAGGTTCCTCAGAATCCTTTTGGTAATGATTTTCAAAAAGGAAAAAAAATGTGTAGATTTTAAGAAAAAATCCATGATATATTCTGGGATGTTTTGTTTTGTTTTGTTTTATAAATACCACTAGTGTTAAGGGTAGTTTTTAATGTCATAAGATTTATGAAGAAGCTAATATATGAATTGCTTTTTTGTATTGGTTCTAGATGCTGAGAATGTATCTTTAGATAAGACATGCCAACTACTTATGTTTGGGATTTATAGTACATTGGGGGAGATAGAGAGATAGGACATTACATTATCTAGTAATAAGAGCTATAATAAAAATAAGTACAGGGCACTGTCTAAGAAGAGAGGAGAGACAATTTATATAACCAATTAATACAATGTTTGAGTGATAGGAAAGACTTTAAATTAAGTCATGTATACATTGAGACTAAAAAGGAATTGTGAAATTAAATAAATTTGCACAATGGATAAATTATGTATATTTGAAAGAAACCCAAGCAGTGAGTAGTTAATATTAAGGAAAGGGTGATTGAGAGGGCCAGGGTGCAACTGGTATGTTCCAGATAGAGTGAACTGTATGTGCAAAGGTCTGGAAATGAGAGCACTTGGTGCAGAATAAATGTCTTTGATTATGGCAATCCACTGCTTGGTACTTTCCAAATCAATGCATTGTATTACATGATATGAAGATTTAGTGGTAAATCACATGTACACAGTAAGTTTAACCACATGAAGTAAGGGAGGGTTAACTAGCTGTTGGGAACTATACATTATGACCAGCCACTCCAATAAATAACTTCTAATTGTTTTGCTGCTGAGTCATATAGGAACTGTGTTTTCTGGTTGACCCTGATAGAGTTGATGACTTGGTCGTGTAACACTTTTGATATTCCACATTGACTTGTGTACAGTGTTGGAAACATCAGGTACATTGCTCGCACCCTGTGAATTGCAAAGTGTCAATTCTGCAGTGGTGACAGAAAAAGGTAATTTGCTGAGGCTAGACATTCTTAGAAGTAGCCTAAGATATTTGTAGTAGACTCCCCAGAAAGTTTCTTCCAAAGAGGCAGAGTTGCAGCAAATAAATAAACTGCCATGAGGGAGAGAGGCAAAGACATGGAGAAGAGGGAATGGGGGTCCCAATTAGAAATTAAAGGCATTCAAATGAAGAAACAAACAATTGGAATACCAAGCTGTTTTTATTATGGTAGATTTATAATGTGTTTTAATAGCTAGTAAAATAGATTTCATCACTCTCACTTTCCAGAATTTCCCTGGTATTTTTCATAAAACCATGAAAATTCTTAAAATTATGTGTTTCAATTTTTTGGTAATGGCTCTTTAAGTATTTGTAGAGTTTCCTATTTTATTTTTAAAACTATTCTTGATAAATACCTAGCATATATATGTGTGTGTGTGTGTGTGTGTGTGTAATATATATACATCTATATTTATATCTATATCTATCTTTCTATCTACCTACCTACCTATCTATCTATCTGGTCTGTCCAGAAGGTATCCATTCATGTAATATGAAAAATAGAAACATTTATTGAGGAAGAAGATACAAGATACAAGAAACATTGTACATAGGACAATGATGTCTCAGTCCCCTTCAAAGTAGGCACCTTGGGACCTCACACAGTTCTCCCAATCGTCATCAGTTGCCCTGTCATATTTTCCTGAATCTCACTGACAGTCTGAAATCTCTTCCCTTTCAAAGGTGATTTTAGTTTGGATAAAAGCTGGAAGTTGCAAGGTACCAAATCCAGGCTGTAGTGGGGCTGAGTCACCTGGGTGATTTGATGTTTTGCCACAAAACTCATGAGACATGATGCATGAGTGGGTGTGTTGTGATGAAGCTGCCAATCACCATTTGCCCATAACTGCAGCCTTCTGAATCACTCGAATAGGTTTTGTGGAGGAATGTTCAAATTTACCGCAAAATTTGATGCAGATTCTTTGTTCTACTTGCTCATTTTGAATGCCATGGCCACACAGCACACATGCTCACTCCAGAGTGTCTACCACCCTCACTGACTAGTACAGTGAAGTCATCATTGTTCATGCATGTGCACTCCAGTCCACTCTCCTTGGCTTCCAGTTTACATCAATGTCATGCAAACCATTCTTGTTATATTAACAATGGCTGGACTTTTTCCAGACAGGCTTCATATATACATATATTATATGTACTTTAAAAAGTATATTTATAACAGATATTTACTTACTATGAAGATGGACAGACTCAATATTCATTAAATAAGCATTGTACAATTAGGTTACCACTTTTGGTTATTGCTTGTATTGAAAAAAGTAAAGTAAAACTTTAAAAATCAGTTAAATGAACTGACATGAAAACATTTTTGACACTTTTAGCTTTCATATTTTAAACCACAGAAGATGCAGTTTTTACATAGATGGGGATGTAGGTGAGATCAAGAATATAAATTTTACTGTAAGAATCTGGGACATATTTGGACAGAGGGTACACATAACCTGCAATTGTCACACTTCACACTTTCTTTTTGAAATTGAGCTCCATTTTTGGTGGAAAACAAAGCCTCTTTCTCCATCTCTATGCAATTTACACACTCCAATCTTCAGGAAGAAGCCAATTTAAACCAGCAACTTTGGAGTTATAATAAACTTTACAAATATGCTCAGTGAATAGGGACCTCAAATTTATCCCTAAATGTTTTCAGAGTGTATCAGACTTTTCATCCTCCTTTTCTCAGTTAATGCAGCAACATGATTCATTAGATGGTCTTCAGCTACCTGATTACTAGTGAAATGAGGTTAGCTGTATTTGACCGGTCTACAAGGACAACAATTTTTTGGTTTTAATTTTGACTAATACTTTAAAATTGTGGTTTGCTAAAAAAGCTATGCAAAAATGCTCCTTCTGATCCAGCATTTTCCTAAGATAAAGCTTTTTTTCCTCTCATGGTTCTAAATGTTAGAGGAGAGGCTTGATAATACATTTGTCTGTGGGTAGTCCTTTCTCTTCTAGGCATTGAAATATAGCAGCTGTAGGTCTCCTAACAACTCTGAAAATCCAGGCTTACATCAAAAGCATTTTGGAGCACTTACAGCCAAGATGGAGGCATAGGTAAATACACTATACCTCCTCACACAACCAAAAGAAAGACAACAACAAATTTAAAAACAACAAAAAAACCCCAATCAGGACTGACAGAAAATCAAACTGTATGGAAGTCCAACACCCAACGCATTAAAGAAGAAACATTCATCTAGACTGGTAGGAGGGGTGGAGACAGGCAGCCTGAGCAGAGGACTCGCAGCAAGGCAGTGGCTGGAGGACCCAGCAAGGTGACAGATTGCAGACTGGGCGGTCCCACATTTGTGTGAAGATAAACCTGGAGGAACAACTGGGAGTGAGACAGACTGTGAAACTCAGGGTCTCAGAGTGGGGAAATAAAGTTTCAAACCTGTGACTGAAAACACCTGTGGGGTTGAGGCAGCAGCAGGAAAAGCTCCCAGTCTCACAGGAGAGTTCATTGGAGAGACCAACAGGGTCCTAGAATGTACACAAGCCCATCCACCTGGGAATCAGCACCAGAAGGGCCTAATTTGATTGTGATGGCAGAGGAAGTGACTGGAAGCCGGCAGAGAGCAGAATAAGTGGCACTCTTCCCTCTCAGACCCCTTTCCCACATATAGTGTCACAGTGCAGTGACGTGGGTTGTTCTGTCCTGGTGAACACTTAAGGCTCTGCCCCTTACTATGCAACAGGCATCTGAGACTAACAAAATGGCCTAAATGAAAGAACGGATCAAAGTTCCAGAAAAAATACAACTAAGCAATGAAGACATAGCCAGCCTATCGGATGCACAGTTCAAAACACTGGTAATCAGGATGTTCACAGAATCATTTGAATATGGTTCAAATTAGATGAAAAAATGAAGACTATTCTAAGTGAAATACAGTAAACAACAGTGACAAGAAGGAAACTGGGACTCAAATCAACAGTGTGGACCAGAAGGAAGAAAGAAATATTCAGCCAGAACACAATGAAGAAACAAGACTTTGAAAAAATGAGGAGAGGCATGGGAACCTCCAGGAAGTCTTTAAATGTTCCAACATCTGAATCATGGGGGTGCCAGAAGGAGAAGAAGAAGACCAAGAAATTAAAAATTTTATTTGAATAGATAATGGAGAACTTTCCCAATCTGGCAAAGGAAATAGACTTTCAGGAAGTCAAGGAAGCTCAGAGAGTCCCAAAGAAGTTGGACTTAAGGAGGAACACATCAAGACACATCATAATTATATTACCCGAGATTAAAGATAAGAAGAGAATCTTAAAGGAGCAAGAGAAAAGGAGCTACCTACAAAGGTGTTCCCAGAAGATTATCAGCTGATTTCTCAAAAGAAACCTTGCAAGCAAGAAGGGGCTGGAAAGAAGTATTCAAAGTCATGAAGGGCAAGGACCTACATCTGAGATTACTCTATCCAGCAAAGCTATCATTAGAATGGAAGGGCAGATAAAGTTCTTCCCAGATAAGGTCAAGTTAAAGGAGTTCATCATCATCAAGCCCATATTATGTGAAATGTTAAGGGGACTTATCTAAGAAAAAGAAGAAGATAAACAATATGAGTAGTAAAATGACAAAAAACTCACAACTATCAACAAACTGAACCTAAAAAAAACCAAAAAAAAACCCAAAACAAAAACAAAAATGAACTAAGCAAACAACTAGAACAGGAACAGATTCTTCGAAATAGAGATCACATGGAGGGTTATCAGTGAGGAAGTGGGGGAATGGAGGAAAAGGTACAGAGAATAAGCATAAATGTCAGGTATAAAGTAGACAAGGAGAGGTTAAGAATAGTATAGGAAATGTAGAAGCCAAAGAACTTATATGTATGACCCATGGACATGAACTAGAGTGGGGGAATGTTGGTGGGAGGGGGTGTGCAGGGTGGAGGGGAATAAAGGGGGGGAAATGTGACAACTGTAACATCATCATCAGTAAAGTATATTTAAAAAAGAAAAAGGAAATATGGCAGCTGTAGATAAAGGTGGCATTTACTTGTGGATAGGACACTTGGCCTATCCTTGGTCCTTTCATCTGACATGGGTAGCTACAAGGGGCAATCGGTATGGACAATTTCATTTTCACATATAAAAAGTGTGTTTATGTGTTAGTGTGTGTGTGTTCATATGCCCACAAATACACATGATTTTTCAAATATCACATTAAATATTTCAAGGTTAGGATATTGATTTACACTGCATAAGTATTTGGTGGAGCATATTTCCCATAGGGTCAGATCGCAATGGCTAAAGAAACTTGTGGTTTTTAAAAAAAATTATTATTATTATTATTATTATTATTATTATTTTGTATAGTGTGGTCACTCTCTTTTTAATTGGATTACTAGGGGATTATCAACATTGCTCTCATTGAGAAATGGGAACATAGCAGCCTTAAAAAGTTGAGATACTACTAAATGGCCTAAGTCACAAAAACACTTCTTTGTCCCTGTTTTTATTAGGCATGGCTGTCAAATATTCAAAATTTTGTGTGTGTGTAGGTGGGGGGAATTGCACAAAGAAAAGATTCAAAAATTGCTAACCAGGCTACTTGGACAAATATTTACTTTCTCTACTTCGCTGTCTGTTTCGAGAGCTCCTGAAGACCCCCTATTCTTCACAGAGCCTTTGCTGCTCTGTCAAACCAGACTTTACACCGGAGCTGTCTTGGCACCCAGTCTCCTAAGAGCTAAGGTAAGAATTTTGGCTGATTATCCCTGGACAGAATCAAAGATTCTTATCCTATCCAGGTAACCAATCTCCTTCCTTTCAGTCAGAAAAGAGAATCAAGTATGCTGTCATATCAATAGTGCATCCAGGAAAAAGGGAGGAGATCCCCCAGAGCAGCTGCCTCTCTCACTTTCTATTCCCCTCATCCTCTGCTTGTTTCAGGGTTCTGCTGCCAATGCATCTGGTCACCTCTGAACTTCAAAACCATCTCCTCCCTCAAAATGATATTTGGGTTTCATCAAAGGGCTGACATGGGGAAGGCCATACTTTATTTCCCTTTCTTTAAAATTCCCCACTACACACTAGAGCAAAGATAGTGTCATCATAAGAGTTTGGGAGGAAACTAGAGGTTATTATATAGGGAGAGGAGAAAAATAATGGGAAAAAACCAAGCAGATTCATTGTGACTTTTTTTGGAGGAGAAGTGCCAAACCCTTCACGGATGTCTTTTTAGAGGTGCTCTAATTCTTAGTTTGTTTCCCCATCTGAAGGTCTATTTTGAGAGAGAGGAGACAGAGGAGAGAGGAGAGAAGTCACGTAGAGCTCTCAAGGCCAGCAGAAGGGTCCTAGGTGAACCTAGGTGAGCCCAATCAGGTTCCTTTTCATTGTGTGAAGGGAAAATAAGTCCTTCATTTTTTTCTGTAGTTTAGGTGTCTTTAGGGTAAAACATATGCACAGGTGTACACAGACATCAATATACGCACAAAAACTCACATGGAGATGTCATGTGGTTATTGAGTGTATGAATTGTGGCTAGTACAATAGAAATATGCCATATGTATAAAAAAGCCATATGAGATTTTGAATCATTGGCATTAAAAAATTTTAAAAATATCTCATTACTAATATTTTTATTATCTGCTAAAATAACATTTTGAACATATTAAGTAAGAGATATTATTAAAATTAATTTCATTGTTTTAAGTAACCCTTTAACTTATCTTCTAGAAAGCATGAGATTATGTAGGTGGCTTGCATTATATTTCTATTGGACAGTGCTGGTTTAGAGCTACATTATAGAAGAGATACATTTATTTTTTTAAAAAATATTTTATTTATTCATTTTTAGAGAGAGGTAAAGAGAAGGAGAATGAGAGGGAGAGGATTATCAGTGTGTGGTTGCCTCTTGTGCACCCTGTACCAGGGACCTGGCCTGCAAACCAGGCATGCGCCCTGACTGGGAATCAAACTGGTGATCCCTCAGTTTGTAGCCGTGCTCAGTCCACTGAGCCACACCAGCCAGGGCTAGAAGAGATACATTTTTTAACAGCAATGCGATTGGGAACAATTTCTCCTCTTTAACTTTATATGAAGTAGTTTTAGTTACTCTTTCCACATTCTCCTGCCTTCAGATTTTGGACAACAATGAACTTCAGACTAAGCTTTGAATTTACAGTTTTATCTTTACTTTGGATCAGATTAAATTTCTAGGTAGATAGACATTTATCCAACATACTCCTATAAACAGAGGGGTAAATATGTAATTTATTTTCCTTTTCCCCAGTGTCAAAAAGAAAAAAATGGGCCCGTTTTGAAATGGAGCCAGAGCCGCTGTGCCGGAGGAACCTCCGTGTGTGTCTTTGGTCTTGGATCTTTGGAAAGTTAAAACAGGACAAAGTCACACTCAGGCTGGGCCTGGAAAGGGCACATGGTGTCCCAAAGAACTGTTTGCAAAGATAATAAGACAACAGTTATTGTGGCTACTGGGCTGAAATTTAAAAAAATTATTTAGAATCAACATCACTATATTACACTATCTGCACCAATAGAAATGCCTTCCTTCTGCTGATGTAACCATTTCACTTCTACTTCTCACAAACACCCATTGCCTTTTTCTCCTTATCAGAAGACTATTTTGGTTTCTGCCTGAATCAATGTGCTCTGAATAGCTATTCTTATTGATCTCAAATAAATGCGTAGTGTCTCTCACTTTGAAAGGCCTTTTTATTTTCAAGTCAACATCAGCAAATCTCTCCATGTCGGGTAGGATGGGGATACGGAGAATTGTTGGCTTTTTATCATCATTACCACTATTTATTTCATGCCAGCTCCTGATAACTTATCTCAAATTCTCCTACACACATTCAAAAAGGCCTTGCCAACTCTGTTTTAAGGCTGAAAATGCTAAAGATGGTAGAAGTGACTTACCAAAGGCTAAGGACTAGGGAGCACTGGAATGGCAATGTATGAGGCCTGTCCAGAAAGTATCCATCCACGCAATGTGAAAAATAGAGACATTTCTTTAAGAAGATACAAGATACAAGAAACACTGTACATAGGACAATGAGCCTCAATCTCCTTCAAAGTAGGCACCTTTGGGCATCACAGCCTCTCTTCCACTGTTCAAAACACTCTGCAAAATCCTTTGTTTTAATCGCCATCAGTTGACCTCTTGCATTTTCCTGAATCTCATTGACAGTTTGAAATATCTTCCCTTTCAAAGGTGACTTTAGTTTGGGTAAAAGCCAGAAGTCACAGGGTGCCAAATCTGGGCTTCAAGGGGCCTGAGTCACCTGGGTGGTTTGATGTTTCACTAACAATCTGCACAGGACATGATGAGTGAGCAGGCACATTGTTGTGATTAAGCTGCCAATCACCAGTTGCCCATAGCTGCACCAGTTGCTCATATCTGTCCATAGCTTTGGTTGTATTCCATCTCTCAACTGATGAACACTGAGGTAGTACTCCTTATTAATTGTTTGGTTTGAAGGGGCATAGTTGTGATGGATGATACCTTCCCAGTCAAAAAACACAAGATTGTGTTGATCTTTTAAGAATATGGTCTTGATATTTCTGTAAGTTTTGCCACACTTTCTTCAGGCCTGGAGAGCCAGGAGATTTCTGTTGAAAGGACTGGGCCTTTTTTCCCAGATCATAGCTGTAGACCCATGATTCATCACTGATTATGACCTTGAGAAAATCTGGTTCCTTGGCAGTGGTTTGAATGGCCATTAGCAACTACAGAACTATGTTCCTTCTGCTCTGGTAGCAGAAGCCACGGGACAAATTCTGTCACAACACGTTTCATGCCAAGATCCTGAGTCAAAATCTTGGACACAGTAGTTTTTGGAATCCCCAAATCAGCTTCTAGTTGTTGCACTGTCAGTTACCAATCTTTGTTGATTGCAGTCTGCACAAGTTCAACATTCTCAGGTGTTCTTGTTGCAGGCCTTCCAGAACGTGGATCACTTTCAACAGATTCTGTACTATATTTGAAGTGCTTATGCCACACTTTTATTTGTGCTACACTCACTGCATTGTCCCCAAAAGCCTTTTGAATTATCTGAATAATGTCCAGGGAGGAATGTTCAAGCTTAACACAAAAATTGATGCAAATTCCTCACTTCATTCACTCAGTCATGTTGAATGTGATGGCCACACAGTACACATGCTCACTCAATACTATCCCCCCACCCTCATTAACTAGTACAGTGAAGTTGTCATTGTTCACACATGTGCCTCCAATCCACTCTCCTTGGCTGCCAGGTTATAGCGATGTCATGCAAACCATTCTCATTGTATTATCAATGGCTGGACTTTTTCCATACAGGCCTCATAAGTGTCAAAGTCTCCATTTTTACTATTCTATGCACCTTCAAGTTAGAAGAACTGCATTATACATTTAACCTCGTGCTCATAATATAAAGATCAATGAACTATTATTAATTTGCATGTATCTTGTACATCATATGAATATTGGGCAATAGAGGGGAAACTAATTCCTCAAACCATGAAAATAAGGATGCAAAATGGAAAAGGGTTCTTTGGGTTCAAAGGCAATAAGTATAAAAAGAAGTTTATACATTTTGAAACAGCAATGATTTTATAAACAACAAAATTAATTAAAAATCTTCAAAGAAAAAATACTCTTATGTTCATTAGCCTGTGTTTGAAATTACCCTTTCTTAACTTTCAAATTATTGAATTAGTTGCATCTTCCCCAACACCCTAGATAAGGTTTTTATCCAAATTTGTACTTGCTCTATTTTCTAACATGCAAAATGTCTAATGTATACATATACATGACAAGAATACTTGGTAAACCCTTGGTGAATGTCTACTTTATTCCAAAGTTTTAAAAGAATTTTTTTTATTGTTGTTCAAGTACAGTTTTTTGCCTTTCCCCCCATCCCTCCCCACCACCTCAGCCCTTCCCATCTCCCTCCCCCATTTCCAGCCCCTCTTATTGTTGTACATATGTCCTTTATAATTGTTCCTGTAAACCCTTCACCCTTTTCTCCCCTTATCCCCTCCCCTCTCCCTTCTGATCACTGTCAGCCTGTTCTCAGTTTCAACATCTTTGGCTCTACTTTGCTTGCTTGTTCGTTTTGTTGATTAGATTCCTGTTAATGGTGAGATCATATGGTATTTGTCTTTCATTGCCTGGCTTATTTCACTTAGCATAATGCTCTTCAGTTCCATCCATGCTGTTGCAAAGGGTATAAGTTCCTTATTCCAAGTTTTGAGTTATGTGCTGAAAAGATATATATGACTGTGACATTGTCCCTTCCCTCCCAAGAGTCAATGTCTGGCAAAGTAGGACCAATGCATTGTGGGAAGTGCTATGGTAATCAGAGGCACTTTGGGAAGCAATCATAAGAGGGACACTTGGTAGGCAGAATTGAAAGATAGCTTCCAAGATTTCTACATTCTGGTGTACACACCTTGGGTAAGCTCTTCCTTTTAAGAGTGTGCAGAACCTGTGAATATAATGAGGTAGCTCTCTCATAGTTAATGTTACCAATCAGTTGACTTTGAATTAATCAAAGGGAGATTATCCAGGTGGCCCTGACCTAATCAAGAGAGCTCTTAACAGGAACTGGGCTCTTCCTGAAGTTAGAAATATTGAAAGTGGAGAGGGCCTATAAAAGAGGCCACCTGGCTAGGACCTGAGAGCCTCCTCTAGAAGCTGATGACAGTCTCTGAATGCCAGCTTTCAAGACAACAGGGACCTCAGTCCTGTAAGTGCAAGGAAATAATTTCTGCCAACAAGCTGAGGGAGCTTGGAAATGGATCTCACCCTAACTGAGACTCCAGATGAGGACACAGCTGGTTGACACCTTAATTTCAGCCTGAATAGAGAACCCTGCCATGCCATGCTTAGACTTCTGACCTACAGAGCTGTGAGCTAAGGAATGAATGTTTATTTTTAGCTCTTAAGCTTATGATTATTTATTATGCAGCTATAGAAAACTAATACACATCCCTAGGTCAGTCTAGAAAGTTGATTGGGTCTGGGAAAGACTTCACAGGAAGAAAGAATGTCTGAGCTGTGTCTTGCTGGATGAAGGAGTTAGGCAACAAATAAGTGAGTTGTTAAGTGTGGGTGGTACCTACAGAGAAAAACTTTGGGCAGAGAATCTCAAACTTGCTTGCACATTGGAATTCCATGGAGAGATTAACTTAACTGATGCTTTGGTTCCACTCCTTGGGATTCTGATATAATTGGTCAGGGATGCAACCTGAGCATCAAGATTTTAAAAACCTATCCAGCTGATTCTAAAGTGCAACTAAATTTGAGGACTGTGTTTTAGATAAAGTGAAAAAGAGTGGAACTACAACTAGCTTGGGATGGCAGAGTCAACGTATAGGGTGGAATGGGAAGCTAGTTAAAAAATATAAGTAGAGACAAGATAGTTAACTTAAAAAAAGATAAAATCTAACTTAAACTTTTGATGAAGACCTTGAATAGAAACTTAACTTGGTTAGAAAATTATGAAGATGTGTGGTGTGCTGTGAATGTGAGTGCAAGAATTCTGTGGGAGTTGGGAATATTCATAATTTTCACAGTCAAATTTCAAACCTGTCTTATGGTATTGAACACAGTAGATGCTCAATAAATATTTGTTGAATTAATGAAAATGATTGGGCGTCCTCAGGAGAGAACCTAGAAGTATAATATGTAGACTGGAAAAGTTTCATATCTATCTTATAATCTGTGTGATTGTACCCATAATGTTTTTCTTTCAAGCCACAGTACTTCCCCAGAGATGAATCATTCCTATTGTTTGCTTCATTGCTATCATCTGGGATGGGAGATGATCCTTCATTTTCATTACTACAAGCTTGATATCACTAATAATGCCAACACAAAAGAAAAGTAGATCATGAGTTGCTTTAATAGCTGTATAATGTTCAGTTCAAAAGACAGCCTTACAGTAAGATAGGTAGATGAGCTCAGGATATAACAGACATCTTTGACAAAGGATATTTAAACAAATTATGTCCAGGGTTGTTGAATGGCTGAGGTTAGTTGCATGAACTCCATTCTCTTCCTTTTCTTAAATGTTTACTCTCCACCTAGTACTGGGCAACAGACTCTACATCATTATTATACAACACTTCATTTAATCTTCACCAGACCTATTGAGATAGAGACTAATATCTCCAATTTATATATTAAAAAGGAGAGGTCACATGATTTCTCAGTGATAGAGCCAGGATCTAAAATGAAACCTGTCTGGTCCCAAAATTGGGTTTGACCATGATGTTAGGAGTAGTTCTGTTTGGTAAGGGTAGTACCAAAAAGCAGGGAATTCTTCTAATGCTGCAAAACATGTTCTATCTTTAGATATACTACAGTAAAGGATTTTATTCTAGAAAATGAACTGACTCATTGATTTCCATTTTGTGTAAAGCAATGACGTAAAATCAGTTTTGGAATTAATGAGTTAACATTTGGAGAATTTCTTGAGTTATATTAAAGTAATTGCAGTTTTTTAAATTTCTGAAACAAGAACAAACAGGTAAGAGGTTCAAAATGCGAATCATCCCAAAGTAGGTTAATTTTTCAACTCAGATGGTGTCAACCCTCTTATCTTATATAAATATATATGTATATGTGATTTTATAAATACAAAGGATTATCAGATGTGTCCGTTAAACAACTTTGCTCTACAAATAATGAGCAATGCTTTCTGTACATATTTTCATTGGTATTTAGACTATTCATTATGATTGTTCATTAATAAAATGGGAAAAATAAGCTTAAAAAAAGTTTTTTGTCTGTCTGATCATCTCTTTTCAATGCAAACTCCCAAAGGGACCCTACCTTTTAAAGTGTTTGGCATTTAACTATTTGGGCATTGCATGTGGCAATATGCTGAAAATAATGTTATCATTAGATCCACTGCTTAAAATTTTGGATCATTTTATGCATTTATAATAATCATGTATAGCTCTAATAATCATGTGTAGCTCTAATAATTGTGGCGCATCTTAGAATTATAACCATGTGCTTATTATTTCCACTTAACTTTTAAAATTTATTTACAATTTTATTTTTAGTTTGGATTTTGTCACAAACATTCTTCTGTTTAATTCACCACAGGCTGTGAAGTTTTGTCTTAAAAAGTCACATGTGAATTGTGTTGAAGTGACTGGCAGAATATGATATTAATAGGTTATTGACTTGTTAGGTCTTAAAGAGCCAAAGGGAACATCCTTTGCAGCCCCTGCAATGCACTGGAGGTTTGTTTCATTGATTGGTCTGTTTAACCCATCATCTCCAGGCATTTAAACAATGATATACGCTTGACAAACCTAATATTTCATTTTCTGTCTGGGGACCATGAAACAGAAATTAAAGGAAAGAAAGACAAATGGACAGATATACGAGCAGAAAATGATGATAAATGTGAGAGAGAAGGAAGAGACAAATACAACACAGACCAAAATTTGGATCAGTAAATGCTGGAATCAGTAAATGTATGACCTAACAGTAAATGTAATTCCCAGGAGGTGGCTAGGGAAAAGGATTGGACATTTCTGTTTTGAGCCCAGTTCAGACTTAGATACAGAACAGCCAACAAGCCAAATAAGATATCAAATAAGTGGCCATTGTGTGTGTGTGTCTCTGTGTCTGAGAGAGAGAGAGAGAGAGAGGCTATTCTTTCAAGTGTTATGAATATTTCCATAAAGATCAAATCTAGGCCCCTTATTTTACCTAATCTTTGCTTTTTAAATCTCCAAGGAGGTGCTATGGCATGAAAAATACATTTTTTAAAAAAAATTAGGTTTTTCTTTTGTCACCTACAGGAAAAGGAGATGCTTTACAACAACCTGCCCCTAGTCCTTTAAATCTCTGCCTGGTGTGATGGAGAATGCAGCAAATAAACAAATATATACAGAACAAAATATTTCCCAAAGACTGGTTATTCTGCGGACTTGGCCTGATTAAAATTCCATCCTGAATACACGGTGTCCCTGGAAACAGGATAGTCATGCCTGGCCATGTCTTAGGAACACAGGATGAGGAGGTCTATCAGGTTAACTGACAACACATTCGAGTCACTTAATCTTCTGGGAAATGCAGGATATTGAGGAACGAAAACTCTGTGGATCACATGAGCCACATCTTCATTCATACCTGCCAGTACCTGGAACTTTCTGTGATAAGTGACTTTTTGGCTTTTAAAGTGTATGTCCTATAAAAATATCTGCTTCTGTTAACAACTATAAAGCAACAGTATTAAAATACTGAAAGTATACCTACTCTTCCTGAGCTCTTTTAGGAACTTCAGAGATATCATTCTATCACCAAATGGTTACTCCCTATTTCTGTATGCGTTAGCTGCTGGGTGTGGGGTGTGTGGAGAAGTGGGGGTGATGAGAGAGTTATCAGAAAAAAGCAGTTCCTTCTGGAGCAGTGAACAGAACTATTTAAGTAGGAATTACAGAGTGTGCATAGATTTTTCCTACTGTGTGACACAGGAGTAAGGGACAGTAAAAATCTCGTGGGAATGAGGGAAGTTTATGAGGGCTCCTAAGTGGTGGGATTTGGGTCATGGGGGAGGTAGAGAAAGCAGTTCCAGCTGGAAGAGATACCTGTAAAAGCAGAGAGGTTGAAACTGTGTGAACTCTGGCAGCTTCATCCTTTGAAAGTCACTGAGCTTCAGTGCAGGTCTGGTGTCACCTTCAGGTTCAAGTCTCTGCTTCACCAGCTGTCTAACCCTGGGAAAGCCTTTTCACAGGTGCATGTGCCAAAGGGTGACCATGAGAAGTACATCATCAGTAAATATTAGCTATTATTGTTGTTTTAGAAATAAATCATTTTAAGGTAGAGAAACAAAATGGGGTACAGAGTGATTGTAACTGCCTTCAGAATTTCTCATTTCTATAGCAAAGAAGGAGCATATGGAAAATATAAGTTTCTAAGGCCACAAATCAACAAACTTAGAGGATCCTCTCTGCCTACCTCCTGTCTTCATGTTACTGTTTCTTTGTCTCCTCAGCTCACTTGATGGGGTTTACATAAGTATAAACAGGCTTAAAGTAATAAGAGCCAGGGTTCTCTATAAAGATACATAAAATCATAATGTTTTATCCACATCAGTGTTCCAGGCCTTCATAATCTAGCACATCTAATCTGGGTACCAAAGTCACCAAAATGATTTATTAACTCAATGAATAAATTAGACAAACATGTTTGTCTTCATTTACTCACAGAAAATAAATTTAGATTTATAAACTATTATTCAACTAAATGAATAAACTATGTTTAACTAAATCAATAAACTATGTTTATTCATTCATTCATTTATTCAAAATATTTGTTGTGCTGTACCAAGTGCTATCTGAGAAGTTCAACTAGAAAATGCACTTTTATTTATTTATTTTTGGAGAGAGGGGAACGGAAGGAGAAAGAGGGAGAGAAACATCAATGTGTGGTTGCCTCTTGCATGACCCCTACTGGGGACCTGGCCTGCACCCCAGGCATGTGCCCTGACTGGGAATGGAACCAGTGATCCTTTAGTTTGCAGGCTGGCACTCAATCCACTGAGCCACACCAGCCAGGGCAGAAAATGCACTTTTATGTTGAAGTCAAAATAACCAGAAAGAATTATGGCATTAGATAAATGTTTAAGTAGAACGGTAAGATAACAAAGTTACCTTCCAAGGGTTTAACATGGAGAAATTAGTCCAATTTTCTTCATTAGAGCTCTACCAGACAAACATATATTTTGCTTCAATTTTCAAAATAAGGTTTGTGCAGTCTTCAGTAGAATATTAGGTCAGTTCTCATTTAGCAACACAATGTCAGGTAATGATAATAATATTGGAATACAAACTTTGACATCTGGAACTAAGTAGTAAAATCATTTGTCCTGAAGATAGAAACAAGGAGGGTATTAAGCCATAAGCTTCACCTGGCATCTTTCATTAGAGTCTGAATAAAATTCTTCATTGGAATTTGCAACACTGCTTGTAGTTCATCTTATTACTTTTACAGGGGACAAACAGCCATGTAATTAGAGTGTATTTGCAGTATTACACGCTTATTTGTAGCCTGAAGATTAGATACCAATTGGATGTTATCATTTAATGGCAAGTATAATTACCATGAAGCTTGTTCTCTGCATCTAAGAGTTTACATTTCAATGCTGCTACAACTATACAATTATTTTTTTAGTTTATATCTGTTATTATTTAATAATTACATCCATACAAGATGTAATAAGATCATTTTAAGTCACTGTTTTAAAAAACAAATCAACTATTCACAAAAAGCACACAAAAATATTTAACATAGTGCTTTCTATTTTTATACTAATTTCCAATGCAAGTTATCACAACCGTATATCTAGTTTCCTGGGAACATGCATCAGTTGTGCCTTCAAGGATTTGAAGCTTACTATAATAATAGTAATACTGCCATATGTTTGCATGGCAGCACTTGTTTTCAAAGTGCCTTTGTGAAGATTAAGTTTCACACTGTCCTCAGGGGTTAGTGAGGAAGAGGGGATTAAGAGCTTTTTTTAACCAGAAGGCAGGAGAGTTATGTTCAGAATCCTGGGAGCAAAGTTAGTACTTATGAGTAGTAAATAGTGTCCTTCCCATGTGGCTGTATGTTGTGGAAGTTCAATAGTAATATAAGCATAGCTTGAAAATGATCTTTGAAGCATCCATCCATCCATCCATCCATCCATCCATCCATCCATCCATGCATTCATTCTTATTATGAGTGCCAAGAGGTATGCAGTGAGGCTCACCCAAGGCAAAGCTGGCTGTGCTGGGGAAATTGGGAAGTGAAGTTAAATCAGACAGAAGCAGAGATTTCAAAAGAATGGAGTCAAGAGGGACTAGGAAAACATTTCTGAAGTCAATGAAAGGAGGTAAATGTGGACTTGATGAGCCACCAACATGTCTCAACCACTGGTAAGTTGGTAAATGTTTAACCACCAGCTCTCCAGGGATTCAAAGCTATGGTTTGCAGCATTTGCTGATTTTCATGGTGTAAATTATCCCACCAGGGCTCATTTCAAGCTTGCAAAGTGATGTCTGTGATGGAGGAATTGGGCAGAGACCTGCAGTAGCACATAATTATGTTGTATTTCCATCACACAGATACAATAGATTTAAATAGCCTCAAAAGCACAGGTCCTATTAGGATGTAAAATTATTAGTTGGTAATGGGTTTTGAGCATTGATTGTCTTTGTTTTATATAGCATCTTTAATTACCAGTTCTAAAATTTTATTTTGAATAATGGCTTTATCAGTTATCTTGCAAAACACCTGAAAATTTAACAACTGGTTCTCTCCAGCTGGTGCTAATTAGTCTAGCACACCACATGGGCCACCCCCTTTCTAAAATATAGGGGGAACCAGGAACTTGGGACCCATATTAGTTTGCTAGGGCTCCCATAACAAACACCATAAACGGGGTGGCTTAAGTAACCAAAATTTACTGTCTCCCAGTTCTGGAGGCCAGATGTCTGAGATCAAGGTGTCAGCAGAGTTGGCTCCTTGTGCAGGCTCTGCTCTGTGTTGCTCTCTGAGGGTCTGGTAGTTTGCGGGCAATCTTTGGTGCCCCTTAGCCTGCACACGCATCAGCTGGATTTCTGCTTCCATGTTTCACGTGATATATCACTACGTATGTGTCAATCCCTCTGTCCATATTACCCCTTCATATAAAGACACAGTAATATCGGATAAGGGCCCATCCTAATGACATCATCTTAACTAATTGTATCTACAATGTCCTAATTTCCAAATAAGGGCACATTCTGAGGTACCAGGGGTGAGGCTTCAATATATGAATTTTCGTTGGACACAGTTCAACTCATAAAAAGCCCTGACTTTGAGCAGTTTCCCTTCTCTCTTCTTAGCACATTATGACTTCCCTTAGAAAATAGATTGATCATTCTAAACTCCTACTGACTCACAGAACCCAACTCAAATTGTGCTTCCTCTTTAAATCTTTCCTGGCCCTTTTCCTGTCCTCCCAACCCTCGAGCCACAGTGGTAGACTTGTGCTCGGCTATGCTATGTGGTACCTGGTATAAACTTTCTGTTACAGTCAAGTACACAGGCTACCCTGAAGTCAGAACTAGGTTTGAATTAGTGTTGCATTCATTTCCTGGGTGAGCTGTACAACATCTACACTTCTGCTTTCCCATCTATAACATTTGGGTTATAAGATTAACTTTCAGGGTTGTTTTGAGGATTTAATTAGAGAATCAATGTGAAGATGGTACAAACCAAGTGCTCAATAAATGCTAGCAGCCACATCACTAATGATGCCTGTCCTCTCCAAGGTACACATGCTATCTCTGAGGTTTGAGGTGCTCTCTGTTCACCACCAGGCACTGCATTCCTGGGAGTCTGGGGCTAAGTTATGCTCGCCTTTATCTGCTCACAGACATGTGACTGCTACTCAAAAAATGCTGGTTGAATGAAACTACATAATTTTAGTAATATTTTGTCTGTTATTGATGGTGAAAGTCTCATCTTCTGACTGATAGTTATCTCTTCATTATACCTCAACGTAACAAGGAAGTGTGTCTTTTAAAGCTGACCTGAGAGTTTAAATATTTCAGCTCTATTTCCATCATTATATCAATGTAAAGTCTAAACTATGACATGGTCTTATGACATTTTTAAACTTGAGATAATTGGAGATTTACATAAAGTTATAAGAAATAACACAGAGAGATCCTATATATGTGTATGTGTGTGTACCTTTTAGTCACTTTCCAGAAATGGCAACATCTTGAAAAACTATGGTATAATATCATAACCAGGATACCCTGTTGATACAGTTAAGATATAGACCATTTCCATCACCATAGGGATCCTTCATGTTGTTATACTAGTCGCACCCATTTTTCTGCTGCCAAAATATTTTACAGAATGTCTGTCCATTGTATATTCCCACCAGCAATGTAGGAGATCCAGTTTCTCTGCATTCTCGCCAACATTTGCCATTGCTGGTGTTTTTCATTTCAGCTATTTTTATAAGTAGGTAGAGATAGCTCATGTGGTTTTAGTTTGCAATTCCATAATGGCTAATGATGTGTAATATATTTTCATGGCTTATTTGCCATTTTTGTACCTTCTTCAGTGAAATGGATCTTTGTCTTTTCTGCCCATTTTCTAATTGGATTGTTTTATTGCTGTTTCATTTTGAGAGTTCCTTGTGTGTTCTAGCTACTAGTCCTTTTGTTGGATTTGTGCTTTACAAATACTTTCTCCCAGTTCGCAGATTGTCTTTTCATCTTTTTAACAGGGTCTTAGGCAGAACAAAAGATCTTAATTTTGATGAAGTTTAACTCATCAATTTTCCTTTTACAAATTTTACTTTTGTTAAAAATCTAATAACCCTTTCTCTCACCCTTTCTTATATTCCAATAGCCCTAATAATAAGTCTAATAATAATAATAAACCCTAATAATAATAAACTCTAATAGTAAGTATATGAATTTTGTTAAAAGTCTAATAACCTTTTCTTATATTCTGAAGGGTTTTCTCTTTGTCTTTAATACAAGTTTTATAGATTTATGGTTTACATTTAAGTCCATCATCCATTTTGAATAAATTTTTGTATAAGATGTGAGATTTATTTTGAGGTATTTGTTTTTGTTTTTCCTATGGCTGCTTAATTGCTTCACCATTATTTATTGAAAAGGTTATCTTTTTGCTATGGAAATGCTTTTGAATCTTCGTCAAGAGTCAGTTGTGGGAGTTTGTTTCTAGTTCTATGTTAATCTATGTGGCCATCCCTCGGCTAATACCACACGGTCTTAGTTATTATGGCAATAAAATGAGCCTTGAAACTAGGAAAACCAATTCTTCCTATTTTATTCCTTTTCAAACTATTTCTAGCTGTTCTAGTTCTTCTGTCTTTCTGTATACATTTTTGGAATAATCTTTGTCTATATATAAAAGTATTGCTGGAATTTTGATAGGAATTGTATTAAATCTGTATACCACATGGAAAGAATCGACATCTTTGTTAAGCCTTCTAACTCATGAACAAGGTACGTCTCTCTTGATTTATTTGGACTTTTTTGATGTACTTCATTAGCATCTTGTAGATTTCAACATACAAGTTCTGAACACTTGTTAGATTTACACCCCTTTCATTTTTGTAGTAATTAAAAATAGTATTATTTTTTTATTTTTGGTGTTCAGGTTATAGTAGATGGAAATATCATTGATTTGTGTATGTTTATTGTGTATCTCGTTGCCTTGTTGAATTCATTTATTGATTCTGGGAGTTATCTTTCGTAGACTCCTTGGGATTTCCTGCAGACAGTCCTGTAATCTTCATAAAAGAGGAGTTGTATTTATTTCTTTTCTTTTATCTGTATGTGTTTTATATCATTTTCTTGCATTATTACACTAACTAGAATTTATGGCCAGAATTTCCAGGCTCATCACATCATCTTTCTTAATACGGGGGACAGAATTTACTTTTACGGTGAGGAGGGGGAAAGCCGTATTCCCTCCTCAGCCTCTGCGAGTGCAAGTCGGGTGAAGCTGTAGCAAGTTTTCAATCTTGTTGGGCTGCCCCTTTCCTGGTCTTTCAGGTGAGGTGCCAAGAGTTTCTTGTGCTTTTTCCTTCTACACCTGTGGATACTGTCAGATTGGTGAGCTCTCCCGACTGGGATGTATCAGGCAAAACAAAAACCCAGTGAGCAACTGATGTGGTGTTCCTTGGTTGTGGCGTTGCAAGTAAGACTTTCTTTTCTTTCTACCTATCGGAGACTTCCTATGTTGGTTTTATATGTAATTTAATTGTACTTAGAATTTTTAGTTGTACTTAGTGGGAGGAATAGAGAAAAGTATGTCCATTCCCTCTTCCTGAGAGTGGTAATCCATCCTCACAGTTTTAGAGATAATGTGCTGTGGATACATTATTAAACATTTAAAAAAATGTTTGCTTAATTTTTCTAAGTAGATAATCTTTAATTCTTTTAATAAATGTGATAGCTTCAGAATTTTAAATTTTAATCAAAAGAATAAAAAGCAACTACCCAGATTAATTCTAAGTTTCTGTAGTAAAAAGTGTGGAATAATTAAGTGGCTAAAAGGATAGATAATTGTGTATAATGTTTTATCAGCTAGAGAGACATTCATCAAGAACACTAAATTCATTCTTTTGTGGGAGTATAAGAAAACCATTGCAGGAATGACAACGTGGTTTTCATCTGTAGGTTTCTCATATTGCTTCTTTGGTGATATAGAAGCAAAACATTTGGGATAAGACAACTGGGTTTGAATTCTGAGTTCTGCTAATTATTAGCTTTTTAACCTTTGGAAAGTTTTTAAATCTTCATTTGTAAATCGGAATGAGGGTGGGTGTGAGGATTAATTGAGATAGTATATATACAACTCCCAACAAATTTCATCACAAAGCAGCTCCTCTACAAAGGGTACATCTCTATGTTTACAGGATTAGGGGATCATGTTAATTCAGGTGAATTATATCCCCTGGACCTAAGCAAGAGTCTTTGTAATTTGCTATTTTAGAATAAAATGTACATTGAAGAAATACCAAAAGGAAACTGCTTTAAAGACTTGGAATCAGAAGTGTAGCCTACAGAGCAAAACAACAGGCTTGTGCCTCACTACTTAAAAATCACATCTGCTCAGAGAAGATGAAAAGGGAGGCAGCGTTCTGTCACTAGGTATCTGTGGAGTAGGCCATGTAGAAAACTTTAAAACAAACAGCAGCAATTCTATCCCAACTTCCTTTTAAAACAATGATAAAAATTCTTTACATTTGTGTACTGCTTTCCAGTTGACAAAGAGCTTTCACATACATTATCTTGTTTCAAAGAGACTGGAAGGCGCCTTTCCTGCCCTGATTGATGCTTATGAATGTACTACTTTCCCCTGGGCTGCCGTCATCAATAGTCAATGAGAAGAAAGGCTGGCATTTTTGGAAATGCTTTGCTGCCAGGTAACTGCATTAGCTCTGCTATTGTTGAATGGAGCCGCGTATTAACTGTGCCACAGGATATCATCCGTATCGACTAATGAATATTTGAATCCTTGTTCCTCGTGGAGCAGTGTCTGTGACCCACTTGTCTCTGCTCATCCTGAGCCCTCCCTCAGGACCCATATTCTCAATGAAGTTCTATCTGATGGTTCTAGCCATTTTGGAAAAACCTACATTGAATGTACTTAAGTCCTAAATAAAAAAAATGTGCAGGGTACATAAACAGGTAAACTGCTGTATGGAATAAGGATTATACTGCTCTGAGGACAGAAAGTGATCCCATTTGTTGAGGCTAAGGGAGGCATATTTTGTCTCCAAAGGATTTTCCATTAACAAAAGTTACAGTGTGCTAATGAGCTGTCTGTCCCTGGAAGTATTTAACTTAAGTCTGGGTTTGGACAGAAATCTCTTAGAAGGACTTCCTGCTATGTTTGGGAGTCTGGGGCAGAGAATTTCTAAGTTGTCTTTTGGTTCTAGATTCTCTGCTCCTGAGGACCCTATTGGTTCTATTATTTCATGCTTTGAGAAACCAACCACTCCTTAGATTCTCTGTGTTTCTCTTGATGTCAAGCAGTGGTCACAGCCTGTTGATTGATAAAGGAAGCAAAACAAATAAGACAAAAATACATTATGCTCTATAAGAAAGTTAGTAGCAGATGTAGAATTGAAGTTTTCAAATCAGCCTCTCTGAACCAGGGACATTCTCAGTTGTTCTTTGTTTTAGAGTTATACAGGATTTTTCCAAACTTATCCACCATTTCTAATTTCCACAAATCATGGTGCTCTTGACATTTTTGCCACTGAAATTCCTAAAGCTTCAGCCTGAGTTCCAGGTTCCAACAGGCTAGTTTCAACCAACTGTTTTAATAGCACACCATGAGTCAGCCAACTCCCCTTGTGAGGACACAGGGATTCTCTCTGTGACTGAGCCATGTTCATCATGCCTTTGGATCTGTCACCTATGTGGATGAAAAGTGCCACAAAGCAAACCTGAAAAGCTCAGAGAAGGCCTTTGTGATGGCCTCACAAACTCAGAAACATAAAGTAACCACATAGGACGGTCTGAAATTAAAACCTCTCCAACTAGAAGCCATAGGTCACGGCAGGCAGTCATGTCTTAGGCCAGAATTTTCCCTGAGAAAAGTCAGCCTGTACCTTCACTGAGCCACTGAGCTCATCTATCGTCTCTGCATTTACAGTCACAGACCTTTAAATGTCAAGATAATTTCCCTTTTCCAGGCCCCTCAAAGCACAGGCACCACATCAGAAGGAGACCACAAATCCCATCATTGTTATTGTTACCATGTTAGTTGCTGATTGTTAATGATCCTGTACCCACTTGTGTAAAAGGTACCTACCTGCGTATCCATCATTTTACTTTTTATCCAGTCCCAGAGCTACTCCGCACCCTTACTTTGCTTTTTCCTGCCTCCCTAATCTATCACCAATGGACTGATGTAACCCACTTACATCTTCTTTTTTTATTGTAATGTAAAATAGGATGCAAAACTGCTGTTTTCTGGAGCATTTTCTCAGTCCATTGAGGTTTTGCTTCCCAGCGATTGCTATCAGTTTGGCTCAAATAGACTCATAAAAGTTCTTAACAGGTTTGGACATTTCTTACATTGACACCTACAAAAGCCCATTTCCAGAAACTAGTTTTCATCATATCTGTTTTGGTGGCAAGTAGTAGTAACCCAACCCTAAATATCTGGAAGCTGAAAAGATGTAACGGGGAAGTGCTGTGATGGAGCTGACTGCAAGGATAGCTAGGTGAGTGTCACGTCTAGACTGTAACCCAGGTATTCTGAAACAATGTAGGGAGAAGAATTAAAGATAAAGGGATTAGCAATACAGAGATTATTTTTAATATTAAAAAACTAAGCCAAATTAAAAATATTATTTCTATTTAGGGATAGCTATCATAATATATCAGTATGTTTATCTCTCATAACATTCAGCTCAAGGCAATAAATATTCATCTCAGTTTTTCTCACTGGTGATTGACTGTTCAGTGTCTGCCTTCCTTGCTAATCTGGAAGCTCCTTGAAGTCAAGGATTTGTCATTTACAGGTGTACCAATGACACTGTTATAAAGCCTAGATATTTGGTGATAAAGATATTTGTTGAATGAATGAATGAATGAATACATGAACAAAAAAGTATGAAACCTAGCATAACATGGTTGAAAGACTTTGGATTATAGAATCAGATAGAGTTGCATTCAAATCTGAGCTCCGCCATCTTTCGTATGCTCTAGATTTAATGCACTGCTTAACTTTTAAGCCTCAGTTTCTCAACTGTAAAATTTGTATAACATTATCTGTGAGCATTTTGTGAAAATGGAAGATGATGTATTTAAGAGACCTGGTACTGATAGAGGCTCAATAAATGATGGTGTTATAGCAAAAGTCTCTGTGCGAATTGTTACAAATACAAGATCAAACTACTGAGAATGGAAGAAAGAAGCATGAACATATCACTTTACTGAAATGATAGGGTACATTTTAGAGGTGGGTACACTGTGCCATGGGAACATAGAGAAGAGCCATGTAGCAAGCAGAGCCACCATATTGCACAACTTCAGAAATCGCAAGCACATCGTAGTCTCTGTGAGTGGAAGTCACTGCATAGCTGCCATTCACATAGCTAATTGATTGAACCATATGAAACTGCTGATATACAACCATGTGACATACAAAAATACAAAAGGGAATGTGCCTCCTGGAACTGAGCCCCACGGAGGCCTTGAATGGGAAGGAGGGAGGAATTGGAGATTTCCTAGTGGCAGTCATATTCTGGAGGAGCCGTGGAAGGCAAAGAGGAGCCACTGTGGTGAGGAAGTGGAGCCAGCCGACACAAAGCAGCAGAGGCTTGGCAGAGCACTGCGAGGAGCAGGAAAACCTTCAGTGTTCCTGAGGTTGGACGTCGAGGTAAGGTGAGAAGGGCATAGAGCTGGAAAGGTAGGCAAGGTTGGGTTATTTAAACACTACAGAGAGCACAGTTGTGAAGCAAAATTATAAAGTGTCTATTAGGGAAGATGCTAGTTCTAGAACCTCAAAGAATCCTGCTGGTCACTAAATTAGAGATCCTGTCCCCACAACTCCTCAGTCTATGTCAGGTTGGGCCTACAAACCGTCTCATGGCAATGTATTCTTTTCTTTTATAACACTGGCCACATTCTGAGATTATAGAGTGTATTTATTTGTTTAGTTACTGGATTATAAACTAGTGTAGGGGGGCAGAGGCTTTATCCAATGTGTTTGGAATTACCTGTCCTGTGCCTAGCACAGAGCCTGGCACTGAGTCAGAACTCAGTAAAGACTGGTTGGAGCAATTAGTTGGTAACCAATACAATTTTTTCCTGTCTTATGTCCTCATAGCAGTTTCTTCCTGCTAGAAGAACTTTAGGAAAGAACTTTAGTTTCCTTTTGAAGGAACCTATAGGAGCACCATTTCTAACACTTGTCCAAATTAACTAATTTGCACAATAGGGGGCTCTTTAGCCCAAGTACCAGATGTGTGAGGAGATGGCCTCCTTCCCTCCCTCCTTCTGAGTGCTCTGGACCCATGCCTGTGTGACGCCAGGTGACAAGTAAGGGTTGGCCGAATGCCAAGAAAAAGAAATGCACAGAGAACTGTGGCATATTTTTCTTAACACACTAACTCAAGGCCTCTTAGCTGGAGATGAAGAGGTTTGAGTGTTGGGGATAATAAATGAAGAAAGCATCTTCTTAAGTTTTTACTAAACCGAAGGCCATTTGTCATAAGGTGTCATCTGGGAGACACATCAGTTACCAGAATACAGTGTGTGATGCAACTTGGCAGGCATTCGGATATTGTAAGCACTTGAATTAGGTCTCGTACCACGTGCATAACCACCAAAGGGAGTGGTGATGCTCGTGTTGTTTGGCTCTGGCCTATCAATATCAAAGTTCGGCTGGCTATGTGACAGTGACTAGTTCTTCACTTTAAAACCGAAAGACAAGTCCAGAACATTTTCCCCTTGCATCCAGTTTTGTAAATTATGTTCAATTTACTTCTTTGAAAAACTGAAAACAGCTTGATAGACCTATAAAACGTGACCACTGAGGCCCCTCTGAAATGCCCACCACTCTGTAAACAGAACCTGGGCTCCTGGTCTTCCATGACATACACGGACTAGTGATTTGTGCGACACAGCAACTATGTTCTGCTCCCTTTCAATGCAGAAGTCCACTTTCAGTGGCAGCATTTAATATTTGATATTGGATGTGTGATAGAAAGAAGTGAAAGACAAACCACTTAGTTGTGGAGAGATAATATTCACTGAAATGAAAACACCCCTGGAAGGCTGATGTTGGTAATTACTCAAGAGAATTTTAGATCTCATCCTTGAACTTCTGCAATGTCTTCTTTTCTTGCCCAAAGACAAAGTCTACTCCTTGTCTTGGGCAGTTAAAACAAAACATGTAATGTTAACTTTAAAATGAGCAAAATTTTCATATTGAGCAAAGAGCTAGGAAAAGAACCTTGTATTTGAAACCTCTGATAGTCCTTAAATATTGCTGCTTGTAAGAGGCAGCCCATCAATGTTTTTTCTAAGGGGCTACTTCTCTAGTGTTTCAGTGAAATAGAGTTGGATTAAGTTTGTTGCTAGAGGAAGATATAAAGTGGAAAGCCAACTAGATACTGGAATGAAAATTCTTGAATTTTTTTTGAAACAATGCTAATTTGTACCTATAGAGTCAGGGGTCGGGGTGGGCAGCATTATTCTCAGTCAGTGAAACCAGAAGTCCCTGTCAAAGATCCTACTGATGCAAATCCTACCTTGGGCCAGAGATTATTGTGAGATTTAAGTACCAAGGAAAAAAAGTAGTTGCTTTATCAGAAAGTCATTAGTGGTAGATGTTACTTTAGTCACTTGCAAGAATTAATTAGGCATCTTACATTGTAAACTGAACAATTGATAGTGATTTGGGCATCCAAAGTAGAAGTCCACTAAGTGATCATTTAAAAATCAGGCACTTTTCTCTAGGAATTCACAGATTACAGCCCCATCCACAGAGCTGGAATGATACATCACTGTCCTGGAGACTGCATGAGCAAAAGTAAAATATCCGGTACCAGGGTGTATCTGTAGAGTAGGAAACCCTGAGACATGAGATACATTTTATTAGGAAATTAGCCAGTTAGCCCGCACTGTACTTGTATTGCAATTCATTGCAAGGTGTGTTTCAACACAATACATGGACATTTTTACTTTTTTTCTTTTCTTCTGAAAAGCTGCTGGTTTTAGAGCTAATTGCACCTGTTGAAAAAGGAAGAAGCCCAAACTAAAGACTTTGGCTTCCTGCAGATGGGTGTTAGGGATTCTGCAGTTTCTGCTTTACAAGAGGTTAAAAAATTGGCTGGGAGGTTTTAACTCTCATACTCTCTGAACTCAGCTGGGTGGATCTACAGAGGTAGGACCCTTCCTTTCTCCACAATAGTGATAACCCTTGGAGGTAAGAGAAAGAAGCCAGTGCTGATATGACACAGGCAGGATGGCGAGGGGCTTAGGGAGGGCAGAGCAATTAACTCCCATCCTCCAATGTAGAGAACCTGGTTTCCCTTGATCTCACAGTAGACATCAGCCAGTGGCCAGGATTCTTTACAGAGAATGACGCTACAATACCAAAGAGGAGACCTGCCCTGGTCCGGCGTTCATAGTGAGAGAACTTTCATAATGAGGCCCGTGGATAAAGGACTGAGATCCTTTACAGTGGAGGGAAGTGCAAATAGGGTGCATCTGAGCTGATCTCTCAGAGCCACTTCACCTCTGAACAGGTTCGGAGCTTTCAAGCCCCTTGAAGTTTTAAAAAGGCACTGATTTCAGCATGAGATGTTTGCTGCACTGTGCTCAGCTGGAATGAAACGAAGGGGAGGAAAAGTAGCTTCTTTCTTGCATTCAGAAAGCAGAGGCCAATTGAATGGATTCTACTTAAACTGATTGCGTTTGTAGTTTTTGAAAGAAAAAAAAAGAAGCCAAGAAGTTTAAATCCTATTCACTAAGTTCACAAAAACAAAACCCAGTTACAGAAGGACGCTGAGAAGTGCACACATCCTTACAAGGGATGGACAATTTAAAACAAGCTTCATTAAATAAGTCCCTTTCAAACTGTCTTAGAATAATTCAGTAGCTCATACTTCTCTCCCTTGTTTTAAGGGCCTTCTTACCATAGGCTAGTTTAAGTCAAATGTTCTGCATGATTTTGTAACTTTATAAGGGCTTATTGATTCAATGACTTAAAACCTAAAAAGTCTTTTTTCAATTTTCTCCTTAATGAGTAGAATGTACTTCTGTATGTCCCCACCACTTGACAAATACCAGGTGCTTTGTAAGATGGAAGCCAACAAAGTGGTAAAAAGTGAAATCTGGTTACTTTTGATTTGTTCGCTCATCCTGCTCCTCCGACACCTCCACTCGGTCACAGAACACCAACAGGGGCTCTTGCCTCTCTTTCACTTACTTATCCTCTGCTTATGCAAAGCGTTATACATTTATCCGCTTGCTTAATTCATGCAAAGCTTTAAAGCTTACTCAGCTACCTGAATCTCCTTTATATCTGTCTGCTTTAGCATTCTAGGCCTTGGTCTGAGGCCTCCAGAGGTCAGGAAATTGGATATTACCTCACTTTGTACAGGACCCGGGAGAGCACCATCTACAGTCCTGTGCTTAACAAATGCTTTTAGATGATGATGACAGTGATGAGCGGATGTCATCTTGCTGGTACGAGGACTCTTATAAAAGAGTGGGTCAAATGTGTATGTTATTGTCTGTTGGAATCTACATTTAGGGTGATGCATTGACTAGTTCAGGCTACTGAGGTCCTGTATGGTGTCTAAGAACAGGATTGCACTTAGTTAAGTGGTCTGAAAGTGTCACTGGGTTACTTAATGAATGCACAGAGAAGAGTTTCCCGTTTTATGTAATTTTTAATCCATGTAAAATGAACTGGACACGGAATGGCACTTTATAATATTTGCAATATGTGAGAGGTTTCTATTTTATAAATAACACTTAAACAAGTTTTTCTACTCAATAGTTCATGCTATTTGAGCATATAGTGCCAGTGGTTATCCATTTTTATCTCTATTGCACAGATTAGGAAAATTGCTTCCAAGAAACTGAATGAAGTTGGAAACATCTCCCGCTAAAATCACCCAGTGAAGTGAGATTAGAGGTGAGATGGGAGTTCACATTCCATAAACACTAAGCCACTAGTTATATTATTGCACAGCAACCACGACACTTGGTGGCTTTAACTGTCTCTCCCCATTATCTCTACATTCTATTTAGATCACGGTAATATCTAATCAGCAATTTTTTAAAGTGTGGGCAGTGAGCCAGCTTGAAGAAAAGAACACAACTCTGCATAAGCAGTGGTATATGTCCCCTCTAAGGTGCTTCAGGACATGTCTTTATATTAAGCAATGAATGGCTGGTGAAAATCACAGTCGTCACAACATTATGCTACTGAATGATGAGTAAGAGGGATATCGGCAATAGACACCTGGTCTCTACCAGGGCCAAACTGGCTTTCATTTTCAAAACTTATGGAAATTGATTACCAATATAAGCTGCTGCTGCTTCTCTCCTTCTTCTCCTCTTCCTCTTGCTCCTCCTCCTTCATATTATTATTATTAAAGTGACTGAATTTCAAACCCAGTTTGGAAGAAAACTTGGATGTCTCCATCAAGTTTTCTGCCTATATTCTGCATTCAAAAAATAGCCAAAATAATCCTTTTAAAATATTAGACCATGCCACTCCTTAGCTGAAACCGTGAAATTCAGAGTAAAAGTCTCTATATGGCCCACAAAACCAAGAGTATCTGACCTACCATTAGCTCCCTGATCTTCACACACACCGTTTTTTGCTTCTCTGCCTCACTGCAGCCATACTGCCTTCCTATCTTACTGTTTCTTGGGTGTGCCTGGGGGGCTGTCACCTCAGGGCCTGTGCATTGGCTGTTCCTTCTGGCTCCAACACTCTTCTCTCGAGTATCTGCAAGCCTCATTTCTTCAATTTATTATTCAAATGTCTCCTTCTAATAATGACTGCCTTGTTCAAAACTTAACCTTGACCTTTCCACTCACTCTCTCATCCCTGTGCCCCCTCTTATCCCCATGACCCCACCTTCCTTACTCTGTCCTAGTTTTCCTTTTATCCCTGGTAGCACTTGGCTCCTCTGTTGCACCATGTTACTGTGTAATTTTCAAAAAAGTTTGTTTAATTTTCTATATATCTTTTCCTGTTTTTCCCCAGTGTTATAATTGATTAATCATATGCCTAGCAATAAATCTCTCCAAGTGCTCTAACGTACTATCTTTCAATTACATTTTGCTTCCCCCTCTCTTACTTCCTTGTTTGTTTAACTGGAAAACTTTATTCCTTAGTCTTCCAACTTCTTGCTTGAATCTGGACTGTTTGTTCTTGAAAATTTTCATCATTGTTCTCCTGTGTTATATCTCTTCTTCCTGGCTCTTATATCACCTTTCCTTGGAATACTCTTAAGTTTTATAAGAACTTACTTTAGTTACTTCCTGAGAAAGAGTAAAAAATTTTTGAGGGCTGACATGCTGTGATTGCCTTTAGTCTGCTTTCATTCTTGCCTACTAGTTTGGTTGGGTATGAGGTTCTGGAATAAAAGACTTTGATTTAGACTTCTGAAGGCAAGGTTCCAATGTCTTCTGGTCTCCAGTGGCAATACGGAAAGTCAGGTGTGAGTCAGGTGACCAATCTTTTACAGATTGCTATTTCTATCTCTTTAGATGATTTTAGGATCTTTGCTTTATTCTCATTCTTTTGAAATAGTATAATGATGCATTATGGTGTGGGTTCTTTATAATTCAGATATTTGGATACTTGTGGTGTCTTTCTTTCTTGGGGAAACGTCCTTGATTTTTCCTCCATTTCACTTTTTCTCTCCTTATGGAACTCCTAGTTCCCCATGTTGGGTATTCTGAGTTAGTTGTCTAAATTTTTTCACCTTCTTCAATTGCTCAGGTGTTTTTTTTCTGTGTGTTCGTTCTACCCTCTAAAGGATTTTTTTAGTGTTATCTTGCATTCATTCTATTGAATGTCTGATTCTTCCCCACATTTAATGTTACACATGTTTGTATTATTTTTTCCTATAAATAATATCCCATTCTTTGCTCATAAATGTATATTAATTATATGTTTTAAAATATTCTTTCGTCTTCCTGTGTTATTTAATTCTTCTGAATTTCTCTTTTCTGTTTCTGTGTTTTAGCATTTTCATTTTATTTTGACTTTCTCAAATGTTTGAGATCCTTAGCTTTCTTAAATATTTAAAATTGAGGCTCGAAAAGCTGATAATAGTCTCTAGATGTGTAAGTAAGCTTTTTTTTGTTAAACGTAGAGTAGTCAGCTAGTGACTATTTTTTTTTTCATGTGGAAGCCCAAACAGAAGTATCTGTAGGCCTTAAATATAAGTATCTTTCTCAAGGTCTTAGCTTCTCCAGAGGAAGTTGTTTTAGTTCCTGGGTAGATGATTTTATACACCTGGCTACTGACAGCTTTGTGGAAAAGAAGGGAGCTGGGATTTGATCTTTTGGGATGCACACTTTCGTATACTCCTTTAGTTTAGCATATGAGTCTCATCCCTGCCTTCCACCATACTTAGCATTTCCGAGTCCAGACCTTGTGAGGGGCGATTTCTCTAGATAATACACTTCTAGGCTCCTGTGGGAGTAGGAGAGGTGCCTGGCTGCTCAGGAACCCTGAGGTCTACATGTTCTTCATACAGATTTCCTTGGTCCTCTTTTCCTCAGCATCTGGTGCCTCTACATCCTTGGATTTTCTGGGATACATGTGGAAAAATCTTGCTTCTCATAGACGTTTTCTTCTTTAGCTCAAGGTTTGTTTTCCCCACTCAACTATGTCAATTTTCATTCCTTCTGCTTTTTCTCTTCCAAAATTTGTTAGATCTAGTTCCTTATAGTCTCCTTTTCCATTAGCTTTGCAACCCATGTGTTTAATATTTATTTCTGTTCTGTAATATTGTAATGTTTCTGAAGGGAATTTAGAACATTGTATGTAACCCAAAGGTACTTATATGTGTTAATTTAAAAATGATTTACCAAACTTCTATTTAATTCAAGGAGCCCTAATATTAATGCACAGTTATAATAAGATGAAAGAAAAGATTTATGTGTCCAAAGATAAGATCAAATACATCAGAAGGAAGAAGAAAAAGTAAAGCTGAGCTACTCTGGGTGAAGAAAGCTGTGGCAATTGACAAAATTACTAAGTTCTAGGTTGATATTAACCAGTGCAGAGAGAGAAAACTACCTCACCATTTGCACATCCTTCATTGTTCAAAGGAAGGAAGAACACCGCCACTAGGAGGTAAAACACTTTTAGCCTTGAACTTTGAGAGTAATTTGTTTATATCCAGTCTTTTCATTATTTTACTGGTAGAATGATCTTTCATCCCCACACATGT
This sequence comes from Tonatia bakeri, assembly GCA_004024845.1. NCBI lineage: Eukaryota > Metazoa > Chordata > Mammalia > Chiroptera > Phyllostomidae > Tonatia > Tonatia bakeri. The sequence goes on from PVIA01000261.1 coordinate 156,530, forward strand.
ATTTATATCATCCTTTTGCTTAAAACCTTTCTGTAGCTCGCATTGCCTGGACATGATACCTAAGCAGCATATGCTACCTGTGTATTTTTATGCATATCTTTCTAGCTTCATCTCCTGCTACTTCCCTGGATATAATCTATGTGCAATTGTTGCAGAAAATAACTCACACGCAGGAGAGATGGTGGAGCACAATTCTTTATTACGTGCGGGCTCAGGGGGAAAACCCAAATCCTGAGCCCTGATCTCTAACTTTCCGGGGTTTAAATAGCCCTGGACCCCCTGCCTACGTGGCAAAGTGAGGTTACAGAAGCTAAATGCGGAAGTTAGGTCTAACTACCTTATATGGGAGACAAAGGAGCAAAGCGCAGGGTCCTAGCACAGAAGCACAGGGTCATAACACGGAAGTTACAAAGTACAAAGTAGCCTAACATGGGGCTTGCCTGTTACACAATCACACTGTGCTCTTGTCTCACAGTGAGTCAGGCACCCCCGTCCTCCAGGCCTTTGAACACACCTTTCCTTACCTTAGCTCGGCCACCTGGCTAAATCTTTACCTTTTAAAACTCACTTAAAATTTCATTCTTTTTTATGGCTAGTATTCCATTGTATATATGTACCAGAAAATAAATTGATGGTTTCCAGATGGAAGGGGGTTTGGAGGCTGGGTGAAAAAGGTGAAGGAAGTAAGTGCAAAGTGGAATTGACAGGGATATAATGTATAGCATAGGGAATATATATATATATATATATATATATATATATATAGTCAATAATGTAATAATTATGTATGGTGTCAGATGGGCATTAGCCTTACTGGGGTGGTCACTTTGTGAGTTATTATAAATGTCTAATCACTATGTGTATACCTGAAAGTAATACAATATTGTATATCAACTGTAATTGAAACAAAAAATTAGAAAAAGTCTCACTTGAGCTTCTCCTCCTCTTCCTTTGCCCTCACTTCTCCCACGCTGGTATGTGAGCCGCTTCTCACCACTCCCCTGGCACCGCGTGCACACCTTGTCAGACCTCCTGTCTGCTCTGCTGAAACTGCTGGTTTGCTCCTCCCTGTCTTCTTCTCCTTGGTCCATAAACTCATTAAGTACAGACATCATGTGTTTTGATCTTAGAGTTCCCATTGTCTGCCATAATTCCTCATGGAACATAGTAGACATTTCATAAATATATTTTGAGTAAATAAACAATGAATGAGATTAATTATGTAGCTTTCTGCCGTCTTACTACATGACTAAAGCTTAGATTTTCAGGGTAGAATAGGTGACCTCTCACAGAGAAACTGTCTCAATTATCAACTATCTCAGACAGAACTCGGACAGCAACTAAAGAGCAGAGAATTGCAGGCTGAGGTTGCCAGTGAGAACCTGAAACGAAGGTGTTCAGCATTGTTGGCTGAAAGCAGAGCCATGTGCTGAAGAGGCCAGCTCATGTTTTACTGTGGGAATCTAGGCCTTCCTAGACTCTGTGCCTGACTGAGAGCCATGAGACTCTTAACGCAACAATCACCTCTTGTTCTTTACATCCTCGAGAACCTCCGAGTTGCCAGGCTCTGGGCTCCTCCTGCCACCCAGCACACCCGCCCCTTCTGCCCGTTCTCAGGTTCTCTGATTCCCCCCTTCGAGTGAACAACTATTTGCATTTGTTATATACGCTTCAGATACTTTTCTAAAGGAATAAAATATTTCAGATATGTCAAAAGCTTCTTTTGTAGCTATCCCAAATCCCATCTCCCTTTCTTCCTCTACCCACCCAGGGGTCCATTCAAAACAATTGTAATACTTTTGCAGATTGACAAGGTAGCAGGGAATTGGATCAAGAAAAAGTTTCTGTTCGGCAGCACAAGACAGAGGGAACTAGGTGACTGTCACGAAGACACCACAGTTAAGATAGAGCAGATTTATGAGCGTGAGTTTGTACCTTAGGTCTGTCATATTTTTTCACCTTTATGTTAGTTAATTGCAGAGTAACATAAATTAACTTTGGAACACAAGCAAAAATGGGAACTTTATTTATGAATTTCTTGGATTTCTTTACCTCAAGCCAAACAACTAAATTGCTACTTAGCATAAATTATTTATGGGCCCTGGCTCAATACCATCCAGCACCAGCCCCCGGAGGTATGGGAGATATAAAAGATTTAAAGCATTGCTGCGACAGTGTTCAGGCGGCCACAGAGCCGTGTTTCTTTCCAGAAGGGTCCACTTTATTTTGTTGTAAATAAATAGAGGCTGGGTTTCCAGGGAGGGAAGTTAGCTTCCAGCAGGACGAAGCTGGTGTTTTACATATGTTAATTACACAACCCTTTTATGACAGATAGACACAGTGTTTGCATAGAGATTTCTCAAAAGACCAGTAGAGGAAAATGGATCTTTTCATTTCCTCGCATGGAGTCCTTTCTTTCATTTGATCTCACTTCAAAATATGAAGTTTTCAGAGCTTGCCTCCCACAAGTCAATAAAAAATAGTCCTATCAATACAATTTTAGCAGGAACAAATAAACATCTTCAGCAATCTTGATTCCATTTTCTTTTAAATTCAAACTCAACAATGCTGCTCTGACACCTATGACAAATCCATTGTCACTTCCTAGGTTGTCTTTCCATAGCTCTAACCTCAGCCTGTCACCCTTTGCTCCACATGCCCTTACACACCTTGTTTCTCAGACTCAGTCTGTTTTCAAGACAAGGTCATTACCTTCTTTTCAATTAGGTCAGGTATATTTCATTCAGTTTACACAGTGTTTAAGATGAGAAAATTTCACATAGAAATGTCAACTTTTAGCTTCTCATTCAAATTTCAAAATTAAAAAGTTTAGCAATTTCAGGTTATCTTCTCCACAGCACAGCTGTTTGCCTAACCTGAGTAGTTCCTGCCTCTTCTCCACTCCCCAGTTTGCCACAGTCCCCAATATTCCCTGGTGTCCACACCCAGGGTACTTCACCCAATAGGTTTTCAGTTACTTCCCTCACCCATGAGGGCATTTGCATTTTTAATTCCCAATTTGGGACCATGGCTGATATATGGTTCACTTTGTTTTTCTTGGGTAGCATTATATATTATAAGTTACTAAATGCAAAAGAAAAAATGATCTTGACAAGCTATAGCAATGGGCTTGTAGATGTGACTACTGTTTTTTAGGATGCAGATATATGGCTATATTTCCACTTAAAAGAAACACAGATTAGGCACATTTGCTCAATTTTTTGGAAACCATAGTGTATGTAACCACATTCCTTAACCAACAGAAGATGCCTCAACAGCATTAGTTTTCCTCAACTCTTGGTATCATATTTAAAATGCCATTTGACTGGATCACTTGCTGAACTCAACACCGGTTGGCTTGTTTGCTCTCAGGTGTTCCAAGCACAGGCATGTTTGGGCCCATGCCGCTGGGTCTGAATGGACCTGCTCTCCCTGGATCCCAGATCTGGAAGTGCTTCTTTCATCCTTCCAAGCATCACCTCTAGCGTTCTCTTCAAAAGGCCTTGAGTCTGGTGGCATCTCTGTTTCCTTTTACATATGCAGTGGTCTCTGCCTAAATTTCAGGTCAGAATCAGATCCTAGGGGTCACCAAAAAGATGGGGACCAGCTTAACCTGGAAATCTTAACGAGACCCTCTTGCCTATTCTTTTATCTTGAGGGGAATTTGCAGAAGGGTAGAGGGGAGTGAGTGGGGACTCTGAGATCATACAGACCCAGATTCCGAATCTGAATTAGACCTGCCTTGTCCTCAGCTTTCTTATCTGTACAAAGGGGGAAATAGCACCTGTTTTGAAGAGTCCTTGAAAATGTAATTGCTAATATATATTTTAAAGATATTCAGTGGAAAAATTTATTTCTATGGGTCAGCATCACATGCAGAATAAATCCTCTGTTCCACTCCCCTGCCTTCCATGGCCGATGAAGAGACAGAGGAAGTCCTTTCTTCATCTTGCTGGTTTTCTTTCTGACACAATCTATGATGAAGGGTCATCTGTGCCTTGATTCTGTCTTATCCTAGCTCCACCACCAGAAGCTATTACACAGCAGGGAAAATAGAAAGGTGCTTCCGCAGACCCGGGTTCCAGCAGAGCCTGGGCCAAAGCCAAAGGAGAGACCATCCTCTCTCAGGAGCACAGAGAGGCCCCTCCCTGTGAGGGCTGAGAAAGCTGTTCTTCCATGTCCCTTTTCCTTTCACCCCCAAGGAGAGGAGAATAAGATTCCACGTGAGTGATTTTTCCCTAAACTAGCCATATTGCACATTTTTATAACCAAATTGCCCGTGTAGATATTATAATAGATAATATGAATGTGTTGTACACATCTTACATAAAACATAAAGAGTTGTTGTCTCTGTCTCACATGCATTTAAAAAGCTCATTTTAATATTTAATGCTTCTAACAGTCATCTAAATCTCAAAAGGTAAGTGGAGAAATATCATATAAAAGACCCAGAGTCTAAAACAAATGTTATTGATATAATCTGGAATTTACCTCACTTCCCTCACACCCTAAACACACCAATTCTCATCATTCTATCTTCTGGAAAGCCCGAATATAGCAAACATTTCATACGCCATTTCCTCCTTTAGAGCTCAATGAAATATTTTGAAATGGAAGTTATGAAAAATACAAGGGATATGCATTCATATAACCCAGTATTCATACATAATTTTTAAAAATTCTACATGTTGCACTTTTTAAGACTCTGTGATGTGAATTTTAAAAAATATAATTAACATCATAATGTATTAGGCATTACTTATCACTCTGCCAGTCAGCCGCATGACTCTGGGGCCAGGGTGCCCACACACGTGGTGGCACTTTGGAGCCACTCTCTGCGGCAGCTGCTGTGCCAGGCATTTCTCGGCAAGCCTAAATCCACTGGCTGGCCCGGCTCTAGGCTTCACTTGATGATTCTTTACAAAATGTGTGGAATCTTGGTTAGCGGAGCCTGGGTCACTCAGGTCATTCATTTAAGCTTTAAATATCTGAAAATACTGGGACAATTTTTTGTATTAATCATAATGAGTGTTATGGATTGAATGTTTTGTGCCCCCACAAAATTCTGTTTTGAAGCCCCTAAGCCCCAAGGTATGGCCTTGGGGAGGTAATTCAATTTAGATGCGGGCAGGAGGGAGAAGCCCCCATGATAGGATTACTTTCCCTGTAAAAACAGGAAGAGATTGGATCTCTCTCTTATTTTTTCCCTCTCTCTTCCCCATGTGACGATTCAGAAAGAAGGCACTGTCAGCAAGGCAGGAAATGGGCCTCACGGGAACCTGACTGTGGTAACACCCCGGTCTTTCATTTGCCAGCCTGTCGAACTGCGAGAGATAAACACCTGTTGTTAAGGCACCGAGTCTATGGTATTTTGTTACAGCAGCCTGAGCTGACTAACACAGTATTTCAGCATCTTTTACATGTATGTGCATGTGCGTGTTCACATGTGTACATTCTGTACCGCTAGGCCCTTCGGAACTCGCTTTGGTCTGCTTTCTTACTGTGTATGATACTATGGTTTCTGGGGGGAAAACCCTTCTCTTCCTAAATTGCAAAGTAGAACCGGAGAACGGGTAGCAAGAGAAAGGAAGGGCAGCAGAACACTTTTTTAAAAGCAAGCAAAAAATAAACAAAACAAAACAAACAAACAAACCCAGTAATTTTTCCTCTATTTAGTGAAGAATTAACCCTTAAAGATAACTAAGCATGCCAAAAGATTGCTGAAGTTCTTCCTGTTCACAGAATCGGCCTCAATTTCTTTCAGCTTCTTCAAAAAGATTGTATTTCCTTTGCTTAGCATCACTGTGAGGCTGCTATGATCGGTCTGACTCAGTTTTAGCTGGAGGCTGTAGGTTGGCAGGTGACAACAGGACACCAGGACACGGTCAAGTGAAGTTTTGAAAAATTCACTTTTTTTTCTATTAAAGTAAATTCAAAAGCCCTGCCTCTTCTCCCCCCACAGACCCCCAACCCTTGATTCAAAATGTGTGAACTTTGCATTTAAACTTTGTATGTGCCCAGCACACAGCATGTAAAGCTCTCCTGGGTAATTTGGGGAAATATATGTATTAAAAATGAAGTTATGAAAAATTGAAAATTGCTTTTGAACATCTATGGTATTAAAACCCATATATAGCTATTTCCCTTACTATTTTAATATGGAATTTCTGCATGAGAGTTAACTAGCCATTCCTTTTAGCTTCTGAGTAGAGATAAATCATGCCATCTGTCTATGGTTATTTGATTTTTGTACATAGGTGCTAGCTCTTTATAATTTGTGCTCTGATTTTTACTTTTATTTATTTTATTTAAAAAGCAAAAAAGTTCTTAAATGCTTTTTAAAGGGTTCTGGTATTTTAAAAACATACATATAAAGAAAGTCAGTTGTGAGGTTGTGAGTCTCAATTTCAGATGAAATTAATTCTACTTAGCAGTTAAGAAATTTGAATTTTTGCTCTGTGGGAGGGCTGGGAGATACACAGTTTTTCCTGCCACTGTTCTCTTTTAGCAACAGCAGGAGATGCGTCTCCTGATTACTTGCCTTCAATCTTCATTTTGGCCAAATTAACTTTTGCATGTGATCTTCACATTGAGAAGTGTCCCCTGAAAGGTAGCTTCCGTCCCAGCCCCAGACACGCAGAATCAGGCATGAGGCCAGAAACCCCCGTGAGAGGTGAGAGTTGTTTAGGAAAGGAGTTTCGGGAGACTTGCCTTCCAACAGCCAGGTGAGCTCTCATCTCAAGGTTTCTTCTCTCCACCTGTGTGCTAGTTATGCAAGTCTTCCCTTTCTCTTCCAGAGTTTATCTAAAAAAATGAAGTGAAACAAAATGGTGGGGAAAACAACAACAACAACAAAAAACTACCAGTTTTGATGACAATGTTAACCCTCTAATATTATATATGTTCAGCTTCAGAGTTTTCTGGAATCACCTCCGTATATGAAAGCTGTATGGATGATGTGGCTTTCATAATTTTTTGGACTCCTCGTTCCTGAAATGATGTGAGAAGTGGAAGTAACAAGTTACCAGAGCAGCAGACTAAGCTCTCAGGACCCTAAGCTCATCCTCTGAGTAGAGGGAGTAGAAGGGGAGGAAGAGTACGTAGATGAGTGCTTCCTCCCAGTGAGGGGAAATCAGGGCAAGGGAAAAAGAAACTCCATGGGAAAGATACAGTGTGGTGTAGGAGGAAGATTACTGGATTTAGAGTCTTAACACTGGGGTTGCAGCCTCTGCTCTGCCATTTACTGGTGGCACAATCTGGGGTTATTTGGGCTTTCCATTGTGAGCTTTCTTGATTCCTTCAAGACAGGCTTATCATCTATTGGGGACTTCTGCTGTTCTCAGAGTACAGTGAGGGCTATAACACGAACTAATGCAACTGTTGGTCCATCTGGGCCAGGGTCCTCTTGGAATCCCAGTGAACCCAGGCCACAGTTAACTGTTTTCAGAGGGTTCAGTTTTCCCTAGTATTGGGGTTTGCCCAACTAAGTCTGTTGGAAGCTTTGGGGCCAGGTCGTACCACCTTGCCTCACAGCCCTCAGCTTTGTCAGTTCCCTTTGGCCATATGCCCACTACCACAAACTGGCTGCCCTTGGACAGCCACGCTTCCTCTCCACCAGGGGCTGAGCATCTTTCTACACTTGGGGTTGAGTTTGGAGGTAAAGTCTGTGTCCTCCTCATTCTCCAGTGTTGGTCCAGGTCATTGCACCCTGACACTTGGGCAAAAACTACCCAATTCTTTGAGGCTTCATGCATCCCCTCTGAACAGCCTCAATTATCCCCTAGTTGGTAAGTAACATCAACAAATCTGGTCACAACTCTTCATTCACCGATGACTTTGGAGCCTGGTTCTCTTTCAGACACTCCAGTTCTGACACGACCTGGTACCTTTGTGCTGTGTGAATGTCCTGCAAGGCTAGATGACATTTTTTTCATTTCCTCACTAATTCAACTTCATGTCTCCTTACTATCCCTGACTTTTCTAGGACCGACTCCATCTGTGGACCCTTGAATTCAGTACTTTAACCACAACCACCTCTCCTTCCATTACTTTTAATCTACTTTCCCATTAATCCTCAGGGTTATTTCCAAGTGTCACACTAAAAATTATCTGTAATGAGGCTGGAGACCAGGCATAAGAGAAATGGGACTTTCCCCTTGATCCTGCAGTGAGAAAGGTTAGTAATTTTTTATGAAGCCAGGGACATGTGAGTATTTGTTTGCAGGAGTGGACATTGGAGAGTGGAAAAGGAGAATAGAGTTACATCTTGTTTATCAAGTGATTTCACAGTAAAAGTTTGAACAACAATTCTGAAGCAGGACTCAATGTCTGGCTCAATTGGAGTAGTTTTGAAATGCCTAGTGAATGAAATACATTGATACAATTTACTTTATAAGAAATTTAGTTCTGTTAAGTTTTAGGTTATCAGATGTGATATCAGGGATTCTGATGAATAATATATAGGATCACATATATAGGATCTTGATTTCTTTAAGACTTTTAACAATTTTTTTTATGATATGCTTGCAGAAAAGATAAAGATGAATGCATTGCTCTAATTTCTCAAGATCCCCCCTTCACGGTGTTCCATTTGAACACAAGTGACAAAGTAAGAACACATGGCTCACACATTCTTTCTCATCCGTTCACTCATTAATTCAACAGATGTTCAGAAGATACCTATGCTGCACCTGGTATTAAATTGGGCTTATCTATGTCTGATAAATTCTTGACTTGCCTTGACTATTTCATTGCTCACAAATCTAAGGAAGTAACAAGGGAAATAGTGGCTCTGGTTGTAATTATTACCAATAAGGAAGGTTTGTTTAGTGGAAAGAACTATAGGATAAAGGGAATTCATCATTGTAGAGTCCACAGAGCCAAGGGAGAAATAATCAGACGTGTGTCTTCAAAATTTGAAAAACAAATTTAATACCTCTTCAGAGAGCAGAGAGATATGCCCTCAGGGTTTGAGATCCTGATAGATAAGGCCCTAAGAGGGATGGGGGGAGAAGGTGTGTGTGTGAGAAGTGATGTGGTGGTAAATGGCAAGTGGCACTGATTGATATAAAAAAGGCGCATTCTATGGCCCCCGAGGAGCACCAGTAGAAATAGGAACATACCCAAAGATGAACACACCAAAATGCAGCTCACTAAAGGAAAGCTCCTTGGGGAAAAGTTCCTTTATACTTTAATATACTTAGTAAGAAGCACAAGAAAGAAATTGGTCAACTACTTGGGTGTGGTGGTACCAGCCTAACAAACAATAGAGTAAAAGTAAAGATTTTTAGGCATAATTTCACCTTTTTATTCTCTGTCAGGAAACAAGAGACTTTCAAATGAAGATGTTTGGGAGATAACTAGATATACAGATCTGAAACTTAAGAAAAAGTTCTGGGCCAGAAAGAAATATTTTAGAGTTTCTTTCCTGTAGTGACAATAATTGTCAATTATCAATGAATAATTATTAATTGTCGATTATTATCAAGGGCTCAATATAGGTATTTGAATATCCATGTTAACTTAAACATTTATTTACCTCAAGCCTGCAGCTTGGTTTCAGCTTTTTAGCTTACCAGAGTTTACACCAATATACTAGGATGTTCACACATATATCTTCCCCCATATCAATAATCAAATCATAAGTGCCTCAAACACAAGGACTCTACTTTTTGCTTCTTGGGCTTTGGCATTGATTCAGTGATTGGCACGGAATGAGAACTCAATAAATGTTTGTTAAATCAATAAATGAATGTGCAGGACAGACATGGCAGCACATAATTATGATATACCGTGCTGAATGTTATAGTAATGATAGCATTAATGAAGTGCTCTGAGATGCCGAGGAGTGGATGCTGCCTGGGCAATTCTAGAAAGGTATCATGAAGAGTTGACGTTGGATCTAGTTCTTTAAAGATGAATAATTTGCCACAGAGAGAAGATGGGGAAAGGCACTCCAAGAACTGGGAGATCTGTACAAAAGGGAGGAAGAATGGAATGCATTCCAAACATTTACTGTGGGTGGAGAATCCCATGCAAGGATGTGTTTATGCATGAGTGAGGCTCACCCAGGGCTTTGGGCATCTTTGCAATCTGGAAGAGCAAGAAAATACAGGTTGGGCAGTGACAGAAGACATGTGGCCATTTGGCTTGCTCATAGTGGTCTGAATTAGGCCAGGTTAATTGAGGCACAAAGTGGCATTTATCTGGAGACACAGTGGTAGGTATTTTTAAAGTGTTAAAAGGACTTGAATCAAATATGTACCTGTGATTTTAGGCAGGTGGAAAAGCCTTAATGCAGAGGTGGTGAAAGCAAAGTGCCCTGAGCAGGAGCTCAGGAGATGAGGAGTCTATTGATTTTATTCCCAGTTCCTGAGTCTCTAGCTGTAAAACCCTGGGCAAAGGCCTCCTCGTTCTGGATCTTAACTGAACACTCCTCTAGGGATCCCTGTTAATCAACTTTGTTTTCCATCTTCAGCACAGAGCCTGGCTCGTAGTAAAGCTCAATAAAGGGTAGTTAACTAGAACAGGGCTCTTTCTCATTTATAAAATGAAACAATTAGATCAAAACAAGATAATCAACAACGAATATTGTAGTCTTGACATCTTATGACTTCATGGTCTTAATTTCTAATTTTTAATGGCATTAACAAACCCACAAACAATATCAACATATTTGTGTAATCCTTAACCATTCACAAAACACTTTCATATATTTTATCTCAATAAAGTGAATAATCCTGAAAGATAAATTGAATTGCCCACATTTTAAGGAAGAAACTGAAACTAGTTAATTAATAAAATAACAGAGCCTGGATTTAAATCCAAACCACCTGATTGCAAATACCATGTATCTTATCCCACCATTTTGAGAGCCATGTTTTTCTTGTCTATGTCACATCTCTTTAACTTTGCCCCTCTTCCCCCTGTAGTACGTGACATTGCGACATAGCCTGCTGTGGAATTTTAGATGAGAGAATGCAGCCTATTTGAGAAATCTGAGACATAGCCAACACGTCTAGTAATAAAAATAATAATGACATTTTGAAAACCTCTGGCCTTTTAATTATCACTGTGACACTGACTACACATTTGCAACCGTCTGATCTTTTCCCTGAAGAGCATGAGTAGCCCATTGCACAGAACCCCTTGCAGAGACAACCAGACATCCATTCTGCTTTCTACTGTGCCTGTCCTCAGTTTCTTGAGGACATTTAATGTTAACACTGGCATCAGCTTTACAGACATGAGGCATTAAAAAAATTCAGTGTCAGTGAATCCAAATTCTGAAAGTGCACAGGGAAGTCCAGTTTTAAACATTCCATCAGAGTTCTTGGGTAAAGGCTCAATTACATTAAATTAAGCCTCCAGCTTGCAAGGCTCAAAGACGTAGTAAGCAAATACAATGTGCTCTTTTACAATAGTTTCGAGAACTATAGGTCAGCTTCTACTTCTGTTGGGAAAATAACATTAGGAGAACATTTGTAAAGGGCCTATCATTGTCTTGATAAATTGATACTGAAACTGGTAATCAGTGAAATTGTAGGCATCCTATTTCCTGTTTGAAGAGAAGCGAGGCCAAGACACAAAGACAGAGTCCATCTCAATTTGTCCTAGTATTTCCTGATTCAGATCTCTCAGGCTAGTATCTCTTACTTAGTCGTACCTTAGGTGTAGCTTCCAGGGAATGTCAATGATACAGTACACGATAAGCAGTAATTATAGGAGATTGGATTAGCTGATTTTCCCTTCATAAAAGCAGGCACACACAATGGAACTTCTTATTGCATAAACAAATGGAAAAATCTTTAAGTGGATTCCTGACATGCATCTTTAGAATAGGGAAATTTTGTTCGCAAGGCAGTGCAATGTCTTTCAATTACTAAACCCACAGGCACTCTGCTGTGAGAGTTTCTGGAAGGGAAAAACAAAAATCTTCAGAACTGCGTTGAATCCTTGATTTTTGACAGGGGAGGAAAAAACATTCATTATCCTGCACTGTCTGAGGTGTCAGGATATGCAAATACCCAGTTACAGAGACATTTTGGTTCACAGATAACTGGACACTCTTTTGTTAGGAATGAGCCTTAGGTGCCTTTCCCTTTGCCATTTTGGATGCCTCTCTGTAGTGAGTGAGTATGTCTGTGGTTAGACCTGGGAACTCAGCACAGTCACCAATGCTACAATTAATTGTCTGCCCCTAACACCATGAGCCACGATCGTCTCTGTTCTCCTGAGTAAAGGGCGTACCCTGTCATTAATGCCCCCCCCCCTAGATTTTCTACATATTGCAAAGGAAGTAGTGCTCCCAGATTAATGGCAGAGACTGTCCCCAGGTACCTGAAGGTCTACAAGTTGTGGTTCTCAACGAGATGGATTAGGCAGCCACAATATATGACCACAAGTGGTATTTGAAGGCATTTTAATTCTCTATATTCCAAAGTTATGGGCAAAGATACCTCAAAGTGATTATCATTTATTTTCAGCCTGAAATGTCTTCTTCCCTATAATATTGTACTGTGAATTTAATATTGTGCTATTATGTTTCTGTGAGTATGTGCTGTGTATACTATTGAATAACTATGTATATCATTGATTAGCTTCTGATTAGGGAATCATTTCTTTCTTACCTGCAGGTTTCACATACTACTTGGTTAGGCAGAAACCTGGGTGCACCTCTGTCTCCCTGACCTGGCTTATCTGTAATACATTGCAGCCCCAAATACCCAATACCTCAGATTCTTTGGCTAAAATCAATGCTAAAACAAATGAATATTTCTCATATTTATGTAGTTATTGAATCATTTTTACATACCAGTCCTTCTCTGATTCTTACAGCAATCTTGAACGTAAGCTGGCCAAGTATTCTAAGTGATTTTCCATGGATGAGTAAATAATGTTTCTTCACGCTCATCGGCACACCTGCTCATCTCATAACGACTATTTTTTTTAATGGTGTGTGTAAATTCTGGCCCTACCACTCAGAGCGATGTAACTAATATTACCCTCTCCTTTAAATAACTGGGGAAATTCTCCCTCTTGACTTATATCTGGATTCAAATTAGATTCAGTTTCATTGGAGAAAAATTTCTAGTAACCAGAAACCCTGATAGCTGGTAGTAAAACAACTGGCCTTATGTTACTTCAAAGGCTGGGTTTAGAAATCTTTTTATATAATTAGTGGCTATTTGGGTTTTATTTTTTTGAACTCTCTGTTTAGGTCATTGGCCAATTTTCCTATTGGGTTGTCTACTTTTTCTTTTTTTTTTTCCTATTTAATTTGTAGTTTTCTTATGCCTGAAACTAATATAAGGTTATATGTCAATTATATCTTAACAAAAATATTTCCTAATGATCTTCATTAGATGGGACCTGTTATATAATATTTATGTATTAATTTATTTAAAATGATAGTGATAAACCCATACATGTTAACACAATCAATATATTTAATAAAATACATATATTTTCAAAAACAAAGATCAGCATAAAGAGTGGTATAGTTTTAGATTTTTATATCTTACATCTTTTCCAAAGCTCTTTAACTCCTGGCATATGGAAGAAAACAGAGTATACCAGCTTCTTCATTCAATTTGTTGTGATATATATTTTTAATTTTAGCTCAGTGGTGTGAATATACCAGAGTTGATTCAGCTATTATCCCAGAGATGGGCATTTACTTTGTTTCTGGTTTTGTGTTTTTGTTTTTGCAACCATAAATAATGCTGCAATAAACATCTTCATACATATTTTTAAAAGGATTAGACAAAAAATCTTTCAGAATTTACTAATTTATCAAAATCATAGTGTAAATCAGATCTTTGCACATATGTTATCTCATTGGACCCCATGATTTGCCATGAAAATGCTAGGCTTGGACAGTTTCACTCCTGATTACAATTTCAATTACAGACCAGGGAGGCAGAGGCAGGACTGCTGATTCAACCTTTGCTAAATACATCTGCTGGACAGGACCCAGGTAGGCATGTGCAGGAGGGACCCTTAATAGCAGCTGCCTTTCTGAACCATGGGGTTCTCTGTCCTACTCATGGCCATTGGTTGCTGGCTACATGCCCACTGAAGGCCTGAACGCCTTCCCTTTCAGACTGGAGGAGCAAGTTGTATGGCTGCAGCATCATATGATAAAAACTAAGAAATTGTCCCCTCCTTCCATCTTAAGTCTGCATAGTTCTCCACTCCATGGATTTGTGATGGTGTGTTCTTCCTAGGTCTCTGGCCCAGAATATGATGACTACTGCTGAGAAATTCTGGCCCATGCTTTATAAAAATCAAAATGACAACGCTATGAGGTTGACAAGGGAGAAGTCCTTTCCTTTTCATGGATGGTGAAATCAAGTCATAGAAACATTAAGCAAAATGCTTAAGATCACATAGAGAGTATACACTATCTGTGTGAGTGTGAAGGTATGTGGAATCAAAAGTGCCACTAACATTCCTGGGGCCATTCCTTTTATCTGCCTTGGCTTTTTAATTTTTTTTTTTTTGTGGAATAGAGCATGTTACTGAAAATAGATTTTTATGTTCTGAGAGGTCTTAAAATGCAGATTTGATTAAAACTCTACTTTCATGCTGTTCAGAACTGCTCTGAAATTCTTTCAACTGAAACTTTGGTTTACATCATTTTATATTGTTTATACCACTCAAATAGGATATAAGGCAGTTTACAAGAAATATATATATGTTATTAAAGCTATTCAAATAAATCCACAATAAAGTCCAAGTAAAAGAACATGGCTATTTTTTTCTTTCTACCTGGCTGCCTTCCTTCCTTCTTTGCCTCCTGAATAATTCAGTTCAAACTCTATCATGTGGGGCTGACCAAAGTAGATGTTCATGAGGGGCTGGGTTTTGGAAGACCTTGGCAGAAGCAGCCTGGCCTGAGTTGTCAGATTCCACATGGGTTGACAAAGGATGCCCCTTGGGTGGATGATGGCAGTGGCCCAGACTGAGGTAGTGGGGTCTGGGTAAGAACATGTTTAGATACAAGACAGATTAGAGTAATAAATATACCAAGGGTAACATATTAGTTATATTGGCTAATATAATAAAGATAATAGAAAGTAGGTTTCTCATTATTGGAGAATAGAGTTAAATATTGGAAAGGGAAGGGAACTAGAATAAACTGTGATATTAGATTGTATATACGTGTGTGTGTGTGTGTGTGTGTGTGTGTGTGTTCCAGCAGAAATAACACTTGCTTGAGTGTGGTTAGTAGGGTAATAATATGGGTGCAATAATTTATAATTTTAATTTGAACATAACCTAAAATGTCATATGGTGTGCTTGAGTGTGCTATTGTTATGTTCCAGAATTACATGATTAGGATTTTGTAATAAAATGGGGACATTATTTGTGCCACACCCTCCCCCCCTCCCACACATATGTGCTGTGGGCAATGACACCCCAACAAGAAGAACTACATTTAGTTCCCAGATCTTGGTTTCTTAAATACAGTTCTTCCCTAAAAGGCACACGAGATCCTTGGGAAAAAGGTTGTATGACCGGGTCTGAGCCAGTAAAACTCTTATGCCGGAAACTAAGGAGATGTCCCAACAACGATGAGCACATGACAAGACGCCACAGGTGCCATTTGAAGGGGGTTTCACTGACCAAATCTGGGGTAATTTGAGCCTCAAAATAACCAATACATACATAAATATATAAATGAATAAATGGTGAAAAGAGAGAGTTCACCACTACTAAAGACAGGACTAATTGAATGAGATAATCGCCACTTGTCAAACATCAATGGATACTAACTAACATCAGTAGGTAAAAGTGATGAAGTGACGAAGAATGGAATGTTTGCCTCGTCTCAGAGTATCTTCCCCTAAACACTTCATCGATAAGTAAAGAATTCAAAACCATGTACCACCAGGTAAGTTGTAAAAAGAATATAACATACATTCTGTGACATTTATGCCCCAAATTTTAAAAACCTCAATCTAATCATGCATAAGTATCAGATAAACCCAATTTGGGCACACTCTAGAAACGGCTGTGTTACTCACAAGGGCCAAGGTTATGCAAGTCAGCGAAGAAATGACGAGCTGTCCGAGGCTGAAGGAGATTAAAGAGACACAGCAGCCAATGTAATGCATACGTGCGGACATCCTGTTGTCACTGAGGACACTGTGGGAGCAAGTGGTGAGACATCAGTGGCATCTGTGGACTTGGTGATGGTAAGGTATCAATGTAATTTCCCGATTTTGATGGTTTTATTGAGGTTCCATAGGAGAGTGTCATTTTTTGTAGGAATTACCTACTAAAATATTCAGAAGTGATGGGGAATCATGTTGACAAACTTAGTCTCAAATGGCTCAGAGAGAAATGTTTATTTATTTATTTTTTATATTATACTTACAAGTCTTCTATGGTTTAAAATTTCCCAAACAAAAACAATTTAAATGAAGGAGCAAGTGGAAAGTTATGTCAAAGCATCTTAGTTAAAAATACACTCACATCGAACATAATGGTTCAGCTTCGTGTTCCAAGTGTCAATGCAACAAGGCAAACAACATCAGGAAGCAACCCAGCCCATTAAAGAGCAACCAAAATCCACGAGAAGTGGACGGGATGGAGTTCTACCTTGGTAATGCTCATTCGCTATAATTTTTCTGCACAATGACTTGATTTGCACAAGCAATTACTTGCTGTTATTATACTTTCTTTTCAGTTAACTTTCCTGCTAGTTTTAGTCATATTGTGAAGCAATTTAAATTTTACATAAACATTTTTTTTTTACAGTAGGTTGAATCCATTACTTCTATATGCCATGTCACACAAGCTGGGGTTGTTTCTTTCGTTCTGGAGAGGGTTATTGATTAGTACCTGGGTATGTAGAGGACAGACATTCGGATAAGATGGAACAATTCTTGGTATTTCTACTTAAAGATAATAAATATTTCTGATTGAAAGATACACTGTGCTATTATATGTATTTGGGAAACAATGATTATTTGTGGATAATTTTAAGGATGAAACAATTATGTAGGGAGGATTGGTTATTCTATACAAATAGTAAGGCTTTTTCATGACATCACACCCATACATATCTAATTACCAACAAGAGATATTCTTTGTCATGGGCACTCTACCAGCATTGTCTCCAATTGTAGGCCAGCCCTATGAAGCAGGTGTAACTTGTGCCCTCTTTATAGCTGAGGGTGGGAGTGATTAAGCAATATATCAAGGGCTATAGATAGCATCCAGTGGAGTTGGGATTCGATCCCGAGTCTGATGTGATCCAGAGCCTGTTCTCTTTCCACCATGTCTGTGGTCTCTGTGATCACTTTCATTTTACACACTCAAAGGAAATTAAGCCTAAGTCAGGTCCTGAAAATAAAGCTCAATCTCTATAATGTTTTTAAGTTAAATATTAGGGGTAAAGAATTGCTGTCAGTCTTTAATGCTTGAGCATGAGAAATAAGATGTTTCAAGGACCCAAGCTAGTTCTTATTTGAAATAACACACAGAAATATCACATTAGCTTTTTCAATCCACCAACGCATTTTAAAGTAAGGTGTGCATAATGAAAATGTTTCTCATATGTAAACTTAAGTGCTGCAAGTATCATTATCCTTCCTCCTCATTAAAATTCTGTACTAGGTTCTTGACAGACCTAGAGGCATATGATTCATAGTGGGTTGTATTTCAGTCCTCACTGGGAATATGGCACAATCTTGGGGACCACGTGGAACTCGTGCGACAGAGAAATCTGTATCCTGAGATTTGGATCATCATCCTATCCTTGGCATTGTGCGGGTAGCTGGCACTTTGGATTTGGACTTAGGCAGACTCAAATTTTAACTCCATGTTTAAGTAATTATACATGCATGTATGCATGTGTGCATATTGTTCCTACCTCATTCAAAAATAACAATAAAGGAAAGAAAAAGAGAAAAGTCACAGAAAGGAGATTCGAGGTGGCTGGCTCTGATTCTAGTCCTATATACCTTAAATTCTCTACTCCTTTTTATTCTCAATTGTAAAAATGCCAGTGATAATAATATTTACCTTACAAGGCTGATATTAGTACTTAACACATAGGGTAGTTCTCTGGTTTCAGTGAGTTAGTACATACACAGTATTTGTAGCAACGTCTGGCTCATCATAGGTAGTCTCTATGCATGTTATCACTGTTGATATATTTGAAGGGATTGACACATAGTAGGTGTTTGTAAATGGTAGTTTTACGTCTATTTCTTAAACAAAAATTAGAATGAGTATATAGAGTTTTTATTTACCTTTGCTTCCAAGGACTAGTATAGGTATCAGTGAGCAGAGATGTATCCACCAGCACTACTGCAGAAGATCAGAAGCTATACTGGCATTTATTTGCCTTCCACTTTGGGTTGTTGCCAATGATGACGTACAGTAGTGTTGATATACTGGTGAGGTGATCTTGAAAGCTGTGTTTGCAACATGGATTGCTTTCATCTTGTTATATTGTTTCTGTGCAAATAATATTTATCCCTCAGGATACAAAATCATCCATGTGGAATAAATAACACCTTGTCTATGTAGGTGTACAATTACCTGAAATGTAAGCATTGACAAATGTTTGCTTGCTTGGAAGTTTTGCAGTAACCTGCGAGTTTGATATGTTTTTGAGATGATGTTGACCTTCTTTTATTTTTGGTTACCAGGAGTCCCTGGCATTAATGTTGGTCATCGTCTGTGGAAGAGTGATTTGAAGTCATGATTAATCATAGCACCATCAAATGTGGGCTCTAGGAGAAATGTTAGTCATCCTCTGACCCCGGGACCAGCAAACAATGGCCTGCATGTCAAAACCAGCCTGCCACCTGCTTTGTGTGGCCTGTGAGCTAAGAATAAATTTTTACATGTTTTTTTGGGAAAAAAAGGAGAGAAGAATGTGTGATAGAAATCATATTTACTGTATGGCTTTTTTTTTTTCAGAAAAAAAGTTTGCTGGTACCTGATCTAATCTAACTCTGTCATTAAAAATGAGGAATTTGAGGCTAAAGGAAGTTACGTAGCTTTATTCAGGATAATACAATTAAGGGAGACAGATCTGAAGCTTGATCCAACTCTCCCGACTCCCAGCCTCGAACTCCAGCCCTGACCCTGCCTTTTCAGTCAGCTCGTCTCTTTTCCAGGGTCTTTACCACGCTAATTAGAATAATCACATTTAAAGAGGTAACACTCATATTTTAAACTTCTGTGACACCTCCTTCCTGAAGAGCTTCATACATCTTTACCTGGGTTGAACCGATTCTGCCAGTGTAGGAATTGCTTCCAGGTGATCAACTGGCCCTTGGTAAAAAGAGCAATTATATATTACATATTATGGTATTACACATTACTGGGGTTAATAAAGTCTGCAAAAGGTAAGGAATAAATGCACTTAACCTGTTTATGGGAAGCAATAAGATATTTAATAAAAGAATGGTGTTATTGAATTACCAATGCCAGAGACTGAAGGATGTAGCGCTTCCGTGTTAACTACAGTTTTGAGCTTTGCTAGATAATGAGGAAGGTGGTGGTGGTGCTCTCTCTCAAAGACTTGGAGAAATACTCAAAGTTTCTGGCAAGTTGTCATGAAATTATTATCATTTCGAATTTAAACAATGGATATTTGGAAATCACTGGAAGCATGACATATAGGGATGGTATATGCTCCTGAGAGATTGTCCAGGCTTGCCAGTTCCAAAATAAAAATTATCCCTTTGTGAGTTGAAGATACATCGTTAGTGCATCCCCCGCTCCCCAAGATATTTGGGATAAAGGATACTTCAGAAAAGACTGCCCAGGAATTTAAGATTTGTCTCTTTAATTTAAACTTGTTCCAATTCTGTACCAAAATATCAAAGATCAATTTACTATGTGAATCATGTCTATAAATTTACAAAAGATGGCTAACTTATTTAGTTTATGTGTTCATCATCCAAGATGTTTACTCAAAGTCCAGTTTTTCTCCTAGTGGAAGTTTTATGAATCAAAAAAGTGAGCCAGGAACTTTTCTTTAAATCAAACCTCCAAACTAGATTCACTGTCACTATTACTGCTGCTTCAGTCAACACTCGCTCTTCAGAAATGATGTGAGTGGGAATGTCGGTGTGATTGGCTGGCAGGCGTTAGATGCTCACTGCGTGGAGATGCCCTGTTGAACTAGCAGGCAGATGGATTTCTTGGAGTGCCTTTTAGGTGTTTCTAGTATAAACAGTTTTCAGATCAACTAATAGCTGATAAGGAGCTCTTTAACTACACGGGTTATAAGATATTGCTCAAAAACTGAAAAACGTATGCAGATTTGAGTACATAAAAATACTCTTTAGATTTGATCCATTTCTGAAAAGAGTGACTTGAATTGACATGAATATTCTGTATATGCTTATATATTATATCCCTGTATATCCTTATACATTATAATAAAATCTTAAAAATATGGTTTTTCTTGTGATTTCACAACCTCTACAGCTGAATACATTAAAACTATATCTTATAGATATTTAATGTATGTTCCCTCCTCCCCAATTTCCAAATATAATAGGGAAAAAGTAATAGGACATGACTTTCCAACTTACTGTACAAGAGTCAGTGAGATGCATCATACCAGACACGACATGTTCCAACCTTTACAGAACAAAAATTACAGTCAATATTATTTAGGCATACATATTCTGAAACTGCAAAGAACACAATGAGTATGAGGTGAGTATGAGAACCTGACTGCAAAGGTAACTGAGCAAATTTTTGGATATCGTACATGTCTTGGTCACACCTAGGCCAGAAAGCTGTTTAGAGCCCCCTGTCTCAGCCGCAGGCTGTTGGTGCCTCACATGGCGCCAGCCCCAGGGATTGTGCCTGTCTCTGTCATGTCTGGCAAAGCAGCTTGTAGGAAGTCGGCCCTGGCTGGGCCAGCCAGTCGGAGACACATGGGAGACGAAAAGGTCCATTTAGCCAGGATGCCTCTTCCAGGCTCTTTATTACGGTTCTCAAACTGTTGGAGATGAAAGTAAAAATCAATGCTTGGGCATTGCTTGATAGTTGCCAATTTCGGTTTGATGTTTGGAAAAATGTTAAAATAAATGATTATTTTTATATTGCTTAAACACATTTCCTTTTTTTATTGGTTTTTCTCCTTGATGTCACATTTTTGGCAAATGATACTCCCCAGAGAGATGGAACACATTTCACAGAGCTGCAGGGTCAGTGCCCCTGGTGTTCTAGTCTCCGGTACTGGTTTCAGGGTAGTCTCTCTTCCATCCTTCTCTCTCTGACTGCTGTCCCACTTAGGAATGCTCTCTTAGGGGTTCAGGACGAGTTCACACGCAGATGTAAGTTTCCTTAGCTCTAAGCCCATTTTGTAGCTGGAAAAGCCCTGGCGAAGCATTTCGTGCACTTTGTAAGGAAAGATTACCATTCAGCATCAAACACTAACGCATAAAACAAATGCCTAAAATACTCCTTCTGGGTGTTGTTGCTTTCTGAGGTGCTGCACTCCGAAGAGGCTTCAGAGTGAGGGGCACATTCACCCAGAACTGAATGTTTAATATTGTTTATTTAAGAATACAATTTGTAACCAAATGAGTATTTGAGAAATTCATACTAACCGAACTGTGTCAAAGTCGGTCTTAACCCCTTAGGAATTATCCCCATTTGGTTGATAGCTCTTGTAATGTTGCCTTTGCACTCAAGGTCAGCACAGTTGTGGTACCAGCTGAAGCTCTTACAATCTATAGAATGTCACATTTTGAAGTTTTTAATATTTTAAATGTCATATTTTGAAGATTTTCAGCAGACTTACTATTTTTAAATGATGATGGCTTTAATCTCAATCATATGACAGGGTATCTTTTGGTAATGAGTGACTAGAACATTTACATCTTAAAACACATTTTACCGTTCCATGCGCCGTTGCTGCAAAGCAAACGGACTGCCGCAGAACAGTTACCTAGTTTTCCTATTGATTTTCCCATCCAGTGTGATACCGTGATTATATGTTACTTGGTGTTTCCCTTTATTATTCCCCCGGACACTAACTGTGTAGTCCTAAAGCATTTAATTCTACGGTGTGAGCCTCGGTCCCGTCGCAGAGCACTTCCCATGTGTCACGTTGTCAAAACTCACTCCCTGGTGCAAGTCTAGGGGGTAAGTTGCTTTTATTTAGGAAAATAACTATGTGCTGAATTCATCACAAGTTGGAAAAACAGGTCCTATTTCATTCATCGAACAGACCATACGTATTTCCGTAAAACGTAGTGCCATGTAAGCCAAAGCTCTGTGTGATCAGCTATCTATTGTAAAGTGGTAGGATAATAACTGTGAACTTCTTTTCCAACCCAATAAAATTTAGGAGTGGCACGTTGTAACTTGGTTTGAGATATTTTCCCCAATATTTTCTTAAAGCTTCATGTATGGAAAGTGTCTTTGTTTTCACTCCATTTTGCATTTTGCCAAGAAAAAGTGACAAAACAGTACTTATCATCTTCCTTCAAAACATATGGCATGTGCCCACGGAATATTAAATGATCTTTTACAATGACAACAAATGTTGTGATATTTCATCTGAAACTCCCAGAATGTAAGGTTTCTTGAAGCAGGCAGGGAAAGCAAAAAGATGGTTCAGGGGGATTGGTTTACTGGTAGAGATGGGAATGAAAACATCTGCTACTTCGAATCCAAAGGAGTACTGTGCATTGTGTATGTATAAGTGAGTGTGGCAGAAAACATTGTTTGGATTGGAGATGCTAAATAAGATTCTGTAGCTGGTTTGGTGTCCTCTTGTTTAAAAGAGATAAGAAACTGAATGCATATAATTAGTCTGTCTTTAGTTATTTTTTTTCTATTACCTCTCACTGTAGCAGAATAATTTTCCAATGATTTCAGGGTACTGAAAAAAGAGCTTCCTACCTTTCTCTTTTTCTCACAAGCCTCTGTCTAAGGAGGGAGGAGC
Source organism: Tonatia bakeri (assembly GCA_004024845.1). Taxonomy (NCBI): domain Eukaryota; kingdom Metazoa; phylum Chordata; class Mammalia; order Chiroptera; family Phyllostomidae; genus Tonatia; species Tonatia bakeri. The sequence continues at coordinate 179,472 of PVIA01000261.1, forward strand.
CCTTTATTTGATCCATGAGGTTAGGAGAAGGATCTGGTCATGTGTGACTTGGGCTTTCCTACCTGTCTTCGGAATCCACCTGCCTAGGTGTGAGTTGTTTTATTCTGCTCCTACCCTATGTGAGAAGCACACCTTGCTGAGGTCCACACCTGCTTTCAGATCTAGTCTTGTCTTTTTTTACTATTGTGGCTCAGCAGGGGTTTCCATTTTAGTTGGCCTGGTAAAAATACCTACTTTGCAGACCAAGTTCTTTCCTTAGGTTTAGACTTGGTGGGGTGGGGGTGTCAGTGGAAGGACATCTGACTTTAGCCATGGGTTAAACCATATCCCCCTACTTTTTTTACTAACAGTAAAACTGATATTTTTATATCTATCTGTCCATACTCAGGATCTACCTCTTAGTTGGCTTAGAATTTAGGAGGGAAATGGACAGTACTATTTATCACTTCTTAATAGTCTAGCATTCACCATAAAGGTGAAATGTTCTTTGATGTTCATATTCATATTGAGATCCTCAAGAATAATGGCTATTAACAACAGATCCATGAGAACACATTTTTGTTTTTCTAACACCACCACACTCCTTCCATATTAATATTTATTTAGACATAAAGAAATTCCAAGTAATAGTTTATGTTTTAGAATATACTACCTGTAAGTAAACATTAAAATTATAATTATAGCTGCTGACTCTCACTTCACTAATCCTACATTAAAACATATCAGTTGGGAGGTTTTTAATAAAATATAGGAGAAAAATTTTAATGTTATATTAATGATATTTTAATATGTTCATATTAATCTTTGTGGAGATCAATATTCCATACAGAAATCAGGCATCTGTGGGACACACATGATTGCTACCCCAGACTGACTATTTTTGACTCTTTGGGTTTAGCAGACTCAATATTTTCATTGGTAAGCAAATTATTTCAAAATGAAAAGACATTCTTTTGTTTATTATATGAAGAGCAACTACCATGTGCTAAGTATTGTTCTAGGTTTTGGGTTTATATAGGTGAAAATATAGACCAAAATCTAGGGATTTTTGTTCCCAAGGAATCTCACATTCTAGTGGTAAGGAAGAGACATTAAATAGTGAACATAATGAATAAGCATTTCTAGTATTTTGGAAGGTGTTAAATATTAAGGAAAATTAGCACAGCAGAGTGAGGTTAATGGGGAGGGGTGGCGAAGGGGTGGGAGCTGCAGTTTAGATCCAACGTCAGTCAGAGTAGGCCTCGTCGAGGGGGTGATGTCTGAGCAACGACTTAAGAGATGGGGAAGCAGACCACAGGATATCAGTGAAGAGGAATATTCTAGGGAGGGAGAACAGCCATTGCAAAGGCTCTGAGGAGGGCGTGTATATGAGGAGGAGAGAAGGATGAAAGGCAGGGAGGAAGGGAGTAGGGAAGGGGATGGAAGGGTGGTAGGGAATGTGACCGGAAAGAAGTTAGGTAGTGAGTTGTTGTGCCTTGTAGGCATGGTGAGAAATTTGAAGTTTTCTTGAGAGAAATAGAAGGTCATCGGAAGATGTGATAGGGGAGTAATGCATTACTCAAGGTTCCTGGGATCTTTCTAGCTGCTGTGTTGAGAATATACTTTTGGGGGACAAGACTGAAGAGGGAAACTGGTTAGGAGGCTCTTGTTATCAGTGAGGTGAGAAATAAGGTGGCTAGGTCAGATGACAGCAGTGGAGGGGAGAAGCGGTTGGATTCTTGATGTATTTGGAAGTGGATCCAATAGGGTCTCCAGACGGAAAGGATGTAAAGTGTGAGAGAAAGGGATGAGTCGAGGACAGCTCCAGGTTTGGGCTTCACCGGAAGGGCGGATTTTCCACTCACTGAGATGGGAAAAGTGGTGGGTAAAACAGATTGGGAAGGGATAAGGGTAGGAATTTAGTTTTCAACACCCTAAATTTGGAATGTTTAATCTAAGAGAAGGTGTTGAAGGCACTGTTAGAGATATGAGGTAGAGTTCAGGAGATGAGTGTCAGCTGGGGACTGGGGTCTGGAAGTCGTCAATGCAGAGACGGTGTTCAAGGTGAGCACATCCCCTGAGAGAATACTCTCGACACCTACACAATGGAGACTTTCTAAAGCCCCGTGGAAGGTTAGCTCTTCTTTGCAGCCAAGTTTGAGGTGTATAAAGATTAGTATTTTAAAAGGGATCATTGAATGATGAACACTTTCCTGCTGAAAATTGACATTAAAACAACAAAAAAAATGCCTTCCATATTATGTGCATCTCACCTCTGCAATTGAAATGGAAAGGATTCAGAGAACCCAGTTAAATTAGAGAATGTGAGCCTAGTAGGCGCCAGCTTCTACCACCAACGGAAGTTCTCTTCCACGTTTTTAACTCTTTCGTACTTTTGCATCTTTGTTGCTTGTGGCCATGCCCTATAGTGACTTGCAGCCAAGACAAGAGGTCTCACAGGTGCAGTGGTCAGAGGAAATAATGACTTTTCTGTTTAATAGTCAAGCCCAGTCAACACTTACAATGCATTTATATATCGCACAAAAGTAGTTCAGATACAACACCACAGGTCTGAAAGAGTTAGTTCCTTCCTCCAAGAGAATACAATCTTAAGGAGTTTCCACATTGGGAGACTGGCTTAAAATAACAATCTACACAAGACTTTCTGAGTCAGAAAACTATTTAAAGAAGAGAGTGCTAAACAGTGTTTCCAATAAATCCTGGTAACTCTTTTGCATTTGAGCATATCACAATAGAAAGGGTGAAGTAACTATCTTTAGACTACATGGCAAGATGGGTGCAGAGCAGGGTAAGACTGCGGAATTTCTCCCTCCCAGCTGTGTGGTCAGGCTCTCAGTGACAAGCCTCAAATGTCAACAACTGCATGACACTTGTTCTAACACTGTCAAGCTGACTTCCCTGAGGTTTACCTTCTTGGCAGAGAGTCAGGTAATGTTATTACTGAGAGAGTGGCCGCCATCAGGAGCCTCAGAAACAGTGCTTGAGTTTTCAGTGCCCAGCAGAAGAGAATGCCAATTTTAAAAAAATCATAGAACAAGATTTTGCCAAGCCTAAACTTAACATAATTTTTCTTGGAGAAAGTGTCCTTAAAACAGTCATGAAAATATTTCCTGTTATAGTGACTGCCCTCTTTCATGGAGATTGACAAATGATACATAGAGAACAATATAAAACTTGTTCTTCAGCACCTGGCCTGGGTCAAAGGCCAATGGTCAACAGTTTGAAAGGGGTCGAGTGGTACCATTCACTATGAAAGGTGTAGAGAGAAACCTTGTCCACACTTTCAGGATGCCCCTGGCTTTCCTCCCCTTACATTACAAATCGTTACCTATTGTTCTCCCCCTGTTCTTTTGAGCATCTTCCCCATAAGGGGGTTTGATCTGAGCTCACTGGGAAAACTAAGGTCTTGGGATATAGGAACCAGGAGAGCACTGGGCATAAATGCTGGCAACGGATGGCCCTTCTCGCTCAGTTTTTAGCCTTGCACATGTGTGCTATTTGAGTGCATATCACTGGTGAGAAGGGGATCTGTTCCCTCTGAGAGCACAATCTGGGAACAACTTTTCTCATTTACATAGAGTAAAGGGAATACTAATCAAATCTGTATATCTGCTACATATCCATCTACCTTAATAGTCTATGCTTTCACCAGGAAGGTGGGAGGAGGAGAGGTGGGAGGAGGAGAGGGTGCTGAGTCATGAGACTCCCTTCAGCTAATATACCTCTGGTTTTAAGAGGATAAAGGCAGTGATTTTAGTTGACATACTTTCTCATTATTTAAAATGGGTTAGTCTGGGAGTGGGCACCTTTGTGCTTCAGGTCCCAAGTTAAAGTTAAGAACACGGTTTCTAACACTCATAGATCAACAGCCCACTGAGGAGTTGTGCAAGAACAGACACTTCAGCTTTACAGTCCAGTTTCTCAAACGCTGTGTTGGGCTGGGATGCACTTGGTTAAATGTATCTTGATGGGCCATGCAGGTTCCTCTCAGGTCGTCTGAGGTAACACTAGGGATTGAGCCGCCTTTGGAAACTGCTGCCAAATGAAAAAGCTTGATGTGATATTCAAAAAAGTTCTTATTTGTTCTCTTCAGACCTCACATAAGCTTGTTAAATTGGGAAGCTCAGCAGGTGATGTGTCTGAAGTCTTTTTATTTTATTTATTTATTTATTATTTTTTTAAATTTTATTTATTTATTTTTTAGAGAGGGAAGGGGGGGGGGAGAGAGAGAGAGAGAGAGAGAGAGAGAGAGAGAGAGAGACATCAATGTGCGGTTGCTGGGGAACATGGCCTGCAACCTAGGCATGTGCCCTGACTGGGAATCGAACCTGCGATGCCTGGTTTGCAGCCTGCGCTCAATCCACTGAGCTACACCCACCAGGGCTTTATTTTATTTTATTTTTTTATTTAATCTTTATTGTATTTTTTCTATTACCACTTAGTTCCCTTATACCCCTCTCCCCACAGCAATCACCACACTGTTGTCCATGTCCCTGAGTCCTTTTTCCTTTTAGCTCAATCCCTCTGCCCTCTAACCTCCCCATCACTAACTGTCATCTGCTCTTCATCTATGAGTCTGTTTTGCTTGTTAGTTCAGTTTGTTCATTAGATTCCACATATGAATGAAATCATATGGCATTTGACTTTTTTTTCTTTTGCATTTGGTTCTTGCTGCTCTTGCCAAGGTGTGATGCCTTGAAACTGACATCAAGACAACCAAAGCTGCTTGGTCAAATCGCTAGCCTGAAACAGAGGGCTGCATGAAACGTTCACCCTGGCTACACAGTTAATGCTTTCTAAGTAGTTCCAACCCCTCTCCTTTGGGGAGATTTTAGTTAAAGGGCCCTAAAGTCTGTACCTTCAGCTACTGAATGAAGAACTCTTACCTACTTGTAGTATAAATGTTACCCACCCTGAAGGAAAATATAAAGTATTCTTCTCATTAAAGATTGAATGCACATTATGTCCACTTGCCTCTCTGTAGAGAGAGAATACACACTAGCCTTCGCTCAGTGAGTGTTTACTCACATCTTCCCTCTATGAAGCCAGCCCAAGGTCACCTTCATTGCCCATCATCTGTATCAGCTGATAGACAGTTCTGTCTCATAAGAGAGACAGAGGTTTTGAATAGGTTGGGGCTCTGACACTCCTAGTTAGGGTGATGAGTGCTTGCATCTCTCCATACTTTGGCCTTGGTTTTGACTTTTGTGCGACCTCTTCAGGCGTATTTATCTGCCTCCTCTTCCCCAGGCTAAGCCATCTATGGCTCCTAGTGCAGTTCGCCACCTGCCTCCAGGCTTTGGTCCACATAATTTCCAATATTCAAATGAAAATAAAAATCATCCTTTTTCAAGGAGGCTCTAAAAAGAGCAAAGGTTCTTCCTACTAGTTAACTTGAACTTCCTATCTCAAGTCCATTGCAGCAAAGAACCCTGTCTGTCTCCTGTCCTCTACTTGAATCCCAGAGGCCTCACCAGTGCCATTCTCACACCGCGGCTCTGGGAGACTGGGAGGGACTTAAAGCTGGTGACTTCATCTCATTTCTTTCTCCCCAAGACCCTGGCCATACAGTTTTTCTGGACTAGATGCAAACAGACGATTTGTGTTTAGGTATTTAATCAGAGGATCCAGGCAGTTGGTTATGGGGGAGGAGAAGGTACTGAAGCAGCGGATTCTTCAACATGACTGCAAGTAACTGAGCACTGGCAGGTGAGAGCAGTGGCCTGCGAACTTGGTTTACTATTTTCTTAGTCTTTGCTTGTCCACTTTTGTTCTGTCATTACACGCACCACTATAGATTATCACTAAATTTCCAGTTACCATTAGAAAGAAGACGGAAAACGTCAGGGAAATCTTGAAGAGAGGCAAGAGAAGAGGATTTTCTGAGGCAGCTACTCAGGATGCATGGAAGGTATGTTTGCATCATTTAGGAGCAGTTTGCTAATAGATTGCTCATGGATGGGAGGCCCGAATTCCACCCAACACAAGCCATAGACCATTGCTGGGGACCCCCTTCCCTTCTCACAGAGCTTGGCTCTGTGTAAGATTAACCCCATTTTCTGGTCCTCCATTCTCTTCAAACAAAGAGCAGAAATTCCCTAAGCTAGGACAGATCTGGGATACAAATAACCTTTGACAACTGTCTCCTTTGGAGAGATTGCAGTGTTCTCCAAGTATTAGCTAACATACAATAATTAGGCTTTCTTTCTTTCCTTTTAAAAAATATTTTATTTATTTATTTTCAGAGAGAGGGGAAGGGAGGGAGAAAGGGAGAGAAACATCAATGTGTGGTTGACTTTCACATGCCCCCCACTGGGGACCTAGCCCTCAACCCAGGCATGTGCCCTGACCGGGGATTGAATCAGCAACCCTCTGGTTCGAAGCCCACACTCAATCGACTGAGCAACACCAGCCAGGATACTTAGGCTTCTGAATCTGGGAAATTTCCTAATCCAATGCTCTCCCATGGGTGATCTTTAATAGCCCCTCCCATTTGGGCCCACTGGGTTTCAGCAAATTCTAAGGGTGGAGCAAGAAGAAAGGCCAATGTGTTTTTAACTATAACTTTCTTTAGTTTGAACTTTTCATAAGAAAGAGAAAGAACTCATTGATTACTAAACATTGAAGTCACTGGGGTCTTGGTTTTTTAATTCATTCAGTGAAAGTATTTACTTAAAAAAATGCAAAAACACCAACTTACTACTTGATACAGCACTGCAAGAAGTCATTTCATGTTTATAATTGTTAAATTTTAAAAAATTGAATGAACCTTTCAAAGTGAGTAATTTTTTATTTGAATTCTACATCCTTATGTATTATGTAACAATTAGTAATGATGTGATGGATAATTTTCTTTGGAACAGTTCCTGATTCCATTACTCAACTACTCGATCGACCAGTAATTATGAATCATATCTTTAATTAGCTGCTGCTCTTCAGAAACATATGAAAGCCAAGGGCATAAAGTAATTGGCATAAAAGTTTTCCTAATTAATTTATCTGTCCGTGTAAGTAACCAGGGCTGGAGTCTGGGGATCATTTATAACTCCAGGAAGGCCAGCCCTAAAACTCACTGTCGAAGGAGATTTATATTTGTAAGTTATAAAAAGACAACAAGCCACAAAATTGCATTATCCCCAACTCTAACAATACAGCCCATAATGTGCCGTTCAGAGATGAGCAAAACGTTCCTATTGATCCAATTCATTTTCATCATATCCTCCAGTGAATCTTTCAAATCTCTCTTGCCTTTTCCTCATTCAACATTGTAACAGTAATCAAGCACATTAAGCAATTCATTAAACAACAGCCCCGCTGACCACAGGGAGTACTGCAGCTAACATTCATTAGGCAGCCAATAACTTTATTTAAGTAGCAAAGGGCTTGGGAGTAAAAACCAGCTCCTTTGTCTCTCTGTTCAGAAATGCACATTTCAGCAACGATCGAGGCACACAGGCTCTGGCCCACAAGGTGCTTTCAAATGAGGGTCTGTCTCTGCACAAAGCGAAATGAGGGTAGGGCGGAGGTGTCCTGATTACGGTCTCTCCTTGCCAAAACAGCAGTCCAAGACTTAGCTCACTGCTGAGCATGGCTGTGGAAGATTTATGTGTAGTCTGGAAACAGAATGTTCAAATATTGATATTTGGGTGCCAGATTTTCAGATCTGACTTTTAAAATGCTAAACGGAGGCTATATGGCTTCAGAGAGCCCTGGCCGGCTTTGTGTGGTAATAAAAGTGATGGATGATTTTCTCTCTTGACAACGGAAAGGGGGCTGGAAAAACAGAAGCAAATAGCACAAATTGTTTCTTCAAATGATAATTAGAGACATCCTAGAGAAGACCTGCCTGTCTCTTTGGGATTTGGGAGGAGTCTTGGGGACAAATTAAAAGAAAAGGTGACCAAAAAAGTGAAACCAAGGTTATATTTTCCAGAGACAGGGCACCTTGCCAGTATCCCTTGGGGTTTGGGCTTCTAGTACTGCTGTCCTTGCGCATTTTTCTTTATCTGGCAAGCTATTTCTTTATTAAAAAAACTTGAAAATGTTATTATATAGGTTAACTCTTCATAAATAACACCATCCATGGTTAGATGAAACTATTTTCAGAAAGGATTTTTTTTTCCCTTGAGGGGACCAAAGGGAATCCCTTTTTCACAAGGTATTATTTTATTGCCTGAAGAGTCTCTAGGGGAAAGACATAAGAGAGTTGCATTTCTAAGAATTTCTCTCCTCCTACCTCTAAATAGAGGGCGCTGTGTCAAGATTAAACTTCGTTTGATGTTTTTCCCTTAACATGCACTTTCTTCTAAACCTTTATTCTTATGGGTATGGTGTTGGCCATTCTTTCTAGCCTGTATCTATTGATCAAGCTACTGACATTGCACCATCAGTAAATAAAATAGAATTGTTCCGGTTTAGGCTCTACTCTTCACTACAGCTAATAAAAGGAGGTCGTGTGGCTGGGCAGATGCGTGACTCCCTTCCCTGCCTGCCGTGGGGAAGACCTGGGGTCGGAATGGAGCTCGGCCCGTGCCTGTGTGATGTCTGAGATTATTCTCTGGGTTTCTGAGAAGGGGGATTATATGCGAGGCATGAAGTGGAGCAATATCCTGAGCTAGAGCAATGGGAAGACCAAGATTCCAAAGGGAGACAATAAACCACCAGGTGCTTCCAGCAACCAGCAAGGATTTAAGATATCACCTTTAGAGAAAAGTGCCTTAAAAGAAAATTGACAATTGCAAGTTTTGCTTCCTGGTGGGTTGATGAGGAAGTTGATTCTGTCTGTTTAAGAACATGCCCTTCGTGTAATTTTTGGAGCCACTGGATTGTACTATTTGGTCACAACGATCACATAGAATCTTAGGTCTCAGAGGGAACACACCGTTGTGCCTCCTCAGTTGTGCCACTGCCGCAGTTCAGGTGGTGGCTGAGAGCAAAGAGTGGGGAGAAGAGACAACTGTAGTGCCTCCAAGGCAGAACTGTGGAGGACACAGAAGTCAGGGTAAAACATGGCCTTGCCTTGAGATTTACATCCCCTTTAACCATGAATTCGTGTGGTCAAATTCACTTTTAATGCCAATATGCTGAATATGGTCATGATTTCTCTCTGGGTAATTTGATGGTGTTATGTTACTTCCTTGCTTTAATGTTTGGGAGTATTGTAGATAACCATTCAGGAGTCCTACTTCATTAAATTGTATAGGGATAGTCAAAAATTCTTTAAAAAGACTTACTTTTTAACAGGAAATCTTTGGTGGCATTTGGCCTTACTAGTGCTTAACGATAGAAAAGGATAACATTGTTTGAATGCATAACAAGTGTTTTAAGTTCCAGGCACTGTAATAAGTTTTGCATGAAGTAATTCATTTAATCCTCTCAATAACACAGTCAAGCAAGTACTATTATTTTTTGTATTTTGAAATACATGAATCTGGGAATTAGGTAATTTGTATGATTCACTCAAGATCCAGTGACGGCTGTAGCTGGCTAATATGAGCTGGGAGGGCTGACTGTGCTTATCTTTTCCCCACTCCCATGTTCAGTGACTTCATGGTAGTAACTTGAAATTAACTTGGTGGGAGTATTTACAGCAGGGAAATGGACAAGTGCTACGAGTCAGGTCCTTCACTCCCCCAAATCCTGTTATTAAACACTTGTAAGAACACCATTTCTAAAGATCAAGCAGGGAATTGACAGTTGGATCAGAATGTGAAAACCAAGTTTGTGTCTATTATACCACCTCACTAAATTACCAGTTTGCTACATTTACTAAGCTTTTCTCCTACAAAGTACTGCACTGGATGCTTCGGAGCAAATATTAATTTTTTTCAAAGTCTGTGTCTATTTGGGAGACCAAATGTTAAGCTGGGAACACATCTAAGCATGTCCAGCCGGCTGTCCGCTCGTGCAGTCTGGCCATATCAGCTGCAAGAGGAGACTGTTGAACAGCCCCCAGTTCTAGGCCGTGGCCTCAGAGGCACAGATTAGGTGGTTGTTTTCCCAGAGCCCTCCACCTGAACGTTGACAGGCAGGGAACATTACAGAGGAAAGGTGCCAGATCTACTGCAGTGGGAAATCAGAAACAAAACAAGACACAGGCAGAGACTGGCACATCCTCCGTGCAAGGTTCAGTACGAGTCACTGCGGGGTGAGAAACAGGAGCAGAAGAAGATGAAATTTTTGTTTTGTAGATGTGTTGTAAGCATTACAGTATGTTTAAAAGGTTCTCTTTCTTTTGGACTCATTGGTACTGAACTATTTACAGATAAAAGGAGCTGATGCCTACATTTTGTTCAAAATAATCTGAGGGTGGGACAAGTAGGGTCAGGTGGGAATACAGATGAAACATGATTAGCCATAAATAAATTAAATCCTGTAGCTGCGTAATGAAAGTTCATTTTACTATTCTTTTTGTATTTGTTTGAAATGTTTATAATGAAAAGTAAAACAAAGCAACAGACCATTGGCCCACAAAGGTTCAATTTACTACTATAACATCAAAGTACAAAATCTATGCCAAACCTGTGCCAACGCACATCTAAGTTTATAGATATTAAAATAAGGCAACGAAATCTTAAAGGGGCCCTAAGTAAGAAACGGATCATCTAGGCAGACCTGATTTTATAGCAGAAAGGACTGAACGAAACAGCAACACGGGTCCAAAATGGGGAAGGTCAGAATGTTAAGTAGATACTTATGTCCAATGGATTCACTTAAATAGAAGCACTTTAACAAACATCCTACTTGCTGTTGTTTCAAGTTATGAATTAGGACTGTTGTATTTGTTTTTCTTTTATTCGTTTAATTTTCAAATTCAACTTCCTTATAAGAAATGGAAGACAGTCAATTAGACATGCTAATAACTTTTTCTAAACATTGTCTATACAGCATCTTATGTAGCTTTCTAAAAAGGAACACTACATAAAAAAGATTGGCCATTCATCACCCAAACACAGTATATGTCTTTTAAAGTGGTGAGGTTTTTAACAGTATTAACAGATCACTACATTTAATACTAAAGCTTCATTGATAACTTTTCAAGTAAACTCTTAGAGAAGTCTGAAGTATATCTCCCTAATAATTATCTTTTTCCTTATTGGTGAATTCTTACTCTCCCCTTATACCCAATTCTTGATAGAACTTTTCTTTTAAACTCACCAGTTTTGTTCTCGTGAATTAACTTGGAGCTCAAATGTCCTTGGAGCTCAGATTTTGACAGCCCTACATTTGAGGGGAGCTAGGGGTTAAGGACCCAATCACTTTTTTCTCAGCTTCGGCGCTGACTTGTCTTGGTCTCAGCCATATAATCACCCAATGTATGTTGCTAAAATTAATTAAAAGAAGGTCTTAATTTTCAGCACAACACCATCAATCAGCTGAAGAGGTTTGTGCTGCTTCCCCAGTTTCTTTGCTTCACATTTCCCCATGAGGCAAGTTAAATTCTTCCCCTTTGGAACTTGGAACTGGCAACTATGTTGCCACAATCTCAAGGACGTTTTTTTCTTTTCCTTCTCCCTGCTTCCTCCTCTTCCAACCTTCCTCCTCCTGCCCTCCCTCCTCCTCCTCCTCTTGTTCTTCTTGTGCATCCAGTCCAACTTATCTCACTCATCAACTCTCAGAGAAATGAAAGAGGTATTTATTTTAAACTTGCAAACATTGTTTTCCTTTAAGAATCACTAATAATTTCAAATTATTTGGTGCTGTGTCTGAGTCAGGCACTCTGCTGGATGCTTTAAATGTGTTAGCATTTAGCGTTCAGTTATTATTTCCCTTCTTGATGTAAGGAGCTGGGGATTAGGGAGAGAAAGATGAACTAAATTGTCCACCCTAGATTACAGAATCCTGGAGACAGACTCCCTGACTTGTATGGGCTGTTTCCTGTTGTCACTTAGAATAATTAAATGTTTCTCAGTTGTCCTCTTTAGTAACAGTTTTTACCTCTGTCCTTGCTTAGTCAATATGAATTACATCAGAATAGCGAAGTTTATTTACAATGAATCAGAAAAAACTGCTTTCTTGATAGGGGTCATTATTTTACAGTACTCTTCAAATAGCATCTTTCTCCCACGGTAGCACTCGGTTAGTTAACAGCATGGCGGTTTGCTACTGAAATGCTCAGACTATAAGACGCACCCCCTAGTTTGGGAGGAAGAGGGTGCGTCTTATAGTCAGAATGTAGCTTACCTGACTCGCTGTGGGGGTGCGGGGTGGCGGTGGATTGGGGTCACAGGTTATTAAATATTTTACCACATTTTTGCTTCAAAAATATTTTTTCTATTTTCTTCCTCTAAAACCTAGGTGCATCTTATGGTCTGGTGCGTCTTATAGTCCTAAAAATACGGAACTTGTTGAGCTGTCGTGCTCCAACCTGGGTAACAAAACAAGGACATACAGCACAGCGTTCCACCTGCTGGTTGCTCCTAGGAACACGCACGATCCGACATACTCCTCTGCTCCCACAGTGTTAGCTTCGTGCGATTAGCTCTTAAATTTTATCCCTGCTTTTTACTTTAAAAGAATCACTTAAAGACAAAGTGAAGGTGCTGGAGAATAGTAATTGTTAAATGAAGCCTTATGAGGCGAAGAACAACCTTCATTCCCGCTCCCGGGACTGGTGAGGTGGTCTGCATCGGGAAGAGGAGGACGAGCCCGGGCTTCCGTCTTCGGTGGAGTGTGGACGAAGGTGCAGAGAATGGATATGCTCTTACAGGACTATGGCCTGCAGAGCAGGGGGTGGGTGAGCTTTGGAAACTAAACTGAACAAGTAGGAGGGTTTTGGAATAAGACCAAGAAGTCAAAGAAACATTTTAAACCAGGAGCTTGTCACAGATAGTAAATTTTTATAGTCCTTTAAAACTGCTCTTGGTTAAAAGAATAAAAGTGGTGAAGTCACTAAGAACAGGGATAGAGGGATAGAAAGAAATCCAACTATGGGGAAACACTCATTTGGAAGTAAGACCTTAGCAGGAAGTGTGACTTTTGAAAATACTTGTGAAAGAAATAGCAGAATTTGGGGACCACATGACTGTTGGTAAGAGATGGACATGTGTGCGCAGTCTGTGGGTGTGTGTGACAGTGTTGATCGTGAGACAGAGTGCAAGGACACAGTGAAAAAGAATTAAGAGAGAGACGAGAATCCAGCCTGCGAGCTACAAAGCTGGACAGGACAAGCAGACTTCCAGCCTTTGTATGGAAGACAAGAAGAGATGTAGCATCGAAAAGCTAGGCAGAGGTGAATATTGGAAAGTGTATCTAAAAGACAGAAGTACAAATCATCAAAAATAAAGTCTCTCAAATTGGTTTAGAGCTTGTTTTAAGATGGACTTTGTCTACAACGCCTCATGAGTGGCTGACATGCCAACAGTCTCGTCACTCTCTAGAGAACATAAAATGCTTTGTGTCCCTTCTTTCAATGAGATTTGGGATTAAAGACCAAACTGTCCAAGTAGAAAAACTATGGTGATTTTTTATTAGTGACAGTGAAAAAACGTGATAAAAAAACATCTGGAATAAAATGTGTTTTACTGATTAGCTATATTGCTGACTGCCATATGCACAGAAATACATGAATTACATGTGTATATAAAGCTGTGAATATATCTTGGCACATCTCCTGGAAGAGATGCCAAGTTTTATGTATCTATCTATACATACACCCATATAGACACACATATGTACAATCTGCACTGAGTTGTGTTATATGGCGCTCAAATGTTTGTTTAGTCCATTAGACACTAACAAGCTATTGAATAAGTAAAATCAGAAGACAGTGCCAATTGAACCTCACGCGCCTGCCATGGTGGATGTGCAGACCCGCCTTGAGGCAGGAGATAGATTCCTGCTTAGTACCAAGCTGTGGACCCCATGGCACTCGGTAAATATTTGTTAAATGACTGTCTGACTGATTAACTGTCTAGATGACTTCTCACCATTCCTTCCAGCCCACCTGACACATGGCCAGGGCGGATTTTAATGCTCGAAAATGCCCAAATAAGGACTGGAGAATGACTGCACACATCTGTGTTGCTAACTGGAGACATAAAGGGACAGACGTTATCTGCATACTTTCCTCCTCAAATTGCTGGTGTTGAATTAGGTAAGACCCAGGACCCTGTCAGTTTAATTATTGGAAGGACCTAAAGGATTTTGTTATAAAACAATGATCCCTGTAACACAGCCTTGTGCTGAGGAATTGAGAATTGTATTAGCATGTTCGAGTACACAATTTCTGTTTATTCAATGATCCTAAGAGTCAAGTCTGAGGCAAAGGCAAACAGCATTTAAAATAAGAGAAGATAGGAATTCAGTCTTATGGGCTCTTTCAAAATGAAATAAGACCTTTTGCTGAGATCCGAGATAATATGGTAAAGTATTTTTTTTCTTCTGTCTCTCTCTTTCTCTTTCACTTTGGAGGCTCTTTATTGGTTCTAAGATTATTCAGGGATATCTAATATTTTCCACATCCAGTCTTTTTATTTCCTTTAGCTACTGTATTTTCCCATTTTTAATTAGTCCATTGATTTTTAAGAGCTACAAATGTCTTATAGGAAAACTTTCAATAACATCCTTCTTGGAAGCAATTCATTTTTGTGTCATTTATGTTCTGCATTTCCAGTGCATTTTACTGCTAAAATAATTCACATAAGACACTGCTAAAGCATTTGTATTTCTGATTGCTTATTTCATCTTTGATGAGCGTTACTCTAAGCCAGAGTTGTGTGTTTCTCTTCTAGATATCATAAGTAAATTCTTTACTTTTACCCAGGGTTTGTTTTGCTGTTGAGAAAATATTCATCCACAGACATTATTATTGGGGTATAGATGGAGGATTTTTATCAGTTTAATTGATCTTCATACATTGCTGCCTACACTTTGGGTATGACCACAAAATTACACAAATTCCAAGAATAATTATGAATCAATAAATAATTTTCTGCATGTGTTTTCTGTTTTCTCTGAAGGAAGATGTGTGCTTATAGATAACACATATTTGCTGTGTTTATGACACACAGTGGCACATGCACACATATATCATCTTCTAAAATTGGTATCATATATAAAAATTATTTCATGATACTGGAAAATTATATTCAGTATGAGATTGAATAGCAAAAACTTAAAAAATATTATTAAAGATATGCTCAAAAGCTCTTGTGTGAGCAAGAGATGGATCTAAGGCCAAGGTTTCCAACTTGTCACTCTCCATTCCAAAGAATCAGGTCATGTATATATTTTCGTTGTTTAAAATTAAGTTGGGAGAGCAACACACTGCATAAACTTTCCAATATTTGTCTCAATGCAAAGTTCCTTTATAATTAAGAAATTTCATGTCTTTGTTTCAAAATCATGGCAAGTTTCACCCTGGCTGGATACCTGAGTTTAGAGTTGCTTGAAGTTTGAATTCTGCCACCCTAAACTGAGGATGAAATTAGCTTGGGCTCTGTGAGTTTTCCATGATGCAGGGACTGGTTTAAAGCATGAAAGGCATGAGAAAGCCTGATAATTGTCCCACATAGGATTTATCATGTCTCTGTGGAGAAATGTTTATGAACAGATAGTTTGTACCTATTCATGGGGGCGATCCAGGCATTTTTGAGTTATGCCTGTCTGAAACTTGCATAAAGGGATTTTGATGATGGCTATAAAACTAGTGGGACAGTCTGTGGAGCTGGACTATATAGACTGAAGAAACAAGTCAGTAACTAAATATCAGCACTCCTTCAAAATGATAGTTTAAGCAATTACATAAACAGCCATGTTTTACAGGTTGATCAATAAAAAACAGAAAATAGTGTTTTATACATGATATCAGAAGGAAAAAAATCATGAAGACAGGCTTGGATATTGGTACAATGCAGTGACCTTTTCTGGATTTAATCCCCCTCCTTCACTCTTGGACAGCGTGGTGCAATCATAAGGAAGCTGTGTCTCCTTATACCAAGTTTTTGTTTCTCTCAGTCAGTTCAGGTAAACCCTCGGTTCTTCCCCCCTCCAAACTTTACACATACTCTAGTTCCTACATCAAAGCACCTTTGACTGAAACTATATAAAATCCTTGGCCTCCAACCAGAGAAGGCCTAAATGCAGGAAAGTAAGGATAAATTAAAGTGACAGGGTCTCAGCAGTGGAAATTAGTGCAACTCTTCTAATTGCATGTCTAGTCTGAATGATGGGATACTTAATTCTTACACATCCCAGACAATTGCTTTATACTAACATGAGCTCTGGGAAAAAGGCAGATTCCACAGACATATGGAGCAGTAGATGGAGTGGAAAAATAAATCAGAGGCCCTAGCCACTCTGGGAAAAAAAATGTTTTATCTACATTGTTAATAAAGGTGTTGCCACAGTCAAGCAATGTTGGTACTGTCCTCTCAATCTATTCTTTCTGTAACAACTGAACATTAAATAATTAAATGGCAGAGCTCCAACCTGCCTGTGTTAACTCTTGCGCCACAAAGCAACAACAAGGGGAAGATGGGGAAAAGCATCGTTCCTTTAGCAAAAAGCTAGGACACAAGCCTAAATATGAATCCCAAGGGACAAGTGGATGAGGAACAACAGCACCCCCTTCTCCCACTACTCTGAGGACTGCTAATAAAAGCCTTCAAAACTAGCATGGGTTCTTATATCTATTTAACCTCTTGCCCCAAGAAGCAAAGAGCATCTGGTTAAGTGGAGAGTAAAAGCGCAGCAACTTTTCATTATCAGAGCTCACAGGCAGAGTGTGGGGACGCTGGAGCTGCCAAGCCTGGGTTAAATGCTTGTTGCCTTCACTGCCTGAGGCCATCTAGCGTGTTTAGAAATGATTAAGTACTGCAGCCTAGAAAGGACCTGTCCTGAGCGTTCATCTCTGACTTCCAGCAGAAAGGAGAGGCTGGCAATGACAGAGGCAGATGGATGAGTCTCATTAGTATGGCGAGGCAGCGAACCAGACTGCCTCACAGAGCTGTCCAAAAAGAGGGAGCAAATTAAAATAGGATCTGGGAAAACCAATGAGCAAGTGTTTTAACTCTCTGCTACCTGGTTTCTTCGGCTGGGTGGTTTACACAGCTAGCGTGGCTCCCTCTGAAACGCTGCTGCACCATGAAATGAGAGGATGGCTTTGCAGACTCACAGTTCCAGTCTGCTGTCTTTCTGCGTCCTTTAGAAAATGACTCTTGCATTTCCTACAGCAGAACAACACAGATGATTTTATTCTTAAGCATCCGTTCCTGCTACAGAGCAGAGCAGGGTGAACAGAGGAGGGGGAGGAAGCTCCATTTACAGAGAAGGTAAGAGGCCTTGCACTTGGCCAATTTGGAGGTGCAAAGGATCAAAATCCTGCCCCGGGATCTAGGGTTCACCGGAGCACGCTAAAGCCCCTGCTGGAGAAATGGCAGCTCTCTCTCAAGTTCTCAAGTGCATTACCTTTCAAAATGAAGGGACTTTGGTTGAGCTTGCATAGAGGGCTGCAACCTGAGTGCCAATTTTTAGGGACAGGAACTTAGCAAACACAGACCTGAGAGAACTGTTCCAGAGGGCAAGTGGCTTACAGGATTCTGCGATATTCTCTTTGTGTAGCTCTTACATCAGGGAGTTTGAGGGGATCCAGGGCACTGCAAAAGGTTTTGGAAAAAGTTGGTAGAAATTGTTTAGTCATTCAGTCATTCATTCAGCAAACACTCTGTCCCTGTGGTGATATGAGGTCCTGGGAATCAAAAGATGAATAAGATACGATACATTCCCTGCTTTCCTTCAAAGACCTAAATCTAGTAGGATAAGACAGGGAAACAATAACCATGTGGGAAGTATCTAGAAGAAGATGGCATTGGTCCAGGAGGTGAGTAAACCCTAATAGACGCATAGAATTGGCCACCAAGGAGCTTATGGTTTAGGGTAAGAGCTAGAGATGTGAACAATCAATTCTAGATGAAGGAGGAAGGAAGAAAGTGGCAACTAGAGGCACACCAACCCTGTAGTGAGAATCCTGATGCAGGAGCAATTAATTCTGCCTGGGTGCAGAGCAAAGGGCTCTTCAGTGTAGCTGGCATTTAAGTTGTGCTTTGCAGGGTCCATGGAAGGCATACTCTTTAAAGAAGAGATTTATCGGTAAAGACGGTTTTTGTTCAAGAAGAGACATATATTCCTTTCCAAATATATTTTTGCTTGATCAAGTTTGCGTCAATGTTAGGCCTTACTTCATCTCGGCTTGTTCCAGTTGATTGTGAGCCAAAAAAGGAAACAGTCTGAAGCTCGACAAGGAGAGGAGACTGGAATTGGCTGAACATCTTTCTGGTGCTGTTTGAATTGTGTGCTCCTCTCATTATAGCACACAGAAGCTTCGTTTGGAAAGAGCTGCTACTTTTCCTTCAATGAATACCTCTAATTCATTTTCTAATTAAAAAAGGCAAGAAAACAAACAAAAATAAGTAAATTATAAATGATAACGAAACAAGACTGATGGAATTTTATCTAGCCTTGGGTAAAATAAATTCCTCTACAAGTAAAGAAAACTTCAGATCACAGAATCTAAAAAATGTCCAGGTTAGTCATTTTTCCTGGGGAGTCTTTCAAAATTGAAACTCAAAATAGGTGGGTTTTCGGTTGGTGACCTACAAGAGAAATCACAAACGAACTTGCTCCACATTTACAAAAGTATACGCTATTCATGGACCGCAAAACTGCTTTTGGACAGAAAGAATTACTCTGTCACTCACCAACCAAACTCAATATCCCAGTTGGAAACTTCACAGCTCGGCAGCCACCTTTTCCTGGAGTTAACATTAAACAGGAAATGAGCAAACATCCACGTGGTGGGTCCAGAACATTTAAAGCTGCGGCTGGCTGATCAATGCGAAGACACTGGAGGAGAGGGCTTAGTGAGTTGCTATGAAGGAAAAAATAATACCCACCCATGTAAATGTGTGTGTGTGTGTGTATGTTAATAGTTATGTATTGGCTTCAGGTCACTATTAGTATTCAGTCAGACTTTCCCTGTACACACAACGAACTCCTTTGACATCAGGGTCTGAGTGGCTGAGCCAGTTGACTTTGTATTTTAGAGTTGCTTTCTTATCCCACTCAGTCTAAGAAGAAACCCTTGCTCATATTTATCCTCATGTAAAATGTACATGGATAAATCATTTAACTAAATGTAAGGTGTCAGAAAACGGTTCATACAAAGAAAATAATATTATGCAGTATAAACTCCCATTAAGTAGTAATGTGGCTGACATTGATGGAGAGAGATTAAGTCTAAGACTCTTTTGCTCCTGACATTTGTTCAAATAAATAAAGGCAACAGCAGGGAAAAGTTGATGCTTTCTTCTCATTTCGCATATAAATTTCACCCATGTGATTTTTTTCGGTCCCATTTATTCACAGTGCAGTATCACCGGATATATTACATGAATCCTGGAGAGCAGTGATAACTGTCAGTAAAGCGAGGTCATAATTGACCTTTATCACTGAAAAAAGGTTGGCTACCTAAAGATAAACTTTCATGTTGAATTTGGAATGTAAAGAGGAGGGTTGAGGCCATGGAAGGAGCACATCTGAATAGGAATCTATGAATATTTCATGTCTGTTAAGAGGTTGGAAACTAGGTATGACATTATCCTGACCCCTGTCCTGAAATATTTTCAAAAGAATATTCTGATCGGCAGCAGACTTCAGCAGAAATACTTTTTTTTTTAACTTACTAGAAAAATTGAATTGTGGTACTAAAATGTTGGTTCTTAAAGCTTTTTCCCTCAATGAACGTAAGCTATGTGCTTATGTTCTGGAAGCACAAAGCCAATCAAATTACTCTCCAGGCTGCAGGGGTGTCTGCCCTTTTGGCATCTCCGGGCCACACTGGTAGAAGAAGGGTTGTCTTGGGCCACACATTAAATACATTGTGACATGTAATTACAAAATATCTCATAATTTTTTAAGTAAATTTATGATTTTGTGTTGGGCCACATTCATAGCCACCCTGGGCTGCATGCAGCCCGTGGGCTGCAGGTCAGACACCCCTGCTCTAGAACCACCTCACCAACATGTCAGGCATGGGCTCTGCTGCCTCTGAGCCACACCAGTGACTGAGATGTGGTACTTCTGCTCTAAACTCCCGCACGAAGTATTAATGAACACTGAGTGGACACTCATCTGACAAATTGGATGTATTGTCCTTTCTACCCCAAAGTACCTAGGTTCTGTCGGGCCAGAAATTAGTTAATACAAAGTGATTTACTGTGAAATGAACAGGTGTCAAATGCTATGTGAGACCCTTTGAACACTTCACGTAATAATGTCAATAGCTAACATTAATAAAGTACTAAATAACCTGCCAGACATTCCATAAATTTCTTAAGCACACAACTTCAAGTAGGTATCATTGTCATTTTCATTGTACAGATGAAGAAATTGAGGCACACAGAATTCCAGACATCTATCTAAATTCACAGAGTTAGTAAGTGGTTGAAACTAGAGATGACAGATTTTTTATCCTTATGGCTGCATTGAAGATCATCTCAGCAAGCATATAGGGAACAATAAAGAAGTTGTGTGAAGAGATCTGATTTCATGCATGTGATAAGAAATCCTAGAAGCAGGAAAGAATAGTTTTTAGAAGGGAAAAGAAGGAATAGCAAATGCATTTGGATGTAGAGTGCAGAGATGAGCAATGATGTCTTGGTGGAAAGCAAATAAAAATCAAGAAGGTGTTCATTTGATTGAACACCTAAATAGATTGATTGAGCAGCTAAATAGATGCTTGGTGTACAGTTGTTTGTATGGAAAATAATACAATAATTAAATAATAATACAAGAATAAACTCTGTATTTGCTCCACCCTCTCTATCTTGTGTGTTGTGGGTTTTTTTTCTGAGGCATAGGAGCCTTAAAAGATTGTATGTGCCTGGGGCGATCTGGACAGTCTTAAACTAAACTTTAACCTGACACCACATGAGACTGAATCTGGAGCATTTATTTCAACCTGGATCCTGCTCAGCCTCCTGGATGCCCTGGCCTGGCATCTGGTCAGTCCAGACGTGCCCTTGGATCCCGAGGCAAGCCTGCATGGCTCTTTGCACTGAATGCGGTGGGGATGCCATGGGTATTATTAGAAGCTTAAGAAGACAGGGAAGGATGAGGTGTGGGACCAGGAGTTGAGGGGTGAGAGCGTTGGTGTCATGTTACAGGGCTATTTGGACCAAATTAATAAATAAAGCAAGCATAACATGTTTCTAATCGCTAGCCTAGTTTCAAAGGTAGACATTTATACTTGATGCGTAGTCTAGATGACGCTGCTTCCTTTAGGTTGAAAAATCTAACCCAGAAATCCAAACAATGAGAATTGCAAAGGCACAACATTGAAAGAAGTAGATCCACTGGAGGTTTAAGAGGGCCTTTGGTGTCTACAGACAGTGTAAAAATGCCTTCAGGGTTATAAGGGTAAAATTAGACTCTTTCAAGAAACCCATAAACCTGCTCGGGGCTGAAATTCTCCAGTTGGGCATAAAAAACCTGCAGTTTGTGTATAGTTCTGGTTATGAGCTAACAGGTGTCTGGAAATGAAGAAATGAGTCACAGTTCTGTGATAGAGTGCCACGGAATTTCAGAGCCAGTAAATTTTTTTTGAAAAAAAATTACACTGTTCTATCACTATTAGTTTATAATAAAACAGAGCTTAACCTGCAAGTTAATGAAGAAAGCATGTTTACTAATTAGGCTTTATTCTTGTCCCATGTTAATTGCAAAATATCCATCTATCTCATTTATGAATATGTTAATTTATGTCAGAGAGACACAAGTTTTGAGTATGCGAACTCTTCCTTTAATTAGATCAAAGGAAGGTCCATCTCAGTTTTGCAAGATGGATTCCAATTTTTAATCAGCCAAATAAGTTTGACTCCTAAAAGGCATCTACTTTGACAGTTGGAAAGCACTAATTAACAGACATAACTGTATTAATTGCATTATATCACTGAATTCTTATCAGTTAGCTTATGTTGCCTGCTTGCTAATGCAAACAGTTGTGGCTTTGGTGAAGTCAACTTGTAAATGTCTTTCTAATGCTAACTAGCAATCAATGCATGTAAATTTTCTAATGTTTCTTTAGGGAATTCTACATAATAGATGTAGTCTCTCTTTTGAGTTATGCCCTGCTATTTAGTATAATTAATCCTTAAAGCTGCACCTATCATATTATCAACTTCCTAAGAGATAAAGAACACACTTTATTTGTTTAAGAACAAAGAATTATAATAGTTTCCTTTAGGAATCCTTCTGCAACAGGCTAAGTGGATATCTGTGACCTATCAAATAACTTTAAAATCATGACAATTAAAAATTTGTACCTTTAAGAGAATTTGTGAGAAGACTTTAACAGGGAGAGTGCTGTTGACCTCAGAGACCATCAACTGTCTATCACAAAACCACAAGGAGAGCAACAACCATTTCTCTGCGAAGGCCCAGCCTCACTGGACCACACACCAAGCACAATAGAACTGCCTTGGGCTTTAGCAGATAAAGGCTCATTTGCTATATGGCCTCCTTCTAGAGCCACAAGAAAGGCTATCACTGTGTGTTGATTATGAAAGTATTTTTGTGAATAGGGCCATCTTTGTTTCTTCTTTTTAGGTGTGTTGCTGAAATGGGTTACTTTTCTCACTCAGGTGACCACAGATATTTTCAGGTGACCTGGACTACCTTCTGCCAGTGTTCTTAGGGAAATCCCTCCATGTCCTGTGGAACATGTCCACCTTGGAACCTTTGGTTGAATCTTGATGATGGGAGCTTAATATTTCCTCCTACTGTACAAATTACTTCCAAGTAAAAATATGCAGGTTGGGTTAGTCATAATGATTAGTCTATGTCCATGAGACTCGTATAGAGAGAATAAGAATCATGCAGAGGCTGACAGACATTGGAAATAGCTGCACTGCAGGTAAGTCACACCCAGGGGAAACCATTAGGACCTAATTTTGAATTCTCTAAATCCACATACAAGCAAAATCCTAGAGTGCTTGGAGAGACTAGTTCTGCAGATTTGCTAGGCATTAAGTAGCCTCGCTTGTGTGTGTCCAGTTTACTTTTCTGCAAATTTGTACCAGATTTTGAAAACCATGTAAGACCACCACAAAGAGGGAAGTAAAACTGACATTTATAAAATACCACCCTTGCACTTCAGATGTACCCAGGTCCACAAGCATACCCACTCCACAAACTAATTGTGCAATGCAAAAATGTCACTGTTTTTAGAGTAGGCATCTTTTTACATAAACTCATTTATCATCGAGTGGTATGATAATTTAAAGATAAAGTTTTCACTTTGTCTTTTCCCTTGTGTTTCTACTGTTTCTACCTCCTTCCTCCAACCTAACTAGGAAACAGAAAAAAATATCAAAACTTGGTGGATGGACCTGGGAAAGACAATTAAATGGAATATAGAAGGCCAAGGCTAGGTGGGAAGGGCAGCTGAAGACTTCCTGACAAGCAGTTTTCATTATCACCAGTTGTTTCCTTGTAGGCATTCATTAAAACGTCATCTGTTTGAAGGTAAACCAATACATTCTTTTGTTGATGCCACACGAGAATTCTCCACAGACCGTGGAGTGAAAGAAGCCTACGTTTAGGTATTGGGCTCTGCAGGCTCTGCATTTACACCTGACTACTTGTCAACAGGCCAAACACACAATGTGCTTCATGGCAAAACATTCCTAACACATGGTTCTACACTCTACGATGTCCCAACTCCAGGAAGCACTGGATATGAAGAGCAAGCCGTCTCGTGAACTCTAGCATAAATCTCTAGATCCTGGCACTGCCAGAACCTCCCTGCAGCTATAATATTTGCGTGTGAAAAGTTACATTCCTTTTCTTTATATAGACTTCTCAGAGGGAGAAGCATACCAACTGCCAAGTCCTTTAACCAAAATGGAAGCAAGTTCTTATTAGAATTTCAGCATCAAATTTAATTCTAAATGAGGACTTTTTTTGAAAAGGAATCTTTCCTTTGCAGATTTGCTGGTTTGATTTCCTAGTCAGTTGCCCACGTTATTGTACGTTCTCCGTATATTAGACATTTGTCCTTAGAGAATTCAACTGATATAACGGTCATTCCAAATCAAACCTGGGTTGCTTTCATTCTTTATGATTCTTACATAAATTTTGCTAACTGAATGCAACCTTTTGTTTATAGTTTACCCTGTAAGTATTTATAGTTTATCCTATAAGTATTTCTGTGCCAGAAACTTTTCAAATGCAAAGGTAAACACTGCTTTACATCTGATTAACAGATGTAAAAATCAGTAAGGCAGAAGTAAAAGCCTTGCAAAGAAGGATCCAGCACCTGGGACGTGTGAAGGATGTTGGCCCACAACTGATTAATTAGCTGCTCAGACATCTCCTGAGTTACACTCAGGCTGCACAGCGTTTTGCTGCTTTTAACAAACAGCACACACCCATCTAATCATCTGTCATCCCAAGGCCAGAATGATGAGAAACGCTGGTTCTGGTGTGCCTGTCTGTCTGTCTCTCTCTCTCTTTCAGTTTCCTTTATTAAAAAGGCCAGCTGAGTGAGATCCATCTAGGGAATATTTAGGCAACTACCAGGTGGCTTTTGAGACAGGCCGAACTTTCTTTTAGCAGTGGAAGAGCTCTGGAAGTGATAATAATAGCACATGCCACCAGCTCCTTAGAGACCTGTTCTCACCAGTCCATCAGAGACCGGTCCTCAGAGTCTCCCATTCAGGATCTCTGTGCAGGCCCCTTCCCCACACCCCCAGGCCCCCTGCCTCTGTAGTCCATGCCCACTGACTTCTACCTACTGCGCATGGCCTGGAGCTCCTCGCAGTATGGGGATGACTTTCATAACTTAGGACCCAACTCTTCTTCAGTTTCAATTACTTTTCTCGCCAGCATTTTCTAGAATAGTCCCTCTTATAAAATTTATTGCCAAATCTCATAGGATTTTATTTACGTTCTTCACTTGTTTGTCTCTTCCTCATAACAAGGGGTTACATAAAGACTATTTACCATCACCTTATTTATTTGTTTATTTCTCTTCATTTCCAAAAAGGAATCTTTAATGATCAGGTCATCATCTGTCTTTTTAGTTAATAATTAGTAATTAAAGAAATTTCAAGATAAAAGGAAAGGTTTTCTTTAAATAGGTAAAAATATCTCTTTACAACATTTTAAAATGGATTCTTAGACTGAATTTGTTAATGAGGCCAATACGTTTAAGGTATTCCTTTCAGCATTTAATTTCTCACACCCAAATCCAAAATGACTCTTCTCTTTTAGATTTAGGAGCCAGGGTGAAACCGCTGATTTGAGGGGAAGAAAGCGTGGGATTCAGAGGCATTCGCACCTGAGTTTGAGCCCCAATGCACCCCCGCCATTTACCAGGCACAGGTCTCAGGTTTTCTAGTTCCCACCTCTAAAGCAGGGATGTTATTACCTCCTTCAGAGATTACTTCAGGGAGATGTGAGTATTGGTTTTTAAAAATTATAACAAGAATCCTTGAATGGGTGAACACTCCAACTTAGCACTTGCCTTCACTCTCTTCTCTACTTCTGGATTTTTTGGCCTAGTAAGGTGGGAAGTCAGCCAAGGCTGTGCAGTTTCTGGTGATGATGAAAAAGATCCCCAAACAGCAGAAGTGTTACCAAACAACAAGGGGACAAGGGGGCCCAGGGCAATATACTACTACCGAAAGGAACCCCCCAGGTTCTTTATGTCTGCTGCCAGAGGAAAGATGTCTAAATGCCAGAGATTAGTGAAAAGGAAAGGAAATGTTTATTTAATGCTATACAAACTTAAAGTAGTGACCTAATGCCTTCATCAAAATCCCAAAGTCCCTTAAAACACCCACAAACACACACAGTCCTTCCTTCCCCGTTTTCCCAGTCTGGGGTACTGTATCTCAGGAAAAGAAATAGAAGTCCTTGGCTCAGGCAGCCCCAGTTCTTCCCAGTAATCCGTCTCGGCTGGTAGGCCTCCCTCGGTTCCCGGCACCATCAGCTGTGTCGCTGGGATCTCCTCTAAAGCCAGATGGTGGTTACCCCTTCTAAAGCTGCGGCGGTCCCCACTCTGGCAAAGCCATGTGGTTCTCCCTCCCAGGGCTGTGGTGTCTGGGTTTAAATCCCCACACCAATCTTCCTCTGTAGCCCCATTTCCAACTCCTCCCACCATTGGCTACACTTGCTAGCCCTCTCATATCCTTCCAGATTTACTGGACTGCCATCGTGGGTCTGGGCAGGTATGTACCCATGTCATGGAACCAATCTTTTCCAAGCTCCCACGCAGGCACTGTAACTCAGGGGACCTGCTTCCTAGTTATGTCTTGGTGAAGAAGTTACTTCCATTCCCCTGGCTCGGAGCATAGCCACAGTTATTTAACATATCCATGTAACCAGTTAAAGGTTATAGATATGTTAAATGACCACTCTAGAGGTTAGCTGCAAAGCTGTTGCTATGCAAACAGCCCTCAATGGCCCTGCTCCATTTGTCCCTTCCCCCAACCCACACCTGTTGGGGGGGTGGTGAGGACATCCTAATATTTCCTGAACACTTGAGTTCTGGACCCCATTTCAAATCCCTTTTAGGCCCCCCCCCCTCTTGGCTCCACCCTGTTACAGAAGGACCTCGGCCCCGCCCCACTGTGCACAGACACACCCATGTTTGCTTCACAGGGGGTGGGGCTGAGGACACCACAAATGACAAGGGTTGGCCCGGGGTTCTTCCCCCCACTCTGAAGCTTGAAGGGGCACCAGGCTGGCCTTCTAAGTCAGGTACTACTGGGGTGTGAGATTGCTTCATAGAAGACTTACAAAAGGACACAGAGAGAGAAAACACACTCCTTCTTCCCTAGAAAACTCTACAAGTTCTGTAAGGATTTCAATTCCAGAGAAGAAAAAACGGCATCAATCCACAAGACCCATTTGCTTCTAAATTTCTGCTAAAGAGGTCAGTCTAGCTATGGGCAGAGATATGACGGGCTGAAATGGAAATGGCTCTGTATTATTTGTTTATTCCACAAATGTAACATTTATAGAGGACGTATTTCAGTGCCAGACACTGCCAAAGTGGAACAATAAGTAAAGATAAACACAGTCTCCACTGTCATGGAGCTTACAGTTTACTGAGAGAAAAAAAAGACAACAACAAAAAATCCACACAAATAAAGGTAAATCTAGCATACTGATAAAAGCATGAATTGTGGTTGTATGGTATACGATTGAGCTTGTGAAAAGGAGATTTAACTAGTTGGAGAATAGGTGGGAGGGAGGCTGGTGGTCCAGAAAGCTTCCCTGGGAGTTTAAGATAGAATAAAAGCTACCTTGAGGAAATAGCAGGGGCATGACCCAGGGGCAGGGGACAGAGCGGGCATGGCAGTCCCTCCCAAAGCAGACCCATGTGGCAGAAATGCAGAGGTGGAGAGAGCAATGTGTGGGATGGGGCTGGAAAGGTAGGCAGAAGCCAGGTTTTCACAGGCTGTGTATGCATACGAGTTGCCACAGTCAGGGACGTTGAGTGAAAGCATTGTTTTTACAGCCAGGCAGCCTGGGTTACATCCTGCTCTGCTCCTGCCCAGCTGTGTGACATTGGGCACATCACTTGACATTTCTGAATCCTAATATTTTCAGTTTTATAATGAGATCGATAATGGGACTTTTATGCAAATGTAATGAATCGATCTCTGTAAAGCCCGTAGGGTAATGTCTAGCACATAGCGATCACTGTGTAAGTGTTAGCCACTATTATTATTTTTGCCATTTATCTTAAGGGCGATGGGAAGCCACTTGTTTTGTGATTGCTCTGTGGAGGGTATGATCAGTTTTCACCCCAAATTGGTTTGGAATTTGAGACTGATGATGCTGCACATGCACCAACAAAGAGAATACAAAAAGTTTATCACCTCCATGGTGAGGTTCACTAGAGCGAACAGAGCAGGCACCCAAGCCACTCCACAGTGGATGGAGTGAAAGGAGAGGTGAGTGACATTGGTTTTAACTGTGGTTACAGAGGGCAGGTATAGGCTAGAGGTTTCCACCGACAGGCCAGACTTCTGTGTTTTGGACTTCTCCCCTAGCACCAAAGGAGAGAGTGGTCAGGTTTTGTTATCTGCTTACCCAAGTCTGGGCAAAAGAAAGGAGAGGAAAGAGGTAGGACTCAAAAGCTCTCAGTGGTCTAACATCAAAAATGGAGTCAGGTTCTTTGTTCTATCACCTATTGATGTAAGGAATGTCCAAGCCTGCAGAGAATTTGTGTAAGAGTTTATTTGAGCCCAAACTGATGACAGTTATCAGTAAGCAGGATCTCAGATGCTTCTGAGAACAACAGTTTGGCAGTTTCTTGAATGCATTTGAAATTAAGGAAGGAAGAGAAGGAAGAATACATGAGGGTGGGAGAAAGCAAGGCAGGGATTAGATTGTGGGATAGTCAAGGTTTTGTGCTCTCCTGAGTGTGGTCCTGTCTTCCAGCGGTGTTCCCTGTGGCATTTCAAAGGTGTGTTAACCTAGCTGTACAGAAATGGACAGGGTAGGCCTGAACACCTTTCAGGAAAGAAGTTACAGGCCTGGGGTGTGATTGCCCACCGTGTCCTGCCCAATGAGGAATTTGTGATTTATCACAACACCCCTTTATCTTCCACACACCTAATGTTTTAAGGACGAATGTTGCCTGGTCAGGAAGATCAATCTGGCTGCAAGGATTTATCTCCCCTTAATGATGGACCTATCTTTCCTACACTCTTCAAAACACGAAGGATTTTCTGACTTTCAGGACAACAAAGGGGTTCTGTTGACTTGTCGAAATATTTTATCAGCTGGATTGTGGCTGTATCATATTCTTGTAGTTCTTAGTCATATGAATTAATTAATAAAAGTTATGCAAATACTACATATCCCATTAGGAATACAGTTTCAAGTAGAATTTTATAATATGCCAAATATGGACTAAGGTTATTGTAGTGCTTTTTTATTCATTGAGGGTTTTTACATTTGTGTTTAGTATCATTTCAAAATGGCTGAAAATAATAGGTGCTGCTTAACAGGAAATGCTATAATTTTTATACCTTTAGTTGAAATGTACAGTCCTTTTTATCTCTGCTTCCTATCATTGTTCTTTTGTCCTCTATTAGCTTCAGGTAGGCTAAACTCTTTGAATTCAGCAGAAGCAAGAGCACAAGAGGGGAGTTTCGCATTTCTCTTTAGTTCAGCTGTTATGGGATCATTCAGTGTATTTTTTTTCTTTGGCGAGGTGGGTTATGCTGGACTGAAAAATGAACAAACCAAGCTGATATTCTGCTTCCCCCCAACCCCTGCCTGGAACTTTCTTTTAAGGATTGAATTAACTCACTCCAAGCAATGAATCTATTCTTTAACCCAGCCCAACTGTTTGACTATAGTCCCACGTAGCATCCCCTATGACTGCATTAAGACTCATTTTAACTTTTAAATTTATGTGTGGAACCAAACTCCATATCTCACCTTGCTCTAAATCTTTCCTCCTCCTGGCTTCCTCGTAAATGTTAATGTTTCACCCACCAAACTCTTAGTCAATTAGACGTGGAAAATCAGCCA
The DNA here is from genome assembly GCA_004024845.1 of Tonatia bakeri. Lineage (NCBI taxonomy): Eukaryota > Metazoa > Chordata > Mammalia > Chiroptera > Phyllostomidae > Tonatia > Tonatia bakeri. Next base: position 209,028 of record PVIA01000261.1, read on the forward strand.
ACCTCTCACTCTTCTTTTTCTGTTGAAACTATTGCCAAATCTCATCAATTAGGTTTTGATTTTTAATTTACATTTTTAATCAAAGTAATGTATGCACATGGTTAAAAATTAAATGGTTACAGCCGAACTTGTGACAAAAAGTAACAGTCCCTCGTTCTGTCCTAGGCTTGCTCATCACTTCTCCTTTTATGTTTTTGTCCTTTTTCTGTTATAATGTTCACAGTACCTACTATATCCCTATGCTATTACGTCTTGACTTACCAACTTTAGGCATTGTCTGTTGACCTCCTTGATGATAAGCGAGGGTTTCTATCACTCACAGCACTGCTTTTTTTCTACCCTTCCACAGCTAGCTACAATACTAGCTTCAGTTCCTTTACTGGTTTCTTCTAGAACCTCAATGACTTTGCTTAGGCCTCCACCTTTCGTTTCACGAAAACACAGACAGTATTCCTTGACCTCCATATGGAGAGATAAAGATATTGGTGCTAACAACTTTCCCATCACCTCTAACCTCTTCTACTTTCACATCTCTGCTAGCAAACGACATTATTTTGATATTGCAAAAGTCAGCGATACATCATTCTCTCCTCTTGTAACAGATAATTTTCCATAATGTGTTTACCAGTTAATTATAAGATGAAAACAAACAAACACCGTTTGCATTATTATGCCTTTGTAGGTACTGTGTACTTGCAGAGCGAAATTCTCTCTGTTCTCCCTCAAGTACCATTTCATCGTGTTCTTGTTTCTGCAGCTCTGTTCTACTCTGCAGAGCTTGTCCATACTAGTGCTACAGTCTTTAACTGGTCATGACCTTCAGTTTTTCTCTGTTTGGAGCCACAATGATGCAAGATGAATCTTTCTAAAATATAGCTCCATTTACATCATAGCTATTTTCAAAATCCTTCAGCGGTTTGGTTAAAATATTTTGTCCAAATTGTTAGATCAGCTTTCAAAATCTTTTACCGTTTGTCTTTGTGATTATGCTCTTATTTCTACCTCCATCCATTTGATGCTTTACAGTTTCCCTGTGAAAACCCCCATCCCATCCCATCCCATCCCATTTTTGACTTTTGCTCACAGTGTGCCCTTGTCCTGGGAGCCTGCCCATCCTCCAGTGCACACAGACAAAAGTCTACACGAAGGCTCAGATCAGTGTCTTCCTCATTCACAAGGCCATCTTACACAATGATTTTCTTGTAGTAGAATTATTGTCTTGTACCATTTTTACTTTTGTTTCTGTATAGTACTTTACTTGGGTTGTGTCTTTATATACTTTAAAAAAATTCCCCCATAATATCCATCACACTGGGCACTAATCATATTTACTTATCTCAAAAAATCTGTTAAATTGAATACTCTTAAATTTTTTCCTGCAGTGTTAGAAACATTGTATTACTAGGGATTTTGTATGCCTTTGAGGTTTAACAGACAGGAAACACAGAGAAATTTAAAAAAATATGTTTTGTGATTTGTAAATAACCTTGATTCCCATAGGAAATAAGCAATATCTGTATATCTGTATCTATATCTATTATCTATCTATCTATCTATCTATAAAGGTAATAAGATTGATGGACAATTTTTATCTTTGAAATATGATTAGTTAACTATGTCTTTCTCCTGCTGTGGACTCCAGAAGGATGTAGCAGTTCAGAACACATGGGCAGTTGGCCCTTGAACAACACGGGTTTGAATGGTATGGGTTCACCTATGCACAGTATTTTTTCAAAAGGTTCAGGAAATGTATTTTTCTTCCTTATAATTTTATTAACAATTTTTTCTTTTTTCTAGCTTACTTTGTTGTTAAGTATGCAGTATGTAATACATAAAGCATACAAAATATGTGTTGCTATACTGATTATGTTATTGGTAAGGCTTCTGGTCAATAGTATCTGTGGATTCCCAACCATGGATCAAAATCACTGTTGCTTAAATCCACAGATGTAAGACCCAAGGAAAGGAAGGGCCAACTATAGCTAAGTTTTGGGGAGTCAAAAGTCACATGCAGATTTTGAACTGTGTGGAGAGTTTGCATCCCGCATCCATGCACCCGCATTGTTCCAGGGTCAACTGCACTGCAGTTTCCTCTTCCCTACTCAATGTCTCTGAGTGCGGATGGCTAGTAAATAGCTTCAATAGTTAGTGTTCAGGCATTTTTTTCTCTCAATTTCCTGATGTTTCAGAGGAAGTCTTTCTGGGGTTTTACCTGTTTATAAACATAACGCAATGATTCTTTCTGCTATCAGTAATATGCTCTCTCTACCTGTGATGATTCGCCTGTGAATGGATATTATTAGTATGAACCAGTTGGATTTCCATGACCCCAGCTCTCTTTATGTATGGGAGTCCTGAACCATTTCTACCATGAACTTTCTCTATTTTCCTCATATAAATGCAGGTAATTTGCAAACCCTTATGGATCCTTGGAAACTTCTTTTTAGAAACTTCTTTTTTCAGAGAATTTAATTTTTTTCCAAACACATACACATCTTTCTTTTATTTCACCTTGTTAAGAACATACAAACACAAACTAAGTGAGGCATCCTTGGCACCCATTTTATAGACATAGAAATTGGTCTCAAAACTATAACCAACTCATTAGGCTTTTCATAGCCAAATAGGAGAACTAGAACCCAGAATTCTTGGCCACTAGTAGTGCTCACCGCATCATGCTGTGGAACTTTGTATGTTGTAGCTGCTCAGATTCACAACTAGCTACCACGTTTAATTTAATGATGAAAACTAATCTCTACCATGCTAAAGAGGATGAGATTCAATTTAATAACTGTGTGTATCATCTATTTGTCATGGAGGAGACAAGTCCCATTTATCCTACTCTACTTCTATATCTGTAGCTTTCTCTTCTCTCCCTTATTTTAGAGCAAAATATTGAGCTATGGAGATTAGTGTGGTGTCCATAGCAGCGCATTTCCTTTTCATTCATAACTAACTCTATTTCACAAATTCCTGGTTGCACCATGTGCTAGCTGTTCGTTCTTGAGCACATTATCTTGGACTCAGTTCTCTCTATAAAAGAGGCGTAGTCATTTTACTTACATTATGTGGTTGTGCAGGTGAAATGAATTGATATAAAGCACTTTAGGATAGTGTTCAGTATAGACAAGTATTGCATAAGTGTTTGCTGTCATTTAATTTTCATTATTATTTATCATTTTGAAAGCTCAGAAGAAAGTGAGGATGGATAACTGTCATGGCAAGATAGCAGCCTAGCCCAAATGGTTGTGCTCTCTTGTGGTCATTCGTTCACTGGACACAGCCATTGTCATTGTAGCTTCCCTGCTTGTGTCAGTAGTGCTCTCTTAAGTGTTGTGTGACCTCTGAGGTCTGCTGTCATAGAGAGAACACACAGAGGTCCATGGCCAGGGCCTTAGCTACTAGGTTCCCATCTCTGCCCCCTTTCTGTCTCCTGCCAGTCATACGCCTGCTTATCCCCATTTGTGATCTTTGCCTCTCAGCCTCCCCAGTTAGGGAGCTATTCTCCGGTGACAAGATGAGTCTTCCGAAACCGAAACCGAGTCAGGTATGCTCCCTTTAGTCAGCGGCAGGGGGAGGGAGGTGAGGCAGGAGTGCGGGCCAGCAGGAGACGGAGAGTTGATGGCTGGGCGGGCCAGGGGGTTATTCTTCACATAGGGTTTTACATATTAATGGTCTCTCCTCCTGGGAAGAAGTGCTAACCTGTTAAAATTTCCATTTTAAAATTCATGATCAAGAAAAATTATCTATCCCAGAGAGAGTGTTTAGGGCCCACCACACTGAAGCTATTATTAGGATTTATAAGAACTTAAAAACTCTAAGCTGTCCAAGGCCTATTTGGCTTCTTTTACTTTAATGGAGAAAAATAAAACAAAACAAAAGTCTACCATAATAAAAAGGAAGACATTCAACTTTATTTTTGCCCCTTGAGGTCCCCTCTGAGTCATGAAAGAAGTGTTGATTTATCTCTCTATTTATCTATTTATTTATACGTATTTATTCCTTTTCAATCTACGCCTAAGAACTAACCCACTGAAGTCATCTTTCTAACATACCATTCCATGGCATTGAGAGCAAAGTGTCCTTTCCGTCATTAACACACATAACTCAGGAGTGTAAGCAGCCACATTTTAGTGACAGCCGGTCACTGGGTCTACCTGCCTTGCATGTCCAGGTAGTTCTGGGGCAAGCTTCAAGATAAGACCCAGGCTGGCCAAGTTTGTGCCTAAGGAGAGAGGAATGTGGCTTCCTCTTACAGAGTGTTAAACAAAGGGGTTAAAACAACCCTTTTTGTCACTTGGTTTTTAAGCCTCTCTTTCCTCTGGAAGGAGGGACCAGACTGTGTGACATAGTCATGCTCCATGGAGAGGTGTTCGTGCTCATCACAGAAAATGACTGGAACTCTGCAGCCACAGCCGGGGCCGTCACCCCTCCCTAACCCCAGAGGGGAACTTCCTCATTCTGAGCTGGTGCAGAGCGGATTCCTGAAGGTTCACCGGACAGTGACAGTCATGTTCAGATGTCATTGCAAGGCTTTCCCTCTCTCAGGCAGCAGTGACAGGCAGGATTCCCAAATGGCCCCTGCGATTTCCTGCCCTGTGGTTCCGACACACATGCCCTATGCTGTGTGAACAGTTATTCAATTGCTGTTCTAGGGGTGAAGGCATTCAGCAGATGTCAATAAGGTCTCAAATTAGATAACCCTCAGAAAGGACAACTATCCCAGGTGGGCCTGACCTAATCAGGTAAACCCCCACAAAGGGACAGAGACTCTTTTGAAAAAGATTCAAAGTGTGGGAAGGATTCCACCAAGGGAGAAGATTCTCTGTTGTTGGTTTTGAAAATGAAGAGGCCACACAACAAGGAATGGGAGTTGCCCCTTGGAGCTGAGACAAGCCCCTGGCTGACAGCCAACAAAATAAATAGGGACCTCAGTCCTATAACCACAGGGAGCTAAATTCTGCCACAACCACCTGAGCCTGGAAGACTGTAAGCACCAGAGGCTGATGGCTGACGCCTTGATTTTAGCCTTGGGAGACCGCACAGAGAACCCGGTGGCGCCATGCCCAGACTTCAACATATGGAAACAGTGAGTAAATAAACGGGTATTGTTTTAGGCTGCTAAGTTTGTGGCAATTTGTTATGTAGCATTAGAAAACTATCCCAGTGGTTGCAGTATAACATGAAATAATGTCATAAAGTAACCTGCCAATACACTCTTGGAAGTGTGCAAGAGTTTTTTTTTTGTTGTTGTTGTTAACTGAAGGTGAGGCCCCCTGTCTCTCCTACTGAAATAACCCCACAAGGTAAGTGACAAGCCCAAACCTCAGAGCTGGTGAGAGAAAATTAACTTTATCTCTGCCGACTTATCTGGCCTTATAGCTTCAGATTCAAATGAATGATAGAAGAACACACTGTAAACTCAAGAGGTATTTAAAATGTGCATGAGGAAAAAAATTTTTAGGCATTTCAGAGAACTTGCTATACCTCTGTGTGTGTTTTAGTCCTCACAGCCGCCTCCGCTCTCCATTAAGTGCTTGCAGTTAAGCACACCCTACCTGAGACTGCTGGCTGGGAAGTGGGGGTTGGGGGGCTGCCCTGAGCCTGCCCTGGCTTTCTGGGGAAGCAGCCTATTTTCACTTTTGACAACTTCCCAGATATTTTTCACAGACTACATGTTTAGATCTTCCCTCCTCTCTAAATAATCCTTGTCGATAGAGTGTATTTTTATAGGTAACTGAATCACTACTGCTAAACTTGTGGTATTAATGAAGAAGTCAGAGCTGTCCCTGTAGGGCTGTAAGGGAGCGCGGAGAGTGTCTGGTTAGAGCCGGCCACTTTGCTGAAGGAATCATTGAACACAGTTTATTGGATTGAGGCCCATTATCCAGGTTGAGTCCTGGCACTTGTCAGGCTCCCCTTTTTGCTCCGTGTGGACGCAGGCCAGTCATGGGGCTGAATTCTGAAAGTGGCTGCTGGAGACGCAGTTTCCTACCATTTAGTTATACTAATCCCACTTCACTGTTGGTTAAGGGGAGGCAGTGAGATGTTCTCCATGTTATTGGAGACAAATATTTTGCTTATTTGTATGCAAAAATGATTATTTTGTACTGAAGGGTTAGAAGTTAAGGACTAAAATCTTGTATGCAATGCTAAGCCACTTTGTCTTATTTTGTTGCTTGAATGTCTCTTTCATTGTTGGCAAGTACCGATCACTTAAAACCTTTAACTTCGGCTCTGTACAAGCAGAACCACATGCAATATTTAGTTCTCAGGTGCATTGTATTAAGTAAGAAAAGGCAGTCTGGTAAGCTTACCTAAGAGTGCGCACCAACACCAGAGAGCGAGCTCGAGGCTCCTTCTCCAACAGCTGAGCCAAATGAGCACTGGGGCCAAGCAATTAGCGCGACACAAAGGCAACCATTACAGTATCAGAGCCAGCCTCCATTGTCTCACAGCACCCTGCAGGCTTGACAAGTTTTCTCATGGGTCGCAGCAACTGAGATTTGGAACGTAAGCAATTTATGTGTCACGTGACTGGATCGGCCCTTTAGGCATCCACTTGCTTGCTACAATCTCTGGACCCCAGCCCCAACCACCAGGCTTGGGAATCCCTGGGAATGGTTCACATACAGGGAATTGAGATGAGAAAGAATGGGAATATATCCCTTGGTATTTTAGCAAAATGCTATGTTCCCAAAGAGCTAAGGCCTCAAGGGGATGGGAAAGAAAGTGAGGGAAGCTGCTGGAGGTGGCAGCGGGAGAAAAGATTCCAGCAGTGGGCTTTGGGTTTGAACAAATCTAGGAGAATCTGGCCTGGGTTTTCTCAGATTGGAGATGTTAGGAGGAACCTGAGAACACAGTCTCCCTGTGCTCCGCGGTTTCCTGTCTCCTGGATAAGGTAGTGAGGTATCATTCTCCACCTTGTGGAAGCCTCAGAAAGCCAGCCCACCGCCGTCCTGCAACCTGTGAGTGGGCCACAGGCGCTTCCGGTGCCCAGAGGTGCTGTTTCCTTGGGCTGCAGAGCTGGGACCTGGGCATTTTTGTCTTTCCTCAGATAGGATGTACGTAAACACATGTAGCAACACACCCTTCAAAGATAAAACGATATAGTGAGCTCAGATTCATTTTCTTACCATTATCGAGGAGAATTCCTTTAAGTGAATGAATGAACACCTCAGGCAGAGGGACACATCCAAATAATCAAAATACAGTTCTGAACCTCCTCCTGCTTAACCAAAAGTTATTACAATTATTCAAGTTGGAACAAACATGTCCATTTAACTCTTATATTTCTGATTATCCAGTTTTGTGTTTTACTGATGAAGCCTGGAAGCAAAAAAGCCTTTGCAGCAAGCTTTCTGGAGAAATCACTTTCCCTCTGGAAGGATGACCTCAGGAATCTATGGGAAATATGGAGCCACCTGATTGGTGGCACACAACTCGTCCATAAGGACCTTTATAATGATGGACAATCATTCCCTAGATTGGTGCTGGTCATCGACTAAGGTCTGGAGTAGTATTTCAGGCCATTGCAAAGTGCAAGGGGACGTGGGACTGTTGGTTGGTGATAGGTCATGCTAATTTGCCTGTGCGTGGAAGTCAGAGGCCTCAGAGGCTTGTTGTTTAGTTTGTGCTATCCCTGGTGAGGGGGGCATGTTGTGTCGTAACAGTGCGATATATTTCACTTGACACCACATTCTAAATAACACTCAGAATAACTTAGAAACTGATTGCATGTCAAATTACTTCCTATAATAGCCATTATTAATTAATACTCATTCAATTTTTCAGCCACTGTACATTTCATATTTCTCCTTCTTCCTTCCCCGATGAACTTATTACAAAAGGCTACAATTTATTGGAAAGAAAAGTTGCTTCAAAATTGCTTTCTCCTTATTAATTCAATTCACAATGTACACGACCTTATTCCATCCAGGTGGATTTCTGTGTGTTAATTCATCATAGGACACTGTTTGGGTTATGACGAGGCTTCTTTAAAGTGCCTCCTTTGTGCTGTATTTAGCCAAGTCAGATATAGGTTGCTGACCCAGGCTGTATATTGTATAGCAAAATAGTTAATTCCACACACTCTGGAGTCATGAAGATCTCTGTCAAATGTTGATTCTGCCATTCACTGGCTTGGCGATTTCTGTGGTCTCTAAGCCTCAATTTCCTCATCTATCATATGGGAGTTTTATTTACTAGGGTCATTTTTGTGAGGACTAAATAAGAGGTATATGAAGTCCTCAGCAGGATGTCCAGCTCCATTGTCCATCCTCAGAGATTACCACTGTCGTCCTTATCTAGCTTCTGTCTGAGGAATGCAGTTATTTCCTCAAAGGCTACAGATAGAACTATCTTCTGCCCCATGCTTTACGACTGCCCCTGGTGTGGTCTTCATGACGGTGACATCTATGGCATAGTTTGTCTATTTCACCAGCCCTTAAAATGTTCTCTAACCTCTCTTAGCCAAAGAGTTGAGGAAACATATGCTGAGTTGAACTGCCCAGTAACTTGGGTGCTCTCTGCTGGTGATGCAAAAAGGGATGAAGGCTGGAGGACAATTCAGAGACCCATTTCTAGCACCTTCCTTTCAAACTCTAGTTTCCAAGGGCCCTTTGCACCACCCTACAGTGGACGGTGAATAATGCTTGCTGGCTCACTGGGTGCCTGGGCTGCAGTGCAGCTGCAGACAGCAACCTCCCCTTGGAGTTGTCTGACCAGCACATAGCCTCCTTGGGCCGCAGAACAAAGCAGCCAACGTCATACCACCTTCTGCAGAAGAGGGTTGTGTGGCCAGACAGGAGTGGGGAATGCTGTGCCGGCCTCACTCTCTGGAAAATTCAAAATGTGCCTTCACACACCAAAGGTGCTAGACCTGTGCTAAAAAATCCTATTTTATTCTTTGTTTAGTCAAGCCTTTCCTCAGAGGTATTTGATCAAGCTATCACCTACTCCTTCCAAGAATACCTGAGTAGAACATCTTACTCTTTGGGAGATTCTGAAATACTGGTATGGTCTGCTTTTGTGAGAAACAGTGATGACCATTTTACTTTCCTGCCTGGAAGAGATGCCTTGGTGAGGGAAAGGGTAGACATTTTAAATAAAATGACCTACTAATCAGAATTTCTCTTCTAAGCTCTATGGATTCTTTTTGTGAGGACAGTGTGCACGTGTATTATGGATGTAACATCACTTCGAACTGGGCTCATTTCACGGCTGGATCCTCCATCTCTGCCCAGATTCGCTTGTTATGGGGACCAGGAAAGCAACAGCCATGGCCAGCGAGCTGGTGACCGTTCGCACATGTTCCATGCAGTCACGAACACTGTAATTACACAGAACAAACAATTCTGATCGTAGTTCTGAGTATGGTCTGCATTTAAATTTAGAAAGTACAACTATATACCTTTACCAAAACAAAACAAAATGAAACGAAAACCAGAAGCAAAGAAATGAATAAACTATCCTGTCTCTCCAGATACAGATGTTGTCCTCCCTCTTCGGAAAAGATCTGATCGGATGGAAAGCGCCGTCTCTTCTCTGTGGCAGTGCTGGGCACGCAGGACTCAGCCAAATGTCATGAAAGGATATTCATGAAGAAACAGAAAATTAAGTTGCTTCATGGATATTTAGTTTCATTCTTCTGAGGCTTTACTAATAAAATGATTACCCACAATATGATCATTTTTAGCTGCACAAATATTAGAATTGAACAACTCTAATCTTTTTTCTTTCCTTATCTTTCTCTTTGTACACATGTATGCTATGTATTATCTTTGCATTGGCTCTATCTTCTGCATTAGATATGCTTCTGAAGCATTTCAAAAGTTTCTTTTAATTTTAATCAGGATCAGGCACTTGAATAAAATGAAAGTTTTGTCTTTGCATGTAAAAACATTGGTATGTTTTTATGCCAGTGATGTTAATCAATCTGTTTATAAGGTTCAGGATAACTTTTGCCAAATTATGTTTTAAAGCTCTTCCAAGTGTTAAAGAAATAAGTGATTAGTATATTAGCATCTGGAGCGTGAGACCGTAGCTTCATAATTAATTTCCAGGGCATTTCAAAGTCAAAAAATGGAATGAGTTCTGAGCTGAACTCAGGTAGAATTCTTAGGTAAGATGTTATTTTTCTGGCCCCTGCTAAGTCACTTTTGGTCTTGCCATCAGTTTCTTGGTCTTCAAAATAGAGGGTCATGACTCCTTTATGTAGCTTGCATTATGGGAACATGTAAGCAATTAGTCAAGTAGTATTAAAATACAGTTTGGATTTATACAAGAAAATACTGGGTTATTGAATTAAATAACAGATTTTTCTTCCTTTCTGGGATATGGACAATGAGAAGCATGAGGATTTTGTCTTAAATGTAAAAATCACTTATCTTGATAAATAAACTGTATCTAGGTTTGGGAAGTTTGAGGGGCAGCACTAAGAATGTGCATCCAGAAAATTTAGTGCCTGTCAACTCTCTTGTGGGTTTGTCCTTAAGGGGTACTGGGGCCACCTCAGCTCCAATGGTCAAAACATTGTGTCTGTTGTGTCTAAGAGACCGTCTAGCATTACTTATTAACAATTATGTGGCTCTTATAATATCCACTTTTGCAGGTACCCTAAAGTCAACACTTTGAACTGGTTCACTCATGAGCAGGAAACTTGGTAACTTACTAACTTCCATATAATAAGAAAATGACCATAGTTACAATACATGTGTAATTTTATAGTACTTACAGATATAAATATTATAGGAAGGATGTATTATCTACTTAGAGAGGAGTAATAATAATAGTATTTTCTCAAATCTTTGGGCTGAAGCTTCATCGTTATAACAACACTACAAAAATGGGTTTTGAAAGTAGCCTTTGGAAATAAAAATAAACAGAGTAAAATGATTGTGTAAAAGAACGCTGTTTGAAATAATATGTTCATTTCATCTCTATAGTTCTATTTGAAAAATGTGAGACTTTCTGAAGCAGAATGACAGCAAATAACACAGTAGAATGATTTGGCTGAGCTACATATTTGGGTGTGAAAGTGAATTTCTTTAAAGTGGTAAATACACTGTGGATTTTTAAAGTCGAGATTTCCTAAAACTTCTGTCACATCTAGACTTTTAAGGCCATCCCAAACAAAATCTGTAATTTATTTTCCTATTACCTTTTTATGAGGTCTTATAGCTACCGCTTCTTTTGTGATTTGAGATTTACAGGTTAGGTCCTGTAAAGGGCACTTGTATGACCCCGAAGGCCGAGGTTGTATATCTTGCCTTTCCATCTCTGGTCCACCAAAATTAATGAGGGCATCCTTAAGTGACAGTCTCTCTATAATGTTCAAGTGACCAGAGTACAAGAGGTTAAATAATTTCACCACCACTGTTCCTGAATCCAGCCACTATAATCAAGTGAATTGACAGAGCAGATAGTGTCAACAAAGCTCACAGTCCCGTGTGTCGGATTTCAAATGGGAGCTAAAACATTGCCAGGATTCCATTTGGGATATCATCAAGAGCGTGGTACCTTTACTTTGAGTTTTATTCGTGTTCGCAGTATTATTCAAAATCAAATGCGCCACAGTGCCACTGTCACGGAGCGTGCCCTTGCTGTCTGACTAAGGGAGAACCCAGCTTCAGGGCGCCGGGCTGTTCAGCAGCATGTGGTGCCAGGAAGGGCAGTGCTGCGGCTGCCTGGGAGAAATCTCCCCGTTTATAAATAGCCTTACGTTGCCGGTGCCATTTAGATTCCTTAAAGCATTTTTAGCTAAAAATACACAGCCATTCACAACAGAAAATTTGTTCTCTCCCAATCTTTTATTTTTTACCTTCTAATTTACTACATAATAGAAACAGCACTTCATGCTCCAGCATTCTTTTCTTTTAATATCCTATATTGTACAGCTCCTTTTTTTTCTTAAGGACTCCTTCGAATTACAGTAACAATATTTGGACTACAACATAAAATATTACACTTTTATTCCAAGATAATGATGACTCTACAATAAAAAAATAATGAAAAAAAAAGAGAAAAGAAAAGGACCCCAAACAAACCATACCATCCAGTTTCGGCCAAGCTGCCAAATCCTATTACAGATTCAATCCTATTAAAACGTTCCCAGGTTTAAGCCTGCTTTGGAGTTTTTCATAGGAGTGCATGACCCTTACCCAAACCCCTACATGTGTGGTCAGGGACCTCAGGATAATCGTAAACTGCCTGGACTCCCATTAATCTCGCACAGTCAGATATTAGTGCTTGTAAATCAGCACCTAAACAAGGACAATAGTTAAAGCCATCAATAGTCTTTTAATGAGGCAGATCAAAAACAAATGAAAGCAGCAGGACACTCGGATTTGCCAAGGAGGGGAAGGGGAAGGCCATAAGCTTTGTCTGATTTCTTACTGAAAAAAGTGGATGGATTTAGTCCAGGTCCTGTCTTCTAACTCTTGCATCCAGTGTTTAAAGCACACAGGCACACACACAGCAATATTATTTCCAGGAATTTCCTTTATTTTCTTTGTTTGGGACATAGCAGCTGTCACTTTCTTCCCTTTCTCTCCCTTTCTTTTTATAGTTTCACAATATATATATTGACATATGTACATTAATGTACACATATTTAAAAGAGGAAGCCATTGCAAATAATAACTGCATGTAGACACATTAGGCAACGATCAGTTACACTTTGTCAAGAATTGTAATTACTTATCTGCATCCTTGCAGGCATTTTATGTGCTTTTGAAATCCCCACAGATGTTTTTTGTCCATTAGAAAAGGGGGGAAATATCTTGTTTTGTAATTCCTTGTTTTAAAGAAGGAGAAAAATAAAGCAAGATAGGATTTATTATCTAACACGCATGTGCAGCAGCATTATAATGGTTGCCAAGCAACCTAAAGGAACCATATCATAGTGAAGAGGGGGGCAAGTGAACGAACAGATGCATGGGATTAGATACAGAAAGGGGAGAGAAGAGGCTGCCCTGAAATGAGCTCACCTTGGCACATGACTTTTTGATTGGGATTTGCTCATATTGGGGATATTTATCTTAAATATCTTCGTTTGATTTTGCATGGGATTTAAATTTTTGCTATGTGTTTAGTTTACCATTTGGCTGAAAAAAGAAGAGGTGTGAAAGGCTTGTAAAATTCTTGTTCTTTCATTGTTACCAATAACATTCTTTCAAGACAATATTTTAAGAGGCAGAAAGGTGCAGAAACAGGAATTCTCATGCTTGTGCTCTAGCATCGTCCAAGATAAACACACACATTTGAAGACAGAATTTCTTTGGTGGTGTTATCAAAACATATGTTTACTTCAAATCGATAGCTTACTTACTGAACCACTTTCATTGTCATCATTTAAAAACCTCACTATGTATAAGTTTATGTGTATATATAATATATGCAGACACACATACATACATATATAATATGAGTATAGATCAAAAATAAAGTACCATCTTTTCGTCCTGCCAGATTACAGGTATGTAGGATGAACACTACACCTCTTTTTGCAGAGGGGTGACAGAGATGCATGGGGTGCACCTTAAATACTTTAAATGATTGTATTGAAGATGCCTATTCTTACAGAACAATATACAACCCACTCTGTACATTTGAAGTATCAAAAGTTATAATTTCATGAAATTGATAACAAATATCCCTAAATAATCAACCCACAGTGGTAGAGGCAGTAGTAGAGGCAAACCTCAGTGTTAAATTCCAGGAGGCAGCCTGGTATCAGCACACCCTGCAGCTCAGCCCAGTTTCACCCAAGAAGTGGGAGAAAGTACAAACTATTTTCAAGCTCATTTGAATTCTTTAAGAAATGAAACGCACCATAAATTAGTAAATGTTTTAAGAGTGACTACCAAGTAGAGAACGCTCAATTGGGAAATACCACCATGACAATTCCTGAAAAAGCCAGTTAGGAATTCTTGGTCCCTCAGAACAGGAGCCACCAAGGAGAATGAAAGGCCTATTTGACTCAGCAGATGTGTGACAGCAGAATTCACTCCACCTGAGAAGACTTCTGTCACTTCCTACCTCACAGCAGCTGCATTTGTGAGGACTGCTGGCCTTGTAAGATGTTTACTGGGCCAGAACTGTTGTTGGAGATCATTTTTTTCCATTTGGACCATGTGGGGAAATTATAGCCCTGTAGTTTCCCCAAGAAATGGTATGTGTAGTTGCATTTTAATCATAGATTGACATTAAGCTATTGGGGAATTATACTGTGTCTACTAATATAAATTCCACCTCTCTTGCCCTAATGAGATCACCTTACACTCGCTGGCACTGATGTAAACATTTAGAGCTGAGTGCTCAAAAGAGGCTGGAGTACAAATGGTACATAATTCATTACCCTGGGAAACGCGATTTCAATGCAACATAATGCAAGGTGCTCTCAAGCATTTCTGAGGCAGGAAGAGTGAACCACAGTCATGGTGAAGTGACTGTTTACATCAACCTGATTCCACTTGTTCTTTACCAGAGCTAACAAGGCTTCTGCTGTATTATCACATCCACTTCTACTTACTGGACTCCACAGAGGAGTCCTTGCAGCTAGAGGAACAAATCTTTTGTTGCATAATCTATGAACCAGTGGAAACTAGTGTAAAGAAAAAAAACAAGATCCTGCAAATTCTAAAGAACATTCCTATGAGCTATTTTACAAGGTCTCACCAACCTGGATAATTTGCATTTAAAATAACAAACTCTATTTCCCACTCCTACTTCTCTACCCCTTTCACTCTTGTTAATAGCCAAAAGATGGCAACATTTTGCCCATCATTCATTAGTGACACCTTCAGTGGAGCTAAGTCTGCATTTCCACTTTCCTATGCATTGCGAATTCCTCTTGGTACTAAATGTGGATTGATAGCACTGTGGCATTTATTAACAACAGCTACAACAACAAAATGCAATTTAAAAAAGCTCAGAAGATTAATTATACAAATTATGGTGTAAAGTATCAGAATTCCTCTTTGATGAGGAAAAGCATGCCGGTCTAACTGCAGTGACACTGCAGAGCAATCAAGCTCGGCAAGTGGTATCAGAACCCAAACACCTTGTCCTTCCAGCCATTAGGCTTTCCTGGAGATTGTCCAGAGCAAGGAGTGGGGAATCTAGGGCCTGCATACTGAACCTAATGTCGGGGAAATGAAAAAGGGCACTAATGAGCATATCTGACAAGGTTTCCACCATCCCAGGCATGCTTTCAATCTCCTCCTTAAAGCTTGCCCTAATAAAGAGGGCAAGGTTGGCTAAGTATCTGAAAGTAAGGTTGTTCATCGCCCTTGCTCCTGGGATTTGAAATGGAATAGATCCACATCCATGAGAGTTCAGGGACACCTTTTCCCAAGACGCTTTTCAGAGCCCACTACAGACATTTGTCTCAATCATTTAATTCCCAATACTGTATTTCATTTAAATTCTCATTTTGAAAAACAAGAGGGTGCAGCTTTGCCACAGTTGCTTGCAAATGAGATTTGGTCCTGGTTTTTTTTTTTTAATGTTCATTATAAACAGGGTCGACATTTAAAAGCAATAAGCCCCATCAGCTTCCTGCTCCCACTATGTATTCTGCAACCGGCTATCATTTTCCTCTGGTACATTGTTGATTAGCATTATCAAGATACAGTAATAGCCTCATTCTGTCCTGAGTACCAAGATTCATTTTCTTGAAACAAGGGCAAAGTCCCTTTATTAAAAAATAGAGGTCCACTTTCAAATTTGATTAAAATGACCCAGGGAAGTATAGGCAAAAAAAAAAAAAAAATGTTTAGAAGCCCCCAGAGTTTGTTTAAAGTAAAACAATTCTGAGAGATTTTCATAGCCTTGGTGTTGCTAATATTACTTACTCTCCACTCTGGTCTTTCTCTAGGCCTCTGGCCCCCATGTTGGTGTGTGACAGGAGAAATGTGATTCCATTATAATATAATGGGCGCCACTAACCAGAGAGATAAATGTTGATCTCTCATAGAATTAAGACTTATAGAGTGAATTTATAGATATAATCAACATGTACATTGCCTGTGTAATTCAAATACAAACGATTCAAAATGAGATTGAGGTGAGCTTAAATTTATGGAACTCCTTGAAGAGTTTCAGTAGGGAATTGCAATTCAGTTTCACAAGTGTCTATCTTAAAAAACAATTCATTTATTTATAAATAAACTTGTATTAGAAATATATAGAATTACAAGGAGAGCACAATGCCTCAAGTTGGTAAAGTTACCAACTGTTTAAACATGAGTTTGAATCCAAGTTTTTAAACTTAAAGCTGCATGGCCTCAGGAAAGTACTTAACCTTGCTGTGGTTCAGGTCCTTCCTCTGAGAAATGTTGATAGAAATAGTTACCTCACAGAACTGTCTCAGAATTACATGAGATGCCCATAAAACACACATTCACCATGCTTAGCATACTACTACTACTACTTATTATTATTACCTGGATCTATACTCATAATAATATGTGGCTGGCTATTCTAACAAGATGTAATGCTACCAAACATCATCAAGTTGTAAGCCTGAAACAAATAGAAGTAAATTTTCACACTTCCACATGATCCCAGAATAAAATTTCATATAATCGTTGATAACGTCCTCTAAAACATTGCATCTGCTAAACCAACATCTTTCTGTACTTCCCTTTCCCAGACCAACTTGCTCTCTTCAGTCTTTTGTTTCTTTCAGTGATATCACCCTTACACTTTTAAGATGGAAATTACAGTTTTGTTCATTTATTTATTCTTCCAATAGTTACATGGCCTGCCATTAGGTATAAAACAGTATTTTGGGTATTGTGTATGTATGTGTGTGAGGGGGTGTGAAATATAAAAATTTCTGTCAGATTTTTCTTCCTTTAAGACTATATTTTATGAGGAGAGATGGCACAAACCTAGACACCGATAATTCAGAGTTCTTTGAGACAGCAAATGTGGCTTGCAGGGAGCTCTTCTATGACCATCGCCCAGCCTCATGGGTTAATCCCTCCCTGCCAAACATCTATGTGCACCCTCAGTTTGCTTCTATTACATTATATTATCAATGTTTATTATTCTCTCTGCCACTCCACACATCTAACTCATCAGGAAGTCTCACAAACTACTTCAAACTGACCTTAAATTTGTCCACTTTTCACCATCCCTGTGTCCACCATCGTTTCTAAGCCTTTATCATCTGTCTTGTTTACGGCTATCACCTCATCATTAATATCTGTAATTCCATTCTTGCTTCCTGCAATTCCTGCTTTCCGTGGCAATCTCTTACATATCTAAATGCAATGTTTTCAGTTCTTCAAATGGGCCAAGAGAGTTTTGGCTCTTTGGTTTTTAAAATAACTGTTCCCTCTATCATGCAGGCTTTTGCTCCAAGCTTCATGTGGCTGCCTTGTCATCCATGTATCAGGTAAATATCCTTCCAATTCAAATTAGTCAGGCAGTCACTCTATCACATCACCCTATTACAATTACCAGCTTAAAATGCTGCCATCTCTCATATACGTGATCATTGATTCTAGTCCTGATTGTCCCCCAGCTAGAATATGAGCACTTTGAAAGTTGGGCACCTTGTCTGTCTTGTTCATTGTTATATTCTCAGAGCTTAAATCAGAGGACAGTTATAACTGGCACTTAATAAATATTTGTTGAAGTAACAAATGGTTGATGATTATGCATTTGTTTCTACTAATTATTTTTGAGGTTCTTGAATTAGGAATCATAGTTTATTTGGTTTCAACTCACTGGTTTCTAGAGGTTCACAAGAGGTTAACTGTTTTGAATTGAATAAATAAATAAATAAATAAATAAACATATATATATATATATATATATATATATATATATATATATTGCTGACTGATTCTGAAAATCATCATGGAAACTTGAGTAGATGACAAAAGATGATGTAGTTCGTTTCAGACAGTGAGTATAATGTGCAAAAAAGTTTGAAACTGGGAAACTTTAGTGAATTGTTAAAGCAGATAGTAAGCACTAATCCAGACAGGCTGTAGATTGTCTAAGAGGGTTATATAGAATACAGATGGCAAGAAGGTTGGGGGATATACTAGGACTGACCTCAAAAGCCAAAGGCATGTGATATATTAAGTAGGCAGAAGAGAAAAATGAACAGTTATTAGAGTCAGTGGATTCACAGCTCTGATTTGCAAAGGTTGAATGGCAGCTTTATGCAGCAAACATTGGAGGCAGGTGGACAACTATTTTGCGTTCATATAGACAAAAAAGTTGGCAGTCTAGCTACAGCACATTGGCCATAAATAGCACCTTGCAATAGGCCTAGTTGCCATGGGTAGCAGCCATAGGCATGGTTTTGTAGAGACTTCTGTTTTACAACTTTGGTCAATAGCTCTGTGATCTCCCCAAGAGTCACAATTTAATGTACAGCTTTTAGGGGTGCTCTATTCAGCCATGTTGTCAGGTCACCTTGTAGCAAAGGGACCTAGCTTGGTTGGAAGAAGCAGGAGTCACTGTGGGCTGGTGTGAGCATAAACATGAAGAATTGATAAGTGTACTGGAAGTATTTACTCCTTACTCTTGACATGTTATTGTAACCAACATCATTTTATCAGGGAAAAAATATCTCTGAAGCCTGAGCAAATGGGGATGAACACCTTAAAAAGGAGTCATTGTAATAATACAATAGCTCTGGTCCTGCTATACTTGTACTGCCCCAAATGGTCATTACAAACTGCATGAGCTACCGAGTATTTGAAAAGTTACTAGAGTGAATTAGGATGCGTGAGTAAGTTTTATTTTATTTTTAAAGTATATTGTATTGATTATGCTATTACAGTTGTCCCATTTTTTTCTGCCCTTTATCCTACCTCCACCCTGCACCTTCCTACCCTCCAGCATTCTCCTCTCCTTAATTCATGTCCATGTGTGTGCATATAAGTTTTTTGGCTCTTCCATTTCCTATATTATTCTTAACCTCCTCCTGTCTATTTTGTACCTACCATTTATGCTTCTTATTCCTGTACCCTTTCCTCCATCCTCCCACCTCTCCCTCCCCACTGATAACCCTCCTTGGGAACTCCGTTTCTGTGATTCTGTTCCTGTTCTATTTGTTTGCTTAGTTTGTTTTTGTTTTTGCTTTTAGGTTCAGTTGTTGATAGTTGTGTTGTCATTTTACTCTTCATATTTTTATATTCTTCTTTTTCTTAGGTAAGTCCCTTTAAGATTTCATGTAACAAGGGCTTAGTGATGATGAACTCCTTTAACTTGACTTTATCTGAGAAACACTTTATCTGCCCTTCCATTCTAAATAATACCTTTGCTGGATTGAGTCATCTTGGATGTAGATCCCTGCATTTCATGACTTTGAATACTTCTTTCCAGCCTCTTCTTGCCTGCAAAGTTTCTTTTCAGAAATCAGCTGATAAGCTTATGGGAACTCCTTTGTAGGTAACTGTCTCCTTTTCTCTTGCTGCTTTTAAGATTGTTTCCTTATCTTTAATTTTGGGTAATGTAATTATGATGTGCCTTGGTGTGTGCTTCCTTGGGTCCATCTTCATTGGGACTCTCTGGGCTTCCTGGACTTCCTGGAAGTCTATTTCCTTTGCCAGATTGGAGAAGTTCTCCTTCATTACTTTTTCAAATTCTTGCTCTTCCTCTTTTACTTCTGGCACCTCTATGATTTGAATATGTGAATAAATTTTAAATAAACACCATATTTTATAGATTTAGTAAGAAAAATGAAAGTGTGCACATAGAGGAAAGGCTGTGCAAAGACAGTGAGCTATCAACTTGTTTGGAAGCCAAGGAGAGGGGCCTCAGGAAAAACCAAGCCTGCCAGCACTTTGATCTTGTACTCCCAACTCCCAGATTATGTTTCTGTTATTTAAGCCATCCAATCCGTGGTATTTTGTTATGGCAGCCACAGCAAACTAATACACGTTTTTCCCACTTTTTAAAATGTGGCCACTAGACACTTTAAATGACCTATAGTGTTTGCATTTGTGGCTCACGCAGCGTTCCTGTTGGACAACATTCTTCTCTAAATCCATGCAGGGCTGACTTTGTAGAGAACAAGATAATTTCATGGATCACAGAGCAATAACTGAGAAAAACAAAAGAGTAATGCTGGGTTTTGTTTGAGGAAAGACAGGACTGATATTTCTGGCAGCAGGAGCTGATATTTCTGGGGTTAGTTCTCTCTAACCCAGGGGCTTCAGTTAACTTACCTCACCACTTCTCTAATGGGACGTTTATATCCAAAAACATTGATAAGAATTTTTGAAAGTTGACCATTGAGAAACTGATTTGAATAAACATAATTTATCTTGGGTCAGATTTAGTGAGAACTTTGAGAAGGTATGGCATCGTGAAGAAAAGTAAGTGATTTTGGAGCATGATCCAGACTTCAGTGGGTATAAAGGCAAAAACACAACTGCTGGGTATGGCAGCCTGGGAGGGTGGAGGTGTCTGGAAACAGCTTGTTTACTTGAAACAGGGGAGAAATGACAGGGGAAAGTTCAGAAAAAAAGGAGCAAAAGATGACTCGGCTTATTTCCTATTTCACATGGTGTTAAAAGGGCCAAATGAATTAATATTAATAAAGGGCTTAGACCAGAGTCAGGATTTCATCCTGTTCCCCCTCCCTTACCTAATCCTGGGGACTTGATAACAACAGGCACCCCTATCCTAGGAGGGAGTTTGGTGGGGAGAGATGTCCGTGATGTTGCCAACTCTGAGGCCCTTTCCCCAGAGGCTTTGGAGCCACACACTTGGAGAGCTAGGGCAGAACTGCAGCTGGCATCCCCAGGGCAGGCATCTAAGTAACCTGTTTGAGTTTTCCTCATGTGGTTTCTAGGGCCGCTGGTTGGGCTCCTTTGAGAAATGTAATTTTCCTCTTCATGTCACACTTGTGAGTTCTGCATGTAAAAGTCTTCTTTAAGGACATTATACAGATCCTGCTCTCTGTCTTTCATGTCCAGTTCTCTCTTCCTTTCCCCTTTTTCGGCATAAGAAAGCTAGATGGATTTTTAAAGAATCGTCTAAGAGTTAATGTATATGATGAAAAGTATGTGCGAGCAGAGGCAGTTTTGGGATACCCCAACTGGGTTATAAGAGATTGATTGTAGATATTGAGTAATTTTGGAGTAAAAATGAGCAAGAGGCAATGAAAATATTCTACATTCAAAATTTTCTTTGATTAAAAAATGTAAAGAAATTTTAAAAAATGTACAACATGAGTACCTTAAAAATAAGAGTAAAAGCCCAGGAATCATGTAATCAGGGTTATGCACAGTCCAAAAGTCTAGCTAATTAGCTATGAGCTCCAAGCAATTAGCTTCCTGAAGGCTGAGGCATAAAGAGAAAAAAGGATGAAATATAAAACATCTTTTCCTTAAAAATGATAAGGATGACTTTTTACTTAAAAATAAATTACAGCCCAGATGCTAAAGGGAATTGATCGTAACTGTCTACTGTACATGCTGTCTTTCACATAGAAGCGCACAATATATTTTCGCTGAACTTAGAATAGAGTGCCACTTGGCATTTGGCTATCTGGCCTTGAACCTCATATTTTTTAGCTCTGTAGCTGTAAGTAACAATATCTGCTTATAAATTGCTCTGAGTTTTCCTCCTCTTTTTCTTCTTCCTCCTTCTAAGAAAATATAGTTGACACATCTACTCAAATAAACAAATATTTCCATCTTGGCTGATATATTTGGTCAATAAAAAAGTGGTTAGAAGACAAGATATGGGCAGATTCACTTATTTTTTCTACTAACTCTATCATTTAGCACTGTGTGCTTGCATTAAAAAATATTGAAAAGCATACATTTTTATTTGTTTTTATGCCACTCCCTATTCATTTATATGTGATGTTCAATGTAACAATTGTGTGCCAGGGATAGCAATTCAACTGAGAAGTCCTGAAGAGATGGGTAAGGCATTTGTTTCTATTTTATCAAGATATGAAAAATAGTACCTTATTCTTAAAAATAAAAACATATAAACTATTTCAACTGCATATGGTTTTAAGTCCAGGTAAGAGCTGTCAAAACATATTTATACATATAGTGATTCTATAAATCTTATTCTCAAAAATAATAAATAGCCACACATGAAGGTTTATTGGCATGACTATTTAGGTGTGCATATTTATTTTTAATCCAGTTCATTAATTCTGTCTGTATAATGACCTTTAACTATTTGTTTTATACCTCATCATATTTTTGACTGGTCACTTATGCAATTTCCAAGGGTTTGGTACAATGTGGACCTTGTGATTCTATGTTTTCATTTTTCCACTTGTCTCTAAAATTAGATGTAACAGGTGCAAAACATCCCCTTCCATGTATTTCCAAAGTAATTTTCTTATACACACACACACACACACACACACACACACACACACACACACGTTCTCTAGAATCTATCACTTATTTCCCTTGGGCTTCCATCCCCAAATCAAAAAGCACTGAGTGAGCTCACTAAGTGGAATGTAAATTGGAAAAGGAAGTGAACTAGGAAATAAATGGGCACAGACCATATATGCAGGTTTCTTTGCACTGTGATGATTTCAGAAAGTAGGTGAACATTTTAGATAACTCAGTGTTTGACTGTGGTAGAGATATATGTGCCTGAGTTTTACAACATCAGAATTAATTAAAAACTTTCCAGAGTTTTGAAGGTAGTCCACAGATGTATTACTAAACCCAGTACTAAGCAACACACCATTAGAATCTCTTGAGAACTGAAGTTAAAAATGAGCCTTGTGTCAACTATATTTTCAAATCAAGTTCTTTCACATGCTATCACCAAAGTGTGGTGCTGGTCTTTACTTCGTGGTAGGGGCAGGAAAAGCACATGTGTTATGACTGCCGAAATATTTGCATGCCACTTCAACTCCCCTGGCTACCCTGCCTTTTCCAACTTGCCTCTTTTAAGTCATATTCAACGCTGATACTGCTTTTGAACAGTTCATTTTATTACATTAAAATGCAATATTTAGAGCAAAATAATTAATGTATAACCTCACAATCCAAATCAAACTTTTCTTGGGGGTTTCAGAAAAGTTTGGTCAATATTACATAGAATTCCTTAAGCAATGTTTCATTCACAACACTTTCTCTCACGAATTAAAACATCCGGGGGAAGTTTTTCTGTCTCATTCCTTCTACATTTGCCCTCAGAAAGCATGTAGTAAAGTAGAAGGGCTGATATGGACATGGGTTTTGCCAGTTAACTTGCAGACATATCCTTTGAAACAGGCAGTCAGTGTTAATAATGGGAATAAAGCAGACTTACGGAAGACCATAAACATCATTACATCATGGGAAGAGACTTCCAGTTGCAGCTCTTAAAGCCTCATTTTCTTAAACTGATAATAGGCATTCTAGCTAGCTTCTTCAATTCAACTGACTGTCTTGGTTTGGTTTCTTACACTGGAGCAATGACATGGTGTTAAATTTCCTCCAAGTTTAATGGAGAAGATGACTAAAAGCTACCCATTCCTGATCTTCAGAAGTCTTGTTAAGAGTAAGCTCAACAGAATACCAAATAGTGTATTTACAGGAAGCTGAACTATCTTTTTACCTGGAGTTTGAACCAAAAGGCTTTTATAATTTTAAAATCACATTGAAATTGTTAACACTATAGGTTAGTTAGAGCTTTTTTACTTTGAGGGCATAGAGAATGCAGTTTTTATTTCCATTTTTATAGTTTTTTTGGGGGGGGGAATGTCACTTTGCTATTTTGTAGAGAGTGTATTGTGAATGTCAATGACCTGTGTCTTCTATTGTCTTGGTGGCCAGGGAAGATAATTTAGAATGTATCTTTTGTGTATTTTTTTTTACCCAGCAATTTTCTGGGTTTTCAATCTGTGTAAGAATTATGAAGAATTGACATATTTGTGTTCTGGGTGGGGAACATTATTATAGAACTGGTTTTAAGATCATTTCTAATTAACCAGAATACTCATAAAAATGTGTTTATTTTACTCCCTTTCTGACAATCTAGAGCAAAATTAAGGCAAATGTTATTTTGGGGAGTCCGCTTACTGGTCACATAACCAACATTTTTTAGTTAAATTTCTGTCAGCTGAACTGTAAAAAATTAAAGATCCAAGATAAAATGTGCTTCCATGCTTCAAATCTGACCAATTCCATTACGTGCACTATTGGAGTATGAAACCTTTCTCCTTGATCAAAATGCTGGTGAGGATCTATACTTTTTCCCCCTTTTTACACGAGTACTCCAGCTATGAAAAAAAGAGTAGAGAGGCCAAATGAAAGACTGAAACAAGCAGACATAAAGTGACTTTTTACATTTTTTAAGTAGGTCAGAGTAAGGTATATTATTCTTACTGCAAAAGTCAGGTTAAGCCTCTCAATTAGGAAAAGGTGCATTTATAGAGTTCTTCCATTTTTATTGATTTTTGATGTCATTTTTAAAATGATGAATAACCATATTGTAAGAAACTGGACCCAAGGAGCATTTCTTTCCTATTTAGTTACTGCCAAAGACTATGGTTCTGCCTTTCACAGGTCTCAGGAATATTACTTTCTAGAGCAGCTGGAATGATAGGCCCATGAGAAAGGGTCATCATCTTTGACATTTATGAATATATGAGTGTCCTTGTCCTGGGGCTCTGCTGTGCACCTGAACATAGCCCATGCTTCAGACAAAAGCAAGGTCTCTCATTTGGAACAAGGATAATCTGTTTAAAAATCTAAATCTCTTATAAATGGCTGACGTGTGCAAGAATCTCATAGTACATAGCTCTTTGTAAGGTAATTTTAAAAGAAAATGATACACATTTTGCTCAGCCAAGCAATCTGAAAGTTCAAAAGGTAAGAAGCACTTCTCAGCATGAAACTGTCAAACATATTTGAAAAGAAAGTTAATTGCAATTGGCATTTCCAGGCCTTCTGCTGGCCATGGCTATCTTACCGAAAGGTGACATTCGTGACATCCATTGGATAGGGGCTGAAAAATGAAGAGTATCAAAAAACTGAAGCTCTGCATATCTGTAACAGGGTGAACAACCTTAGGGCACTTGTTATTTTTACAGCTTTGTGCATGTGAAGTGACTGAGTCTTGGCACAAGTGGATAGAGAGAAAATAGTGGTGTTCTGGGAGGTGGTCTGGATTCTTCCTTTCCATGGGAAAGAGACTGGAGAAGACTGATGGTCATACAAGGACAACTTTTCCTGTTTTGTTCACCTCTGAGTTTTCCTGCCTGGGCTTAGATTTCCCTCTGATGGCTTCTTGGTAACTTTTTAGCTGTATTTGTTTTCTGCAAAGAAAGAAAGGAAGAAAGAAAATGTGAGAGAGAGACAAAATGAAAGAAAGGGATAAGACACATTTAATGATTCAGCTGAGCTGGGCCTTGGCTCGCTCCCAGAGCACTCTGATAATAGGATGTGGCTGATCTTCTATGTGTTTCTGAGCTGATGGAGATACAAAATGCCAGCTAGGTTCTGAGAGGCAGCACCGTGGGAGCCTGGGCAAAGCCAATCAACCTTAGTTGTAATTATTTAGCATTGTGTTTACCACTAACTATGTATCACAAATTGGAGTACCTCTATTCTGGTGAATGGTTAGTATATTGCAAACAGGAAAAGCTAAGGGGAAAAGATGGATTTTATCCCAGAAGCATCGATTTTATTTGAAGTCTAGGTAGAACATATCTAGTATTAAATAAGTATATATATTATGAAGATAGAAAACAAACTTTCACATCTACATTTCAGATTAAATGAAGTATTTTAAGGAATTGCACTGCTTTGACTAGTTCCCAGATCCCCTAAGCATACATTTAGTTCTGGGGAAAATTTGAAAGTCACTGCACCCTAAGACTGCAATTATTAGTTAAAACTTCATCTTTAAACACTGCTGCTATGTGACATTTAGCAATTGATCTGATATTCCCTTAGAAAAATGCGCATTATGGTTTTAGTGCACAAGTCTAACCCTCGGTAACTGTGAGGGACAGAGGGGTAACACTGGGAGCCTTCCACCTGTCAGGAAGTTCTAGGTACATAAACACGGAAGACAGAAGAGGCCACTCTGAGCCAGCCAGATGCTTCAAACACCCCAGCAAGTTTGAGAGGCAGAGAGGCATGAGTAAGACACACAACTAATAGTGTATTTAGGGTAAGTGACAATTTCAGTAATTAAGTTGTTCACCAACTGATACAAAATGGTATTTTTCAGTGTTCTAATAGAACCTAAATTAATGTGATCATATTCATTTGGGCCAGAAGCTAACGATGTTGTGACGTCACTGTGAAACAATGTATAGCATGATACAGTTTTCCTTTTGTTAGCCAACCCAGGAAAGACGCTGGTGGGATGCTGCATGGCTGTGGGATTCTAACCATGCAGACGTCATAACCTACAGATACTTCCAGATGAAATGATTGATTTGAGGAAGATGCTCAGAAGTTACAAATGAAATATTTTTAAATTTTCCATTGTATTTATAGTCTGGTTAACATTATATTAGGCACTCATATCTGAACTTTCCTAATCAATTTAAAAAATAATGCTTGAATGATAACTTTAAAATGCCATGTTCACATGTTTTCAAACAGCTCTTATTAGTTTGGCATATATGAATACCCAATTTTAATGCACACTCTTAAGTTTTCTGTGAGTATTTATATAACTGTGAGGATTTTCTAATGGTTTTGCTCAAATGGAAGCTCTACAGAATAACAAGGACAACAAAATCTGTGAGCCAAGTGATTTTTGAAAACTATTTTCAGGGTTGGTTTAAATAGTTATATAAATACATTCTGGTAAATGACAAATATATATATTAACAAAAATCATACGCATTTTACAAATAACCAAATGCAGACATTATTATAATATCCAACCTCAAAGAGAATGCATTTATTTAATTTAATGAGGAATTCATGATTTTTGACCCTCTATAGAGTAGGTTAAAAACTAACTCCTGGCTTGAGAAAAGAGTATTGATTAACCTAGGAATCAAAACTTTAAAACTGAACTATATTTGTTGTCATGCCAAACTGGGTCCTAAAAAAGTAACCTGAGACAAAATATAAATAAAGCTAATTTGGTTATTTCAATTTGGCAGAAAAGTGATGTTTCAAGTGGCAAATGATTTCTTAAGAAATTTCAGGTTAGAATCTATTGGCTCTGAGAATGATTTACAAAAGCTTAGTATTCTGATTTATGCTTCGGGAAGTAATAACCATATTGATACATTTACTAAATGTTTTTGAGCACCTATTATTAGCCAGTCACTGTTCTAGGCCCTGGGAATATAGCAGAGTGGGGGCGGGGAAGCAGGCAAAATCCTCCGCTCCCACTGAGAGACATAGTGAGGAGATAGTCAGCAACAAAACCACACCTTTTATTACATGGTGAAGTGTGTCACCCTGTCTTGATTTCACCACTCGTTTGAAAATTCTGGATATGTTGGGGTGTGAATCTAGTAATTCTGATCTTTAGGAAAGGTAGAGCCAGAAAGCTATCTGTGACTTCTTGAATAGGGAAAGGGAGAAAAGTTAAATTCCATAACAACCAGAAAAATCTCCATCTTATTTTAAATATTCCCTAAGCCATTTGTTTGAGACTAAATTAACATGCAAAATATACTCTGTAGTTGATGTTTAATGTAATTGGAATGTTTAAATACACATTACAACTTCCATTCTATGCACTGTGTATTAGGCAAAATTTTATATACCTCTTATTCTCCTAACTGGTATGTAATACTTTCATTTGGATTTTTCTTTCAGTTTGGAAGATTTTATAAAATGCTGTAAAATAAAAACAAAATTTCATTCTTGGTTATGGCTGAGAATCACTATTATTATCATTTTGGATAACATGTGAAGATGTAGTGATTCTTACTGCAGTCAAGTAGCAACTACTGGCGAGGGCACAGATGATCAGTTTTAGACTTTCGTGCTGCTGAATTCAGCCAACAGCTCGCTCATCATGACTCTAACAGATTTTTCTGCTATTCGGACCACTGGGAACCTTATGAACCAGTTAGTTTTGCCCTCCTTCTTATGACAAAGTGCCAAATACTGTCAACATCCAGGAAACCAAGCACCAGAATCATTTGCTACTGCAGTGAGCTTACTTTTAGAGTATAAAACAAAGAAAAATAGAATTTCCTTTAATAATGATAATTTTTAATTGTCTTTAGGCTTTAAAAGATCTGAAATTTTCTGGCAAAAATTTCCAGCCAAAAGATAGGATATCCTTGATCCTGACATACTAAATAATGTTCTCTCCTCTCCCCTCTCTCTCTCTTTCTCAACAGCTGAGTGCTCCTGCCTCTCTTCTCCCTTTCTCACTTCTCTCCTTTTGTTGAAGAGCGAGGGATCATGTCTACTTTATATACACAATGCCATCATTTTAGGATTGGAAAATACCAGCCCACTGTACAAGTATAGAAAATGGAAGCCAGTAATTTGGTCAGGATACCAAAGCAGGGGAATGGTAGGGCTGGTCTCTGGTTCCAAGTTCCTAACTTGTGATTCGGTGTTTTCGTAATGCACTCCCCATTGTTTTTGTCTCTGTTAATATGATCCCTTCACTTCTATGTTTAGGCATCATGATTTGACCAACTTGGTCAAATAAATAGAATATCACCTTCATTAAGGACAGAAGTGATTTCCATTTTGTTTATAATTCTATCTTCAATACCTAATACAGTGTCTGGCATACAATAAATGCTCCAAAAATGTACACGTAGAAGGGATTAATGATGGTCAAATTAATGCATTAGTGAATGATGTTGCAATTAAGCTATTGTCTATTTTGTCAAAGTTAATCCAGAGAGAAGTGGAAATTCTACTGGGAAAAAAGTTAACTTGCTATAAATAAATCCAAGAAATCATGAATGGAGTAGTTAATATTGGCAATATCATTTGGTTATTCAAAATTTGACCAAGCTTGGTGAAAAGATCAAAAGGTATCATGAAATATAATACAAACAAGCCAACGGTGGTTAAAATGATACTAAGAGTAATATCAATAGTCAAAATATACTTCACATGTAGAAAGAAGGCTGTAACATGTGTGTATCTATACATATGTATGCATATATATATAAAATGTACCCTTGCCTGAACAATATTTTATAAGGTTATAAGTATTGAAAAAATATATTTTCATTTCAAAAACAGTCTAATCCAGGGAAGTCAAACCACTTGTGTGAAATTAAAGAAAGCCAGAAGAACGGCTGGGAAAAGAAGGAAAGGTGTGGTCTCCCTATACGTCCAGTTCTGTTTATGTTAGACCACAGTGCTCCTGGTTTCGTTTAGTCAAAATAGCAAAATCTGTCAATAGGCCACCAGCTGGGCTTTAAAATCTATTTTAGGCAGAATAAAGAAGCATATAATCATCTGCGTTTTGACAGTCTTCACAAATGAGAAAAGATATTCAAAGCTTTAGTTCCATTGATATTTGTAACATGACTGTGTAGGGTCATACCTTAGTTGCTGAGCAATAGAGGGAGTATAATTGAAAGCGATGACTGACTCTGCAAAACCCACAGAAAAGATCCATGGTGCACAGGAGTCGTACAGCAGCTGAAGAAATTGCCGCGAGCTGCTATCAAGGTGATGACGGAGTGGCATGAAGCTAAAGGCTGGCTTCTGCCATTAGATTCCTGTACGCAGTTTCTTTGAAAACAACTGGGGCTTCCATGACACTTCTCAAACCAGACATTTTTTTTCCACAGAATTAATTTGTCTTTGACATCATGAATCACAAAACACATTTTTTGCTTGGACACAGGCATGACATATAATTCACTTTCTTTGTTGTTGTCCAGAAATTCCCTTCAAAGCACTTTGGACACAATTGTCAAACAAGCATGATTTGCTGTATGTGTGATGTTTTCCTCAAAAGTTGGAATTTTCTTTGTGTTTTCCTTAGAAAGGGTGACTACATTTCTTTACCCTTCCTCTGCAACCCGAGTGCCCTCCTCACTCCCACACCCCCACACAAAGACACTCCTTAATTGTATTACTGTTAGGCTGACCTCCAACCCCAACTAAAATGAGGACAAGGCTAGTTTTGTGTTTCGTGGGATAACAATTTATGAGCAATTAAAAATGAAGGGACACAAAGCATTCATCACAGTCTCAGCTAGACAGGCAGCTGAGGTCAAAGGCTCCAGCAATGAAGTGTGCACAATATATTTTTATTTCTGTTTTCACTAAGAAGGAAACGGGTTAGCTAAAAATTATGGCATGCAGCCTCCAGTTCAAAATAGGTGCACTTAATCTTTAGAGACAGTCCACGCTTGGCCAGATAGGTTATGACAGCACATGCAAAGACATACACAAATACACACACACACACACACAACCTGAGTACCAAACAATATGATGTGGGAAAATGAAACATTTTCTAGTTCAATTCACATACAATTTCTAAAAGAAAAACATGCTAAATAAATATTCATTATGATTTTATAGCCAAGTAAACAATATTTCTCTCCTCTTGCCCCTATTGTGGAAAACAAAATAGAAGATTTTAAGGCATAATTCCTCTCGGCACATTTCTCAATCTGTTTGGAATAACATGAGAGTCTTATAATTTTATTTTCCTGGGGCATTGGTGTATATTACATGAAAATCCAGATTAGTGTCTTGCGTGCTGAGCTTCAAAGTTACATATCAAAGCTCTACGGAAAACACCTTTCAATATAATGCAGTTGGTTTTTAAAATTTGTTTTGTTCTTGAGACACTACAGTATCCAAACTGGGTGCTCATTTTCTAATTTAAGGTCTAGGCCTGACACGAGTAAAAGCACTGGTGAATTGACTGCGCGTTATGCTGTTCATTGATTTCACTGTTGTTTTTTAATGCACCCAATTTTCAACAGAAAATAAGGCTTATAGCAAGCAAATCATCGGTTTTTATTCTGATTGTAGGTCTGTTCACTTAACCAACATGCTGCAGTGTCGGAATAAACAAGAACCAAGTGGTAATTGTTATTATTAGATGCTACCAAGGTGATGCCAGGTATGTTTAAAATTCTTCCAATGAAAGGACTAGAAATTTCACTATCAAAACTTGGAAGAGTCATTTATTTTCCTTGGTGATTTTCTGTTAGAAAAGCAGAATAAATTTTTAAAAAGGAACTCAATTTGCACCTAAACAATGTTAATTTGTGAGAAGAATTAAATCTATCAATAGCTAATTCAGATGAGCATAATCCTTCTCTCATCAGAAAAGATCAAGGTCTTTCATCAGTCCTAAAATCACCAGTGTGTGTTGTTGGTTTGCCTCGATGAGCTTTAGCATCTGTGAAGGCATATTCAAGTACCGTATTCATCACACACCCAAACACACACTCTTATGTCATTTTAAAATATAACAGAAACTTCTGCAATAAGCTGCAAAAAGTTTGGAAGCTATAGCTAAACATGATTTCTCATAATCATACCAAATCCAACAGTCCATCAATTATTACTGATAAAATTATGGTACAAGTGCTTCGAATATTTTTTCTATTTTAATTCTGTTTTTGAGTAATACCATACAGTATTTCTTCTTTGTTATTCTATGACTATTGTGAATTACTTTGATTGATGTTCCAATGTTAAACCAACCTTGAATACTTGGGATAAACTGCACCTTGTGGTGAGGTACTATTTTTTACACATATTGCTGGATTTCATTTACTCATATTTTTGTATCTATACTTATTAGAGATGTTATTCTATAATTTAATTTTCTTGTAATAGCTTTATAATCTTTTGGGATCAAGGTTTTGCTGGCCATGTAAAATGAGTACAGAAATATTCCCTCCTTTTGTATTTCTGAAATAATTTGTTTAGGAATGGTATTTATTTTTACTTACATGTATGAGTATGATAGAATTTACCATTGAAACCATCTGGGCTTGTAGTTTTCTCAGTGAAAAGGTTTTAATTATGAATGTAATTTCTTTAATTGATTTAGGGCTGTTCAGATTTTCAATTTTTTTGTTGTATCAGCTTTGGTAAGTTATGTTTTTCAGGAATTTGTTCATTTCATCCAAATTGTTGAATCCTAAAGCTTTTCATAATGTCTCCTTACTATCATTTTTATGTGTATGGAATTTGTTATAAAGTTCCTTCTTTCATTCCTTATATTGGTATTTTGTGTTTTCTCCCTTCTTTTCTGAATGAGTATTGTTAGAGATTTATAAATTTACCAATCATTTCGCAAAACAATTTTTGATAATATTGATTTTATCTATTTTGTCTATTTTTATTTTATTTTTAATTTTTTTATTATTTACTTACTATAACTTACTTCATATGAGTTAACAATCATAGTTTGTTCTTTTTTCCTAGCTTCTAGAGAGGATGCTTGGATAATTCTACACATCTGTTTTAAACTATAGGCATTTAAAACCACCAATTTCTCTTCAAGTAACACTTTAGCTATACGTCACAAGTTTTGAAATGTTGTTTTTTCATTATCACTAGGTCAAAATATTTTCAGTTTTCCTTATGATTTCTTTAACTCGTGAATTATTTAAAAGTGTGTTGTTTAATTTCCAAACATTTGGAGAATATAGTTTGTATGATTTTGATCCTTTTTTTATTAATGAGACTGGTTTTATTGCCCAGCATATGGCCTATTCTGGTGAGTGTTCCATGAACATTTGAAAAGAATGTACATCCTGAAGTCATTGGGAGAGTGCTCTAAAATGTCAATTAGGCCAAGTTAGTTGTTAATTGTTTAAATCTTTTATAGTTTGTTCTCATTTTTCTTTACTTCCTTTGTTGATTACTGAGAGAGGGCTATTAAAATACATTTATTTTTATGAAGATCTGCCAAGGAGTTTTCCAAAGTAGTTGTACCATTCTGAGTTCACACCAGAAATGTATGAGCATTCCCATTGCTCTAAATATTTGCTAAAGCTTGGTATTTAAATATTTTTAAATTTTATCTCTTCGAGTAAGGTGATTAAACATTGTGGTTTTAGCTATATATATATTCAGAAGCTACAGATAAAAATAATTTTTCATAATCATACCTAGTCCAACAATCCATTGATTATTACTGATAATATTTTTGGTATAAGGGCTTCTAATATTTTCTTCTATTTTGATTTTATTTTTAAGTAATGCCATATTTCATATATACATATATATATATATACATACATACATACATATGTATGTATATATATATAGAGAGAGAGAGAAAGGGAGAGAGATAGAGAGACTGCTCAAATCTTTTGACTGTTTATATTAGGTGGTATTATTGAGTGATAAGTTATTTTTTCAATATAATCTTTATTGTATTTTTTTCTATTACCACTTAGTCTCCTTATACCCTCCTCCTCCCAGCAATTGCCACA
Organism: Tonatia bakeri; assembly: GCA_004024845.1. NCBI lineage: Eukaryota > Metazoa > Chordata > Mammalia > Chiroptera > Phyllostomidae > Tonatia > Tonatia bakeri. The sequence goes on from PVIA01000261.1 coordinate 242,359, forward strand.
CTGTGTTCAAGCCCATGAGTCCTTGTAGTTTGAACACAAGTCAAAGTATCTTTAATTTGCTTTCAATTTGGGGGGATAATTGTCTTTCACAATTAAGTATAATGATACCTGATATATCTTTTTAGATGCCTGATAATAATTTACAGAAGTGTTCTTCTTTTCCTAGTCTGTTAAGATTGTTTATTATTATTATTATTATGAATGGATGTTGCATTGTATCAAATTCTTTTCTACATCTATTGAGATAGCCATATGTTCCTCTTTTAGTCTGTCGATATGGTAAAGTCTAAAAGAGGAAGTCTTCTAGTGCAGTCTTCCAGACCTGAGATTATCTTTCTGGGAAATACTTTCATTTTTGGTTGATTTTCTTAATAGATAAGATTTACCTGTTTCCCCAGAATCAGAAGACTACTTTTTGTGTCAGAGAAGTGTCAGTGGTAGATTGCTTTTGGTCTTATATAAAAGGAAGGTCCATAGCTCAGATTGATTTTGTGCCCTGTGGCAGCTGATTACTATGCTATACTCATACAGGGCCCACAGTGCGGATGGGCTTCACCAGGCACTTCTGCTCCATTCTCAAACCCAGGCAGGCCCAGACTAGTTGGAACACTGAAAGGGCTTCTCTTGTCTTTCTCTTGAATGTCTTATGGAACCCAATAGAACATTGCTGGCCAATGAGTATGAATTTTCCTTCTGTCTGGAGCTCCCAGCTACTTTAAACTGTCATATTAGTATATGGATGGCCTTCAAGATTTCACTTCTTTTCTTCTTACTTACTTTTATTGAGACTTTCTCTTCCTCCCATCATCTGCCACATTTTGTGTCCCATCTCTTCTTGGATGAACTTGCCAAGCTTTGGAATTTTGGTCACCTGTTGTCTTGTGACCTTATCTCTTTAATGGGTGAAAATAATGAATTTTGAAGATTATCCAGTTCTGAGCCATGTTTACAGTAGAAGTGAACATTTTCTTGTGACTTTATCCCTATCAAGCACAAGCAAAATTTCAGTGCAATCCCTTCTATGAAATGCTTTGTTCACTTAAAATACATCATGAATATATCTTCATGTCAATAAATATTTCTCTGAAACATGATTCTTAATACTGCACAGTAGTTATTCAATTGTGTCCTAATTTATTTTGTATCCTCAGCTTTTAATACAAAGTTTTGGGTAGAGTATATACTTTATACATCTTTGTAGAACTGAACTAGACTTTTGAGTAGAGCTGATAATTATGTTAGTTAAAATAAATCTCAGCTGTAACAAATATATTAGACTAGACTGAACAAAATCAGTTCTGTTGTGTTGCTATCTATGCAGATATATGAAGAATGTGGTGGTGTTGTGCCTTAGCTTAGCTTCCCTCAAAAGCAGAGCTTGAGATGGCCAACTTTTGTGGTGCTGTTTCATTATGGAACTCAATCCCATTGGGAAAATGACACAGAGATGAAGGAAAACCAATGATATGAAGAATTCCAAATTAACTGATTTAGTGGGTGCAGAGTATTCTCAAATTTGTTAAGCAATGTGTGTGCATTTGTTTCCCATGAAATATTTGTTAATGTGAGGTATAAGATTTAAACAAGAATCTTTCTAAACTAAAAAGACTCTCAGAGCTCGAAGGGATTTTTGAACTATCTTCCTTCCTCACACTATTGCCAATTTTATGGATGAGCAAATTGAAAGCTGGAAGGTTAAAGGCCTTGCTCAAAGTCATACAGCTAAATTATTTTATAGCATCATGAGTCTATGTGGGATATAACACACAGGCAATGTGGCTCCTTTATTTGTCCATTCATTCATGCTCCCTGCAAACATGAATTGATCACCAGTTTTATGCCAGGCACTATGTTCAGTGCAGTACTGTGCTCTTTAACATTTCTGATACTGCATGCATTTTTGTGTCCTCATTAATACTGGCTTGCTCTCTTGCTGCTCCAGGTATAGACATGGGAAAATCCAGACTTGTAAGCATAATTTCCCAAGTCTCACATCACTTCTGTTTTTGTGTTCTGAGACCATTCAACATGTCTGTTACCGTAGCAAATACAATATGTGTATCTAGTGCTTCTCTGAATCAACATTGAATAATATCCAATGTAGAAGGGTATATTGAAAATATTTAGAAGTATCTATACTACTCTAATGAAGAGAAAACTACTTTTTAATAGTCTTAGTTTTTTAAAATTGTGATGAAACTTACTTCAGCTGAAGCAGTAGAGAGATTTCTTCAGGTGTTATATCCACCAAAATATACTCCAATCAATATTGGTAAGTTGGAATATTAAAATAAGAACAATGCCTATAAGATGTGGGAAAGGACACACTGATCACACAGACAGTGATAGTGACACTGAGGAAAAACCCATCTGGAATTAAATGCTCAGAGGATGAGCAGTGTGGTCAGAGAAGGATGCCCAGGAAGTGCTGCACCCGGAGTTGACTTGCCCCGGAACCACTCAGGTCAACACTGAATGGAAGAAAGAGGGGTCAGGAGCCATGGCACAATGGAGGAGCTGAAGTACAGCTGGTAGGGCTAAAGTCAGAGAGGAGTCTGATTTCCTTTCATGTTTTTAAAGACAGAGAACTTGCACTTAGGCTTCACAAGTGCAAGTTGTAGTAAACATTTAAATTTGGTGAGCTAATCTTTTTGTCCAGGCTGCTAAAGCTTGGTGTGTAGAAGCTACATATCACAGAGGCATGTTTTCAGTATTTTTTTCAGGATCTTATCTTAATATGAAGTCTGTTAAAGATCTTTAATTATGCAGGTATAAATGCTGCAATCTATTCCAAAAGGAGCTTCAGTAAGAAAATATGTGTTGATTTCATTAAGGTTTAGATATGTTAGCATTTATTTTTTAAAATTTCAACTATTCATTAGAATATATGCAAACTATATTCTCTGAGAGATTATTTTTTGGGGGAAAATAGTCACTTTATATGAATAATGAAAGTGTCTCATTTGCATTGAAATATATATCAATTTGGTTAATGGAGTTTAGAGGGAGACTACAAGTTTAGAGGCAGGAAAAGACACAATCCTTTCTTTTTGCTTCCTGTTTCAATCAGAAAGGAAATGTTTCCTTTCCTTTGTATTTATTTTCCTCTCTTAACCTTATTCCAGACCTTCCTTACCTCCCAGTTGTCCTACTGTATCAGCCTGTCACCTGGTGTTCTGCCTTGAGTCCACACCTGCACACATGCCCCCACACACACCCCTTCCACTCTCTGCCCAGGCATCTGCTTGATCTGGATTAAACCCTAGTTTTGTATTGGACTCTCCTTTGGCTATATAGTCAAACATTTCCACCGGAGCAAAAACATTTTTTTTCTTCTTTCTAAACTTGCTCTTGTTGGTATCTTCAACATGTGCATCTTAATATGGCTATGCCTTACCTTAAAAAAATTCTGACACCCAAACCTCACTCCAAACCAATTAAATCAGAATCTCTGGGGGTGAAACCCTAGCATCTGTATTTTTTTTTTGAGCTCCCATATGGTTCTAATGTACAGCCAGAGTTGGGAACTACCAAATTCCAGATAAAACAATTAGCTCACCAAATTTAAATGTTTACTACAACTTGCACTTGTGAAGCCTAAGTGCAAGTTCTCTGTCTTTAAAAACATGAAAAGAAATCAAACGCCTCTCTGACTTTAGCCCTACCAGCTGTACTTCAGCTCCTCCATTGTGCCATGGCTCCTGACCCCTCTTTCTTCCATTGAGTGTTAACCTGAGTGGTTCCGGGGCAGATCTACTCCGGGTGCAGCATTTCCTGGGCATCCTTCTCTGACCACACTGCTCATCCTCTGAGCATTTACTTCCAGATGGGTTTTTCTTCAGTGTCACTATCACTGTCTCTAAGTACACTGCCATTGTGTGATCAATGGACTAGTGTCTGTCTGTTAGATTAGACTGTAAGCTTTAAGATGGTAGGAAATGAGTCTGCTCTGCTTACTTCTATATTTTTAGCACCCTCAAAAGTGCTGGACACAGAGAAGATGCACGAGGGTCTGGCAGTCAAGAACATAGAAACCACAGCCATTTGTGTTTTATAAGAGAGATAATTGAACATGAAAGAACATCATGGCACACAATGGAGAGTAGAAGGGTGAATATGAAGCTGCAAGTCAATAGCTCAACTAGCATACCTGGAGAAGTGCCTGATACGTAGACATTGTAGAATATATATTTGATACAGGTGAATAAAAGAGTCAGGAAAAGCCAAATTAAAAATAAACTCAAAGGAAAAAGGTAATGAACAAAAAATGGGATGTACTTGATGCACCTCAGGAGATAACATAAGAATATTAGTCTAGGGGTCTGAAATATAAAAAACATTAGACTAGGGCTCTAAAATAAGACATTCTTACTCTAGGGCCATACCCATTCAGCTGTGTATCCTCAAGGAAGCCACTTAACACCTCTGTATCTTAGATGCCTCTTAGGTGCACTGTGGTGTTCAACAGGATACCCTGTGATGTCTTTTCCAGCTTTGAATTTGTAGTCTCTTATAGTTGATTCCTTGTGATGTCTGGCATTTAGGGTTTCTCTCACATTCTGCAGGGATAAGCTAGGCTGCAGCAAGTATCTGCAACAACTAGCAGGGAAAAGTGTGTTATCAGGAAATGTGGGCAGAGAGTGGAACAAACTTGAAGACAGCATTTTACCCCTAGCCCAGGAAAGGTCTGAATGGTCCCACTTCTGACAATTTACACATTCTCATATTACTACACAACTTATAATTTTGTATTTCAGTGGGCTATTTAATTATATTTTGATTTCCCTGTTGGTTCTTGAAGTCTGAGATCCTGACATCTTGAATTCTTAGCATCTGGTAGCATCTGGCACATGATAGGTGCTCAACAGGAGATAGGATTTAGTGAAGAGCATTAGACAGGGAATTCTGTGTAGGATTGAGTCCATTTTCAGGCTTCCAAATGGGCCTACTGTGATAATGTTTTTTATGTATTCCTGCCAAAAGTGATGGTTCTGTCCTTTATACCAAAGCATTAACAGTGTCTTTTTTAAAATCAAAGAGCATCATATAGATGGACAAAAAGAAAATTTGGGAGGAAAAATTCATGAATGGATTACCCAATCCATCCTTCAGTGGGTCTTCCTACCTCAGACCATGTCTAACAGAATTTATGAAATAGCCAGGAAAAACCATAAGACATGATGCTTCTACTATAAAGACTTATAGTCTAGCTGGCGGTGGCAGTCATTATGATCAGTATGAAACAGAATCTAAGAAAGACAGTAGGCCAGAAAATTGTGTCTTTTTTTCTATCTTTAAAACGTATTTGGAATCTAATCACCAATCACCACCTCCATCTTGGCTCAAGCCGCCATCCTCTCTTGGCCTCCCACTTGCACTATATGGCAATAATCTTTTCATTGGCCTGCCTGTAACTGCCCTTGCTTCATTTAAGTCTGTCCTAAGCTCCATGGCAGAGTGACAGAAGTCTATATCAATCTAGGACAGTTCTCTGTTCATCCACTAAAGCCTCCAACTCCTTAAGAACAGAACAACTATCTTTACAATGCTCTTTCAGTGATTTCTGTAGGATGCTTCCAGTTGGTTACTGCTCTTCCTCTCCTTACAGTTGTGGGCCAAGAGCCTCACTCTGAGATGTACAACCTCTGTCAAAACTAATCCAAGACTCAAGAATGCTTAGAATTTGTTGTGTGCATGTGTGTGGTTCAGCCTCTGACTGTCTAAAAGAGCTGCATGTGTGGCTTTTGAGTCTGACACACATAAGTGGAAAGGCTCTTTAACTGCTTCTTGGGTGTGGGACAAGTTATCCAATATCTCTGAGCCTCAGTTTTATTTTCTATGTAATGAGTTCGATCACACCTCTTCTCGAGTTGTTGTGGCTTCAATGATATCATGACAATGAAAAGGATTTAGCTCAGCGTTTGCCACATAGTAAATGCACAATTACTAGCTCCTTTCAGTTCTGTTTGTGTTGGGACTGGGCACTTAAGGTGCAAAAGAGCAGGGCAGGGGTAAATGCTTAATGTAGGCTCCCTAAAAAGTGGCAGCTCTGATCAAAAAAGAGGGCCAGGTCTGGTTGAGGTGAGCTGGATAGGAATGGGTTAAAGAAGCTAACAGGCTGCCCAGCTGGACCATTCTCAATCAAGGGCTTGCATAAAAAGCCAGCAGGGACAGAAGTGGGGGCTGGCCATGCTGAGAGAGCCTTTGGAGGCCAGCAGCTGAGAAGTTGCTCATCTCTTGGTTCAGCCTGTTGTCAAACCCTGGAGTGGGGGGTTTAGGGGGGAGGGGGCAGTGAGGCTGCATGGCCTTTGTTAAAACCCTGAGACAGAGCACAGTATTTTATATTGAGCCTGACAAATAAAAGACCAACCTGAACCATCTGGTTCTGCAACATATGGGAAACACAGATTTCTATTGTAGATGACCAAAATATTAGCCTATTGAATCTTAAGGCATTTGACTATCATGAAGAATTTGAATAATAGAATAAATAATTCTTAGCGTTGTCACGCTGATGAGGGGAAGGATAGAAGAAAAGGTTTAGGTGTTGCAAACAAAGTGATTATTGATTTTGGTACAGTGCTTTTCATTGCCAGGCTCTCAATTGTTTAGAAATATTAACTCCCTGATCCTCAGAGTATTGCCAGCAGGGAGGGAGGACAGCTCCAGAGGAGGGGAGAATGGGGAGAATGAACACACATTAGCTGAAAAGTCAGGAGACTGCTATTCTTGAGCAGGGTGGATCAGAAGTGACAATGAGGCTAAAGTGCTGCCTTCTGTCCTTATTTTTATACTACGTCTTTGACTCATTGTGAAACAAAGATTAAACACAATAACCAGAGCCTGTTTTTTAATTGAACCCAAACAAGAGCCCTTGAAAGGCCTGCTGGTATGTAGGCAATTAGTTTAAAAATGTATCAAATCATTTGACAATCATTCAAGGGTTTTTATTTTTCAAAAGCTTTTTTTCTGTTGTGTTTAAGGTCAGGCTCTTCAACCCTCAGTAACAGAATGGGACAAAATTAATGCAAAATTCTACTATGAAAGTAGTTTGAGAGAAAAATAGCATAGGTTGATAATTTCCATTCTAAGCCTAAAGCATTGCACAAAGTTGCAGTTGAAGGACAGAATGCACGAATAAATGAGGACAAGCCCAGTGGACATACTACAGCCTGATTTTAGCCAAACATTTGGAAATTCTTAAAACTTACCCTTCAGTCTAACCCAAATGGCCTCCGGTAAGCTTGAAAGTGGCATAATGCTTTATTAAGTTGATTTTTAAATGGTAGGGGTAAATTCTAACGTATCCACAAGTGAGGTGGTACACATTTAGTGTTGCTTGATTGTGCTGCTGGTTTGTAAAGAGTGCTAAGTGACATCTGCAAAGACAGAAGGGTGACAAGTGCCAATGCCAACTAACAAAATGTTTAAATAAAGAGGCCCAGAATGATCCGAAATATTAGCAAAAAGTTAATGGGCAACAGCTTGGAACAGTAGAAACGCATGTGTGAGAGTACACTGGAGCTGCAGATGTCCAACCTGGACTGACTTTGTCACGACAGGCAGCAGCAGAGTGGATAATAATAATGTCTGGTATTCATAAAGCATCTGTCTTGGGGGATGTCAAAGTGCATTGGGTGTGTTTTATCTCATTCAGCACTGCCCCCTTTTGTCTGGAGTAGCCCAAATGGTGGCCGTGGGGGATGTGGCCTGCATTCCGGCTGGAGACTTTATCTTGTGTTTAATGACATTGAAGCGAAGTGTCTGGGGCAAAGGGCACTTCAGAGAGCTAAGAGGCCTAGCAACAGTGCACTCGGAAATTTCAGAAACTGGACTGTGATGGTTCTCAGCTTGGTTCTTTGCTTCTGATTTTGATAGGGGATGAAGAGGTGAGGGGAGTTAAAAAGTTTAGGAATAAGTATTCTGAATGAAACTGAAGCTCATAGAAATGGAATGTTCTTAAATGTCACACTGCATTTTGGTAAAGGGGAGTTAGTTTCTTTTAAGAGTCAATCCTGGGATTTCTTATTGGGTGTCTGCATAATGATGCCTTTAACATTAAGGTGGCAATCAAAGGGGGTCAGCAATATAGGCCATGGAATAAAAGAGCCAGAGCATGCACTTAACTCTGGTATAGCCTCCTGGGAAGTGGCTATATAATTTGAATTCTTCGTTGTCAGAAAGATGAAGACAAGTTGGAGTCGGAACAGGGCTGAGGGAATTGACTTGAGCCAGTGGTGGGACACACTAAATCTAGAGGTAAGAGGAGTAATTGAGAAGGATGCATGAATAAATCTGGGAGTAATGGTCTGAAATGAAGGACCCTTTCCAACAAAAGAAATCTTTTGGACAGTGTGACAATTCTAAGTTCACATCCCATTTTTGGTTGAAAATAACATGTATAATAAATTCCATCTCTACTTTCTGACTGGTGAAAATACATCTTGTGATCTATGATCATGATGCAATCAACAAACACCTTGCAAAGTTTAGTGTGTTGATCCTTACTATAAAGCATCCAATAATATGGGAAGATTAAACTCTATATAATTCTTGTGGAGAAACACAATTCCTGTATTTATAGCTCATGCATTTCATCAAAAGGATTAGAATAACTTCACAAAAGACCAGGATCATCTTCTGTGCAGCATAGAGTCAAACCTTAGCAACCTGGTTTTGTATTTTCTTACAAGCCCCCAAGATGAGGGATAACTGCTACAGAGAGAAGTAGAAGCTGCAGAGATGTTATAAACAGTTGAGCAGTTTGGCTCAAAAATCATATAAAGTATCTTGATATATGTATTCAGGCAGAGCTTGTGAAAAAATTTCTGAAATAAACACTATCATGATTTTTTCATGAAGTGGTGACTATAACCAATATAAGCCACTTCCCATAAGATTCTGCAGTGGTGTTGAATATATCCTTCCTCTTTGTGCTCATAGTAAAACAACTGATTAGAGAAGGGGAAATAACAGTTAAACAGCCACATTATACAGAAAGTGCACAGAGACAATTAACGAGATGTGGTCAGTCTCGAAATTTATCATGTTGCAAGTGGAAACATGAGTAGGATCTTACTACCTAACAAAATCTGGAGCATACTGAAAAATTCTGAACACAGTGCTAATTGTGCTGGTGCACACATATCTCTTTCTTTTCTAGATTTTTGTTAAACACATACAAAAAATGCTCCTGAACAATAAGTAGAGCTACTCATATCCCAACTCCCATTAATAATGTATTATAGCAGAAAAAGCATTTGATAAGGTACACACCAACTTTTTATAAAACACTGAGCAAAGTGGAAATAGAGGGAGCATTCCTCAACATAATAAAGGCCGTATATGAGAGACCTACATCTAACATCATAGTCAATGGACAAAAACTTAGAGCTTTCCCACCAAGATCAGGAACAAGACAAGGATGCCCACTTTCACCACTCCTATTTAACATAGTATTGGAAGCCCTAGCCACAGCAATCAGACAAGAAAAAGAAATAAAAGGCATCCAAATTGGAAAGGAGCAAACAAAAATGTCACTGTTTGCAGATGACATGATAGTGTACAAAGAAAAGCCTATAGCCTCTACCAAAAAACTACTCGACCTAGTAAATTAATTTGGTAAAACAGTGGGATACAAAGTCAATACTCAGAAATCAAAGGCATTTTTTTACACCAATACTGAAACATCAGAAACAGAAATGAGAAAAAAAATCCTATTTGGTAGAGCAACAAAAAAAATAGAGTACCTAAGAATAAACCTAACCAAGGAGGTAAAAGATCTGTACTCAGAAAACCACACAACACTGAAGAAGGAAATTAAGGAAGACACAAAAATATGGAAGCATGTACCATGTTCATGGATTGGACGAATTAACATTATTAAAATAGACATACTCTACAAAGCGATTTATAGATTCAATGCAATCTTTATTAAAGTACCTATGACATATTTCACAGATATAGAACAAACATTTCAGAAATTTATATGGAACTATAAATGACCCCAAATAGCTGCAGCAATTTTGAGAAAGAAGACAAAGCAGAAGGGATCACAATACCTGATATCAAACTGTATTACAAGTCCAATGTAATCAGAACAGCCTGGTACTGGCATAAAAACAGACACATAGACCAATGGAACAGAACAGAGAGCACAGAAATGAACCCAAGTCTCTATGGTCAATTAATCAAATGGAGGGTTAGCAACAGGGAAGTAGGAGGAGGAGGGAGGGGGAAAAGATATAGAGAATAAGTAGCATAGACAGTAGGTAGAAAATAGACAGGGGGAGGGTAAGAATAGTATGGGACATGTAGACACTAAAGAACTTAAGACACATGGACATGAACTAAAGGGGGGAATGTGGGTGGGAGGGGATGGACAGGGTGGTGGGGAGTGAAGGGGGGAAAATGGGCCAACTGTAATAGCATAATCAATAAAATAAAGAATTAAAAAAAATAAAAAAGAAAAAAAAGAAAAAAGGGGAAGAAGCATAAAATGGAGCAAAAATAGCCTGTTCAACAAATGGTGTTGGGAGATCTGGACAGCTACATGCAAAAAAATGAAACTCAATCACCAACTTACACCATACACAAAAATAAATTCAAGGTGGGTAAAAGACTTAAATATAAGTCAAAACACCATAAAAGTCCTAAGAGGAAAACATTGGCAGGAAAATCTCAGACATCCCATACAGCAACATCACATATATGTCCCCTAAAGCAAGGGACATAAAGGAAAGAATAAACAAATGGGACCTCATCAAATTAAAAAGCTTCTGCATGGCTAAAGAAAACAGCATTAAAATGAAAAGATAGCCAACCATATGGGAAAACATATTTGCCAATGACACCTCAGACAAGGGATTGATCTCCAAAATATATGAAGAACTCACATGACTCCACTCCAGGAAGACAAAAAACCCAGTTAAAAAATGGGCAAAAGTCTTGAACAGACACTTCTCCAAGGAGGACATACAGAGGGCCCAGAGACATATGAAAAGATGCTCAGCATCACTAGCCATCAGAGAGATGCAAATTAAAACCACAATAAGATACTACCTTTTACGGGTCCGAATGGCCCTCATAAACAAATCAACAAATAAGTGTTGGAGAGGATGCGGAGAAAAGGGAACCCTAGTGCATTGTTGGTGGGAATGCAGATTGGTACAGCCATTGTGGAAAACAGTATGGAATTTCCTCAGAAAACTAAAAATGGAACTGCTTTTTGACCCAGCAATTCCTATGCTAGGATTATATCCTAAGAGCTCTGAAACACCAATCCAAAAGAATCTATGCACCCCAATGTTCATAACAGCACAATTTACAATAACCAAGTGCTGGAAGCAACCTAAGTGCCCATAAACAAATGAATGGATCAAAAAAACTATGGTACATTTACACAATGGAATTCTACACAGCAGAAAGAAAGAAGGAGGTTATACACTTTGCGACAGCATGGATGCAACTGGAAAGCATTATACTAAGTGAAATAAGCCAGGTGGTGAGGGACAAATACCATATGATCTCACCTTTAACTGGAACATAATCGACAAAAGAAAAAAGCAAACAAAATATAACCAGAGTCATTGAAATTAAGATTACTAAGAACAATCTAACAATAGCCAGAGGGGAGTAGGGAGGGGACAGTGGGAAGAAGGGTTTTCAGGAACTATTATAAAGGACACATGGGCAAAACCAAGGTGGAGGGTGGAAGCAAAGGAGGGAGGTGGATTCGGAGGGGATGGAGGGGAAAGTTGGAGAGAAAAGACAGACAACTCTAATTGAACAACAATAAAATAATTTAAATTAAAAAATAATGTATTATAATGGTCCTCTTTTAATGAAGTTTTTTATCACTGACCTTGCAGATTTTATCCAAAGTATGCCTGCCTGACTTCCCAGTGTCATGCCAGGACGCCTCTGCTCAATTTCTAAACATCAGCAGGACTGCTCAGACATGCAACCTCTGTGTCCCCAGAAGTAAAGCCAGCTCCTCTCTGTTTTACAAGAAGCCCATTCCATATAGTGATTTCTATTTTCTTTTTTTTTCCTTTTTGGTATAGGAGTCATGATTGGATCAAAAGACTAAATTAAATAAATGAGCAAGTGATAATATGTAGCCATTTCTTCAGCTTTCCTGCTCACTCCTGGTCAAATGAGTTGGCAGCCTCTCTAGGCTGGTTTAAACTTAAACAATTACAGCCTTCCAAACTAATTAGGGAGCAGAATATTATAGGACTTGCAGAATTTGGCAGCTATTGCTAAAAATAAGAGTTCAAACCTATCTGTTATGAAAATGACTGGAAGCTTCCAAGGGTAGCAGTAGTCAACCACCAGCATGGCCCCGAGGAGCTGTTTCTCTTTGTGCGCCTGCTCTGCATTTTTCACGCTCAATGATAGAGGAAGCCGCGCAGCCTTCGGTGCCAAAGTGATGCCACCTGCGCTTGGTGTAATTTACAGAATCAGTGCATCAATGCCTTCATTATTTCCTCTATAAAGCATCTTTTACATTTTTGAAAGTTCTGAGGTTCAAACATTGTCAAGTTGTCTCTAAATATTCCATCATGACACTGGATTTTTTTTTTCTCCTACGGAGCTGTTTCAGCTTATATAATTTCTGAAAGGAAACAGATACCCTGAATAAAAGCTTTCTGGGAGCAGTTCATAGACTGATGAGAGTGCACACCTACTGATTGATAATTTTGAGGTAAACTATAATTAGGAATTGACAATACAGCCAAACAGAAAAAAAAAAACCCATTAGGTAAAGTGTTGTTATTATCACATATAGGAAGGGATGTCTCAAAAAGTTGGGTGATTTCTGCCATGTTTCCATAACACATTTGAACATAATGAAACAGTTCTTTCTTTCTATCTTCTTGTCCACACACAAATAAGGATGTCTGTCTTTTACATCACAGGGCAGAGACCCTGGAACTGGCTCTGAGTGTGGAATAATCATGTACAAATTCATTTTGGTTCTTGTAGCAGAAGGTTTAATTATTGAATAACCAGAAACACCATAGACCGATTCATAAAGCAGTCTGGACACATGCCCCCAGGACAGAGCTGGGCTGAGGTCACAAGGCATGTGCACTCCTGGAGATACATATAACACTATTTTTTCTAGTATGTCTTTTCACCCTCCTGGTACTTACTGAAATTATCGAAAAGGACTCAACAATGGGTATAGGAAACAGAAACGCAATCATGATACATTCAGGATTCAGCCCTTTACTAAACAAAAACATCCTGTCGCTAGCACAGAACTAAGCACATACAGATGCTGGATAGAAATTTGCTGATGGGTTGAGTTTTAGCCAAACTGAAAGTTGTTCTCAGATATATCTAGAAAATATTGCTCTACATTTTTCTTTCTTTTTCGCTGCCCCCCCACAGATTGTAGCAGCACATAATTGAAAGTCACTTGACTGTCACTGTTGAGGGGAACTTCACAGGTCCCTCGCAGACCTTTACTGATTGGCATGGAAATTAAGCCTTACCTTAATTTGAACATTTAGACGAAGGTGATATTGTGTAAATGACAGAAGAAGAGCACAATACTTTTCCTTTTCATTTGACCCCCTTGCATCACTTTACCTTCCCTTTCTTTTACATTTTAATGTCTCAACATAGCTGTGCATAATTTCTACCTATACCTACTTTTGTATTTTTATTTTTTCAAGACCTTACAGTTTAGCTTTTATTCCTACCACCCTGTCTGCCAATATAACCAGAGCCTCTGGCTGTATTTGCTTCCCTAATTCCCATTATGCTACACCCCATCTAATTACCCCTCATGTCACTTGCTGGCTTCTCTTCCTTTAGGAACCTCCCAACGCCAGTGTTTCCACTTTAGTTCTCTACCCTTCTCACCACTACTTGTTTGCCGATGATCAGCCTTTGTTGCTAGTTGAGACTTTTGTTCAGAATTCCAGACCTGTATGCTCAAGAGGCTACTGGGCATCGCCAATGACATATCCAACTCAAGATGTTCATACCTCTACTCTCCTCCACACCCCTGTCACCACTGTCTTTTATTCTCATTCCGGTGTATGATTCTGTCATTCTGTTGGTTATCTAGGAAGGAAGTGTGTGGATTCTTTTGCTTCTGTTCTCTCCTTCATTCTTCATATCCAAATGGTATGTCAGTACACCCTATAAACTTTGCTCAAATCTCTCTGTCCCCCTTGCTAGCGATACATTCGTATCCTCATTATCCCTTTTGGTACTATCGACATGGTTTCTCTTCTGGGCTCCCTTCTGTCAGGATTATCCTCTTCTAATCAGTCACTACCTTGTTGCCAATTTCTAAAATGCAAACCAGATCATGTTACTTTCCCCTTTAGAATTCTATAGGGACAACTGATTGCCTACAAAAAAACCCCCTCTTATATTGTGTATACAGCATATGAGATCCTCCATGATCTAGCCACCATTTAGCTCTCTGATTTCACCTTCTAACATGCTTTTGTATACTTTTCAGGCTCCAGTAATAGTAAAATATTTGCAGTTGATTCATTTTTCTTCTTTCCTTTTCTCTCTCTAGGTAGTTTCATCCAGCCTTAACCCTTTACCCAGGGTAGTTCTCAAAAACATCTCCTACCTGGACCTTGTTCTTGAATTCTAGACTCATATAATTATCCATTACATGTCGAATAAACTTGATATGTTAAACTTGAACTTAATATGTTCTAAACCAAACTCCTGATCTCCTTAAAACCCATTTCTGTTATGGTCTTCCTTATATCAAGGTATGACAACTTCCTATTTCTGGTTGGTCAAGCCAAAATCCTTGGAGTCATCCTCAGTACCTCTATTTCTCTCACACTCCATCCCAAAGTCATAAGTAAGTCCTACCAACGCTACTTTCAAAATATATCTGAAATCTGAGTTACGAAGTAATCCAAGTCATCATTATCTTTGCTCATCTGCTGTAGCTCCCTTACTGGTCCCCGTAGCATGTGCTTTTCTCCCTCCAGTCTCTTCTCATCAAGGCGGTCATTGTGATCCTTTAAAAAGTTTGTCAGATCATTCACTGTTCTTCTCAACACCCTCCAGTGGTCCCCCACCTCACTGTGTGAAAGCCAGGGCTATCTCCAATTGCTTTTCCTTTTTTTCTAAGTGATGTTCATTTTCCTAGTTCCCATTGAGAGGTTTATATACACTGGTCCCTGTGTTAATTAGAATCCTCTAACCAACTCATTTATCAATTCATTGTGTAATATTTTTGTTTCACACTGTTGCACAGAACAGATATTCCTTAAACTTTAATGTGCTTCTCTGCAGCTAAACTGTACTGATTGAGAGTAAAGAAGTGTATCTCACATTTTGTTTTATCTCTTACCTCTTGTTCCATAGTATAAGATCCAGGAATGTTTTTTCACGTTATTGGTTATATTAACATTATGAAATAAGAGGTGGTAAGCCACAGTATTTTTATATATATATAATATATATACTTATATATTATATAATTTATATGCTATATAGTATATACTTATATACTTTATGTTATATAGTATATAATTATATATAATTAACCAAAACTAACACTTCTGCCAATAGAAAAAATATGTATTTGTGTGTATATGTGTGTGTGTATATATACGTATATATATATATATATATATATATGCACATATATATATATATTTTTTCTACTGGCAGAAGTGTTAATTGCGGTGGTCTAGGAGCCCTAGACCTTGTTAACCTATGAAGGAGAAAAAGCTTGATGTGCATCTCATTAACAATGGCCACAAAGCTGACCTCAAGGAAGCAAGAGTTAAATCCGTCTCTTCTGTCAATATTGATGTCAGAGCCCTTGAAAATACTTCTGATTTGTAGCCATCTAAATTACATATCTCCTTGAGATTAGATGAGTACTCTACTCAGAATTAGACTAGTAGCCCTGGGAGAGTGTACTTTAGGCTCTTACCTTTTGTGTCATAGATTGCTGGAGGTTTTGATAAAAACTGTGACTCTTTTCCTCCCCACATGTCTGTACACACAGTCACCTGATATTTCTATAATTCTGGAGCTCCAATTTTCAAAAGCCCATTCATGGATTTTCTAGGGCTCCACAGATCCTAGGCTAAGGATCACAGAGCTCATGGCCCCCAGTTGCATTTTTTCAATCCTTACTACTTTAAATGGTTGCATGATATTTGGGTAAAGCACATGTCATATTTGTGCCTCAATTTTCATCATTTGCAAAAAGAGGAAAAGCTCCTAGTGACAGTTTAGCACACAGAGGGTGGGCTCAGTCCTTTGGACACTAAGCAATTTGAAAGTTAATTTCATCTAAGAGTCTGTAACTGTGTGAGGTTTTCCATAGTAGTAACTTACCTTACTAAATAACCATAGTATATTGGACCCATTGCACCTAGATGCAACGGAATATCGCCAAAGGGAGAATTAGCTTATCTCAGTAAATGCTCCATTTGAAAGTAAATACCTCTAGTTCTCGGAACCAGCCAGTCCCTGCTCTACTTTTCCTAATCTGTAAAACAGCTCTTAGCATCAATCTCTCTTTACTCCATGATTAATTAAGCAATCATCTCTTTTAAAGATTTATTTCTTTTTTTGTAAAAACTGATGGCATGTTTTTAATGAAATTGTAAAATCTGATCAATGCTCTCCAATCCCACACACACAAAAAAAGAATACAGCATTGTGTGCAGAGCAATGATTTTTTTAATCAATCTATGTTTTATTTTTTATAACCATTTCTCCCCAACAGCAAAAAATAAAAAATAAAATAAATAAAAAAGGTTTTAAGGCAGTAAAAAGTAACAGTGTTTTAAAAACAGTTCCCCTAGATGACCTGGCGTTCTGGAGGGCTCACTGATGGTGAGGTGGCCCCAGGCAGGGCTACAGATGAGCTTTATAGTTGTCTTTCTAAAGGGCGGCTTCTCATTGCATGGCTTTGCCAAAAATCGGTAAGATATGACATGCTCATCACACCAAGCACATACCCAGGCTGGTCCCAAAATGATTAGACTATTGTGTTGTCTGTGTCACTTGTGAATGCAAACTCATTACATTTTAGTCACCTCACCTCCTTCAACCTACTCTTCCCCTTTCTCCTCATTGTTATCCCTAACTAGTGTTCACTGAGCATCTAGTAGGAGACAGGCACTATGCTATTTTTCTACATTGTTATGTTATCAGTACAACCTTGCTATTCATTAGTATGAATCTGTTATATTTGAGGAAACTGAGGCTAAAACAAGTTAAGTAATTTCCCCCAGGTCTTTAGTAAATGATGGCAAGTTGGCTGGAGAAAGTAAAAGAAAGTGTGCAAAAGCAATCATAAATTAGAGAGGAGGAAGCAGGGAGGATTTTAAATGCCATGAGAGCATTTAAAAGTGTTCTATGAAATTGGGACAAATACCATGTTATTGCAAGTATCTCTTACAAGTAGGAAGGAAAACAGATATGTGTACTGACTGTGCTTGAAAATAGAACTGTGAGGGTAGAATACAGTGTGGCCTGAGGAAACTAGAGCCAGCAGTTTCTCCTCTTTTCCTCCTTAAGTGCGTAAGGGCTGAAGTTCTTACCTCCTCCCCTGAGCTCCTCCTCCCCCTTATTTAGAGAAAGAGTGAGCTGTGCACACAGAGTGATGACGCAGGACAGCTAGTGGAAGGATGGGGTCAGCCACTCCACTGCTGTCCAGAGTACTTCTGCTCTTGTCCCATATTCCATTACTCACTCCACAAAGTTGCCTTGCAAGTAGCCAAACCTGCATCCTTGACGGTCTTCTGCTGTTCTTTGGGTCTGCCCCTGCAGAAGGGGTCATCCTGCCCTTCTCATGTTGACTCCTGTCCTTGAGAAAACTTCTGGTCATTGAACTTGATTCATCTCATCTCAGTGATGTTCTAGCCATCTGTACATTAGCTACCTGAGCACCCTCCCAGGGGATCAACTTTAAATCTGTTTGTGCTTCCAGGTAGTCACTAACACAACATTTATTTCACAATTGTAATTGTATATGAAGCTGTGCTTGTTCTAGTCTCTAGAGACACAGTTGTGAATGAAATGTGCATTGCTCCTTCACATAAGAAACACACACACACACACACACACACACACAATGGGAAAAGGGAAACAAATGCTTATTTTATGTAGGTCATGTGCATCCTTGCTATGTATATGGAAGGACATAAAGTCACATCATAAAAATATTGTCTCTTTAAATCATGAAATTTATCACTTCAATTAAAAATTGTAGCTTTCTGCACTACAGCAACAGGAAGTATGAAGTGGTTGTGATGGTTCTCTCTTCAAATAATCCTTCTTGGGATGAAGTATATATAACGTACCTGCCCAGCAGAGACAATGATATCCCATCTCTCTTCCCTGTGTTGCTTGGATGAAACCCACTCTTGAGTCTCTAGGACTCAGGGGAGTTCAATGGGCTAATAGGCAATCCCAGCTGAACCTTGGCAGACCTTCCCACCAGACCTCAGGGGTTGCTGGATTTGTAATGCAACCCCAAAGGCATTAATGAATCAGCTGCCATGGAAGTGCTTGCCTGTGGCACCTTGCCAAGACCCTATTAGAAGTCTCTCAGAAGAGCCTGACAACAGATATTATAAAGGCTGCAAAAGGACGATTATAGTCTGTCATTTGAAGAGTCTACACATGGACTACACATTTAGTTTTCTTTATTATAGATGAAAATGAAAATGCCTGTAAGTATAAGCTGTCTAGCCAGTACCATCTACTGTATATTGGCTGCAAATACAGTGAAGGTGATTTTAGTCATCTCAACTCTAGCATGGGGTGTTGGTAAACTTAAATGATGGAAATCTGATAATTCTGGTAGGATTTTGGTAACCTAACCATATTAATTTCTGGTGTAATGCATCATTTTTTTTTAAAGTATGACTAGCCACTGAGAAAGACAAATCTCTGGGGCTGGCGTTTGCTTTTAGAATCAGACATACTCCACCCGGGTAAAGCAGCCTGAATGTGAGGATTTAACACATTGATAGAGTGCTGCTGAAAAAAATTAAGAAAGAAAGAAAATTGTCCCCATAAAGACTGATGGAGAGTTTCAACACACGCATAAGAGGAGACAAGATAGTGGAAAAGGACAAGAAATTACGCCAGAGTGCTGCTCAAATTAAACAGAAAAGCTTTGGGAAAAGCATTCCTTTCAAACTCAACCTTTCTTTGTATTAGAATATAATTATAAATGGATAGATTTTTTTAAATTTAAAAGTTTCATAATAGCACTTTTTCTTTTTGTTTAACAAAGTATATAAAGAAAATAAGCCCCTCTCTGAGACATAACACCTGCTACAAAGATGTTACAAAATGAAACAGAAAATTTCATGAGGGGTGGAGGGGAGTTCAAAGTATGCTTTATCTTACTTGTATTATAAGTCTGGTTAGGAACAAAATAATTCCTGCTCCCTGTGGTCAATTTCAGATTAGTTTCAGCAAGTTACAAAGGAAGGGCTAAAGAAAAGTTATTTAATATACTAAGTAGGGGGAAAGCTATTTGAATTGAATAGAAGAAGCATATTGAAAAAATTTAAGGAAGAATTTGACACATTTGAAAGTAACTCATAGTAAAGTGACAAATATTAAAATTATATGACAAAACAATTGTTTGATCCTTTACTCTAAATATTTATTGAAAGGGTAAGCTTTTTCTGTCCTCCCAGAATATTAATTATTCTTTTGACCTCTCTTTTTACATTTCCAGCAGCCTTTGGTGTATAACCTTCATGTAAATGTTTTGTCATTTTCCATTTTCTTTTCTGATACATCTAACTACTACTGGTCACTACTTCACATTCACTGGATACCCCACTCGCCAACCATCTTTATTTTTCATTGTTTGCCGCCTACTTAGGTGATTTCAGTGTCCAGACCCATGACTCCTGATATTATGACCTTTCAATTTCCTTTTTTAATGAACTTTATTTTAGAGAGTTTTATTTTTTATTTTTTTTACTTTTATTTTAATTGTTGTTCTTGCACAGTTTTCTGTATTTTACTCCCATCCTAGCCCAACCCCCAGCCCTCCCCACCTCCCTCCCATTTCCACTCCCTCTAGTTTTTGTCCATGTGTCCTTTATACTTGTTCTTGTAAACCCTTCCTCTTTTCCCCTGTAATTTCCTCCCCTCTCTCCCCTCTAGTCACTGTCAGCCTATTCTCTATTTCAGTGTCTTTGGTTATATTTTGTTTGTTTGTTTCGTTGTTTAGGTTCCTGTTAAAGGTGAGATCATATGGTATTTGTCTTTCACTGTATTTCAGAGAGTTTTAGATTTTCAGCACAACTGAAAGAAAGTTACAGAGATTACCTGTCTACTTTATTCCCCACATGCATGGCCTCCCTCACTATCAACATCCTCCACCAGAGTGGTGCGTGTGTTACACTTGATGACCCTACAGTGACTTGTCATTACCACCGAAAGTCCATAGTTTGTTTGCATATAGATTCACTCCTGCTGTTGTATTCCAGGATCCTTTAATCCTCCCTGATCTGAAGCTTCTATCCCCATGGCCACGAGTGGGCCTTGTTACCACCCAGTTCTATTCCTGGGGATAGAGCTTTAACTCCAATATCCTATTCTGATCACAATTCCTATTTTTTCTTTATCTCTCACAACTGCTACGTAATTTCTTCAACCGCACGGAAATTTCCCAGCCTTTGTTTTACATTTTCGTTCTATTGCTTCTGATGTATTCTGGAATCCTTGTTGATCATTTATTTTATCCTTGTTTTTAGAATTTTTAATATTTTGCATCCTCATCGTTTTACATATCTGTCAAGCAGAACTCTTCATTGCTTCAGTTTTTCCTCCAGCCCAGTTTTCTGGGAGCAACTGGGGGAAATGCCACCCTGTGCAGATTGCTTACATTAAAACTTCCTGGTTTTCAGCCTCAGCTGAGCCTGTGTTCTAGCCAACAATGTATGTACTTGTTCACAGTCAAGATCCTTCAACACTACTCCTTCCAGCCTCAGCCATTAAAAAGAGCACAGACTCACTTAGCCTCTGATGGCTGCCCTTACCAATGTGTGTTTGTTAGCACACGTCGCATTTTCTCCTTCCGTCTGTGCTCCTCATTCTCCTCCTTCCGTCTTGCCAGGACACTCATCTAGGGCTTTATCTTTTCTCTTGTTCCTCCAATGATCCCTCAGCAGAGGTTTCTTTCTCCCAAAGTTAAAGATGTACACTAAATTCACACGTTTTTTCTAAAACAGTCACTGGTACATGTGAAATATAGTGATAAGAGAAAAAGGGTATAGAGCGGTGTGTTAGCAGGAACTCAACTTCCTAAAAGAATTACACAGAACCAGGTCTGGAAGGGAATAACCCAAACTTTACTGTAATAATCTCTTAGTCATTGCACTTTGGATTACTTTGACTTTTCATCATTTTTCATAGCCTCCAAACTTTCTACAGTTAAGATACATTGCTTTTTAAAAATTTCTTAAAGAACATGTCTTTTAAAAATACATTTTCAAAGACACATAATCATACCTTTGATCCTGTCTCCCATCTCAGTTTTATTTTATTCATATGATATTTAATCCAACCAAGCAAATGCCTACATGTATTCCATTTATTCACTTTTCATTCATTCTTTAACCCACTCTCATCTGAATTCTACTTTCCTATTTTCACCAAGAGAGTCTGGTGTTTCCAAGATGACCCTCAATGCTCCCAAATTGAAAGACTATCAGTTCTTGTTGTGCTGAATCCTCTGGGCTGCATTTGCCTCTGTTGCCACCCCATTCACCTAAAACACTCTCCTCCCTTAATTTCCACTCACACCTTCTGTTTCTTCTCCACGATGCCATCTTCTTTCTCCCCTCACTCCTTCAATGCTGGGGTTCCCTGGGTCTCAGCCATTGGTCCCCTGATTTTCTCTCTCTTTTTTCCCTCTCTGGACTAAACCATCCAAAAACTCATTTATTCAACACATATCTGCTGGCCATTCTGAAACCTCTACTTCTTGCCCTGCTTTAAAGTGTTTTCAAGTTTAGGGAACATAAATGTATTTCATGTACAGTGGTAAGAAAAATAATAGTCCTTTTAAAGAACACATTTAATAGATTTTACAGTAGAGTGTATTTTATGCTTCAAATAGAAGTTGGACTTGTACAGGTAAGATAGTTCTCATTATAGCCAACTGGGAATAATATACTCAGATACAATCACATAACAAAATCTCAAAGAAGATGTGTATTTTCACATTTGAGTTTATTAGTGCTTATGTGGTGGATTTTACATTTCAATAAAACTGTAAAATAAAGTCATAAGTAAAAGAAAAGGAAGCATGCACAACACAATGCCACAAAATACTCCAAAATAAAAGTAAAAATTTGCTTTTTATTTTGCAAATAGAGTTATTATGACAAATGTTATGAATACTTGATTATTTTATTGGCCACATAATAATATTACATTGAATAATAATCAAACATTCAAAATTATTTACTGAAATTTTATAAATGGTAATAGTAATAAATCTTTAATTTTTTCTCTCAAGGATGTCAAAGATCATTGAATTCAAATAATAATTAAGTAAATTCAAGTAATAATGTACAGACACTCAGCTGACAAATGGTTTTAGAAATAAGGCAAAGAACTCTAGGGAAGCACTGATATATCAATGGGCCTATGAAGAACGAACAGAAAAATTAGATTCTCACTTGATGCTACTACTCTTGGTGTTGCTAGATCTCTGCGATGGGGGTGGTGTTCCTTTTCAGGAGCCTGTGCCATTCACAGATCCCTAGATTTTAAGTCAGCAGAACTGGCTCAAACCTGGGGTTTGCCAGTAGACTGTGTGAATTCATCCACTTTTTCTCTCCGAGTCTCATTTTGTGAAGGAAGCTGTAACACAGCCGGTGGTTGTAAAAGAGTGCATGTGAAAACAGTAGCACTCTCAAACACAGTAGAGGCAATGTCTATTGAATTTCTAGAAATAATAACTGAGTCTTCAGACTTAAAACTTCTTAATTTAAAGGAAAAAATAAAAAACTAGATTTTACTATTGCTCTTCCATACACTAACTGACTGATCTTGGGCTTACTTAAACTATCTGGGTCTAAGTTCCCTGAACCTTAAGATGAAAAGAATAGATGTGATGATTTATATTTCCACTCTAATTCTGTCATCTTAAAAGCATTTAGAAGGTGAGCTACTTCCTAAACCATTAACATAATCTTCTATTTACTCTGCTTCTTCATATAGACCTCATTTTAAAAATGTTTTGAAAAACATTTGGAAGTCAATATTAAATTTAGCAGACTATTTTGAAATCTGAAAATAAAAACTAAAAGATAGTATGATTTTTCTTTTTCTTTTCACAACTTTCTTTTGGAAGTGAGTGTGTAAGTAATGAATAAAACATCTAACTGCATATGTGTGCAGATGCAAATAAAATTAGGCATTTCATAGCTGGTTGGAGCAAGAATTCCTATTCTAAGTCTCTCTATTCACTTATGCTGCTGCTCAGAAAAAGCAGGCAGAGAGAAGCATTTCGCATCCATGGCTAGTCATAAAGCGACTACATTTATGGAGGGGGGAGGGGTAGAAGACAGAAATGACATCTTTAAAACTCTGGAAAACTTTATATCTGGGCATTTGGAACCTGAGACAATCTGGGGCAATCTCCAGAGATTTAACACAAATCCTCAAAGCCACCTTTGTAGCAACTAGAATTACCAGGAGAATCCAGAGAGCTTCTATCTGCAAAGGACATTCCTCCTACTAAGAAGAATGTGTCATCCATTGTCACCTTGGGAGATAGCCACAAACAACCGGGGCAATTTGGAAAGTTTCCTAGGCCTCACTACCCAGGATGAGACAAGATGGCAGAAATGATAATGATAAAAACATAGTGCCCTTCACTGCAATTGATACTTGTTTAAAAAAAGTGATTTGTATAGTCTGTGGGCATCTGGATGTGTGTCACTGACAACTAGCCATTTCTGGTGTTTTTTAATACTATTTCAGGGTTAAAATTGAATTTTGAAGTCATACTTACAAATAATTTGAAAATAAATAGAAGCCCCAACATTTCTGTTGTTATAAATTTTTGAAATCTGGGACCATATGATGTTGAAAATAGATGTTAAAGTGAAATAGGCATCTATGTGTGTTTAAATAATTCTAAATGAGAAATTAATGTTTGTTAAAACCTTTTGGAAAAGAGACAGAACTAAAAGAGACAGAGAGAAATAGCAATGGGGGCGTGGGGGTGGGAACACTCAACATCTAGTATCTCGTGTTTTGTAGTTTGATTTATCTGCTAATATAGTTGCATCGCAAATTTACTAGAGCTGGTGCCCACCATACCCTGTGCGTCTCATTTTAAAACAATCATTTATGGATGTTAGAGGATGCCTAGGGAAGCAGAAGGGTTCTGTGTCAATCAAAGCTAATCACTGGTACAGGCACAGGGTTTTTGTTGGCCTCCATGCTCTAAGCTGTGCTTCCACATCTGTGTTTGAAGAGATTAGAGAGGTGCTTCATACAAGAACTGTATTAGTTAAAGCTGATCAACAGTATTTGGAATAAATCATGAAAAAGTTGAGTGCCAGAAGGGAAGGCATGGCAAGTGGCAGATTGAAACTGACGAGGGCTAAATCCATCCCCCTCCAGCACCCCACCCCCTCACACACATTTGTGTTTCGGTTTTGCTCACTGGAGAGCATTACCAGGTGCCATGCTCTCAACACTTCCTAGCAAACAGACAGCAACTCAGCCAAGAAGCTAGACGCCAATGTTTTCAGTGACATGCTCGCCACACTTGGGTGAAGGGCTCCGGTTTTATTTGAGGTGCTTCATGGAAAACAGATTAGCCCAAGTGGGAAAGCGGGATTTGAGGACCAAGGATGGGAAAGAATGGAAAGTGAAAAAAGATCCCAGCAAAAATGAACACCAAAGCCTCCTCCCTGTTCAGAGCAGTGTTCTCTCTGCATGAAGGCCATACACTGGCAAATAAATTATGAGTGACAAGTATTTGAACCAATAAAGAGGGCACTATATTTTATATGCAGTAAATTTAATTCCAGATTGTGTTTCACCTCAGCTGGGTGACATGTTTATTGCCAGTGAAAGATGAAAGCCGAGGGAGTTAGAGGCAAACGTCAGCAGTTCTAGTGGGCACTCGCAAAATGAAGATTTGACAGACCAGTGGCGGAGCCCTTGAAATGAAATGCCAGATCAAATTTTACCCCAAAGGGGTCAGATGTACTGTCGTGCCCTCAGACTCCCAATACCAGCTGAATAAATGAGCCCGGTTCAGCAGAGAGCAGGAGGCCAAGAGCATGCTCTGCGAATTTCTGCTCCTAGGATCATCAGCTTTTCCAAGTGCAGTGAGCCTGGGAGGACGGGCGCGCGCGCGAGGTGTGTCTGAGGGAGGATGCGCTAGGAGGATGTGAAGTGCTGCTGTCTCTATGGGGCTCTAAGTGTCGTTTTAAAAATCTATTAAACAGATCGAAAAGTAGAAGTGAGTCTGAATTGATCTGCCCGTCTCTCAATTTCATCCTACAAGAGCTCAGCTCAGGTGTTCAATTTATTGAACCATAACCCCTTTTTAAGCAGTCAACATCAACGTGCAATAAATATGCTCAGCAAGGGCAATATTTACATGCATGACTCATTGTTTTAGAAGATTTATTTATGGAGGAACTGACTGGCAATTACTTTGGATTTCCTTCTGCAGACGGTGCCACAGTGGCATGTGGGCACGGTTGTGGTTGCTGCAAAGTTCAAGCACATTGAAAGGGCTGAGCCCTGATTTCTTTTCCTAAAATAGGCCCCATTCCCTAACTGCAAAGGTGGGGTGTGATTTTTGTTATAAAGCACACATTATTTCAACTGTCATCTTAGAAGGAAAGAGAGGAAGGGAAGGAGGAAAGAAGGAAAAGTTCTTTGGAAAGTGTGAAGTGTGTCCATGGGGAAGAGTTTATGTGATAATTCCACAAAGATGTTGATAATTCATGTATAGTGGTACCCAGTCTTTCCTCTCAGCATTTATGAAACAGTTCTCTTATCTAATGTATGGATTGGGCTAGCTAAATGCTTGAAACTCATTTGTTTAGACTTAGGGTCATCAACTTTTGAATCAATCAGAAGGGTTAACATTTTAATCAGTTCCTTTTACTGACTCTGTCTTGCAGGACTAACAGTAGAATCTCTCACATATTGAATTTCACATAAATGTGAGTGTCTCACATAAGAGTGTTTCTCATAGTCCAATGTCATCAAGATGAAGATGATGTAACATTTTTAGACCTTGAAATTTCAGAATAGCTTCATCTCTTAATTTACTTTGTGCAACTTCTCTAAACTTTGTACATCTCCATATATTCACTGACATTACAGAGAACATGTACCCTGGAGCCTGGGTAGAGAATAAAGGATCTGAATAGTGATACCATCACCAGCTAACTGAGCTTTGAGACTCTAAAGGACCTACTAGTTTTATGTAAGAGTGACCTCACTTTTGGAAAAGGAGCTCTAGAACAGAAGCAACAGAAACTGGTGTCCTCCTGTTGATACCTGGAGATACTAGGACACCTGTGACATAAGTAAGAACACCGACCTGCCACACTGATAGTAATCTTCTATTCCCTTAGTCCTGAAGACTGTGGTGAGGGTGTCTGAGAGTCAGAATGTGTGTTAATCTTATGTGAGAATTTTAGATAGGAGTTGCTCTCTGAAAGACACTTTTATACATGAATGAAAGATAGGTGAAAGACACCTAGCTATCACCATTGCTAACACTGTGGTCTAGCATTGTTTCCTGACCACTATTCATTCTGGTCACTCATTCCCTTTGCTATATTCTCCCATGGAGCATAGAATCGAAGCATTTTCAAAGCTCATATTCTCTGTGTTGCTCGAAGTATTTCAGAAGTCTCTCTCTCATCACAACACCTGCATCTCCCTTCTCCCAGGTTCTGTAATATGCTCTGACTTTCCCTATCTCCATGTTCCCTGCTGTTTCCTTTATTTCCCTCTCCAGCTGCCTTTGTCTGCTCTTTTAAAACCTCTTGTGTGAGCTGTGCTTGGAGCAGAGTCCCATTTGTCTGGCACATGCCCTTTCTGTTGGCCAAAGAACTCCTGAAGACCTCACAGGCTTTCAAAGCCATATAGCATGAGTTCCCGCCCAGTAAACCTAATGTTTGTTTTCCTTTTGCAGATAATCATTATTGGTCCTATTTACAATTCATTAAAACTCTTGGGACAAAAGAATCAATTAATAAGTTAGGAGCGTTGGTACTTTCCAAAAAACTGAAAATATGAATGATGTCTGAAGAGAAATAACATTTAACTTGACAATGGTCAAATTTATTATGATCACTTAATGTGCAAAACATCCAAGAGCTTGTAGTTAGAATGAACACATTTTATGTCATGTATACATGATAAACCTTTTTTTACTATCTTTCTATGTTACTAATTTTTCTGTTAGGTCTGAAATCCTGTTGTCACATAGTTTGGATACCTTCTCTCAAGTTTCTCTTAGATTCATCCTTCCTTTCCAATTCCGTGGCCAATACCAACAATCAGGCAATTTTCACTCCAGGCCAGGCCACCTTAGGGACCTCCTAATCAGGACATGGAAGCCTTTCTGTTTCATAGCATCTTGGAAGCCATTTACTTTGTGTCTCTCCTATAAAATTAAATTCAAATTTCTTGTGATTCTATTTAAAGCTCTCCATTCTCTGACCCTTCCAAACCCACCAGGTTTGGGTGTGTGGAACTTCAGTTTCTTCCTAAACATCTGCCTTGCCAGGTTTTTATGAAGATGGGCATGGGCATGTACAGCACCAAGCACATGTCCAGCACATGGTAGGTGCTCAATAAATGGTACCTCATTATTTATTATGACAAATGACTCCTGTGCTTCTGTCCAGCTAGTTTTTACCTCCTTTGTCAAAAATGACTTCACATTCTCCCCCTACTTTGTTGCTTACACTTTTGAGTACGATCAGGTGCTTTCTCCCACCTTCTCCTTCTTCATCCATACTACCTGGCTCAAAGCTCCTTCCTGCCAGAAACCCCTCTTACCAAGTGCTTTCAGAATATGCATGCAAGAAGAAAAAATTAGCAGACACCAAAGTGGCTGTGTGAGTTATGTTTAGTGTTATTCTATAAAGCTAATATAATTTAGGACTTTAACTGAAAAAAATACCCAAATTTGTTCAGTAACAACTTTTGCTATATTATGATAAATTATACTTTAACTATGTATGCATATTTAAGTTCTAAGCATACTTCGATGTCCAATTTAAATTGTTCCCCAGTTTCCAGGTGAGTTACTCTGATGATCTTTGGCCCTAGATAAAGTGGTTTTGTTATTTAAGGCTGAATTTTCTATTTGGGCGGAATCATCTATTATCAGATACTGTGGTTGGACCTGCACATATCATATCTGCCTTAATGGAGGTGAGTGAAGGCCACTGATCTCAGTGATGCAAACAGAAGAACATGGACTTGCATCTAACTGCTAGCTTATAAGCACTTACATTCCAGAGTGGCTGGGGACAGCTGTAAGAAAAGAAGGGGAGAAAGTGCAGAGCAAACAAGATATTTCATAGGTGCTAATTGGCAGTTTACTCCCAATGGACCCCTAGTAAAAAGTTGAGAAAGTTGACTCTACTTGTATTAGGATCTGTTTAAAATTTTAGTGTTTAGGCATGTAGCACTATGTCCCCAAATAGTATATTGTTAGCGAATCTTTGTTGGATGAATAGAAGAGTAAATGGCATGCAATTAAATTCTTTCCATATAATTGGATTGTTTTCACTTTTATTGATCTTAGAAGAGTTGGTAGCATCTGACAACTATGTTTATCTCCTAAGGTGAGGGTCACCTGCATGGTAATCTGTAGACCTTAACTTAAATTGATCATAAATGAGCTACAGTTGAATTGAGTTCAAATCGACAGTGGCTGTATTGAGATCAAGGAAATAAACAAGAGAAACACTTGCAATTATAGTGTAAAAATGAGCATTTTAGAGCAATGTTGAATAAAAATATTGCCTAGCATAGCAAAGTTCAATTGGGCTTACACTACCAAGATTTCTTCAGAGTTTCTTCCATATACTCTTTCCCCAGAAGGTGTTAATTGATGTTGGCATTGAATCTTTTGAAGTGGTGGGAATTCATACTTTAAAATGTCCAATTAGCAGCAACTGAGTGATAGAATGGGTCACTGAATATTTTAAAGGCCAGAAACACCTTTATGTGAGGGCATCTAAAACACAGCCCCAGATCAGCCTCCAAGAGTCTTTCCTGCAACATTTGCCTGATCTCTTTGTGCAGAGGCTAGGACAGCAACATACGGCCCCCACAAAGGAGAATCCTCACAATTTTCTTCAGAATGCCAAGTGGTATAGTGAACGATAAATAACCTTTCTGTAACAAGCAGCCCTTTTTTTTCCCTGCTGGAACAAACTGTTCAACTTGATTTGAATGAAAAGCCCACACATATATCAAATTAAACAAAATACTATTGTTCCAAGTACAGATCAGGCAGTCTTCCCAGACTCGTGTCAGTGAAATTTCATAGCACTCCACACCATTGTATAGTGGATCTCTGTCTCCTCCCCTTTATGTGTGAGTGCAGACTCACTCTTCCTAGACAAAGGAATGCAGACCCAGGACATATCCCCCAAGCAGTGCAACAAAATAAAGGTTCAGCTAGAGACTTTGATGGTAAGGAAAAAGAACACACTACTGAAAGTACAGGTGGAGACAGTGCTATACAACTATATTAGGAGCAATTGATCAACAGCAAATTATTTTGCTTATTGTCAGGACAAATATTTCCCCGTTTTATGAGGCATAACTCTGGATCGATGTTAATGAACCAGAAGCTAATTGTGTGCTGTGTGCGTTGAGATGGGGTGGACATAGCGGTGTGTGGGGCTGCTGTGCACTAACTCATAAGAGCCAATTGTTATATTTTCAGTATTTTGCAAGCTTTTTTGTTATACAGTCATTATTAAAAATTAATGGAGAAAGTATACAAGCTTAAAAAGCAGTAAGTTATATAGAAAATAAAGATAATGCTCAAACTCATTACTTCTTATTTTACTACATTTTACTATGATCTGTGTTCTTGAGGTTGTTTATGTCTACATGGTGGAAATACTGTGAAATGGTGTGATGCTTCGTGTTTTCTCCCCATTCGTCATTCACATAGATACACTGGTAGCTTAGAACTGACTCACACTACAGATCAGAGTTATTGCTTCTTTTGTTTTTGTTTTCCAGGGAGCTGTTGTTAAACATTTATCAGCACACCACTGGGAAGAGGATCTGTGAAAACAGACTTAACTTCTTATGCAATCTTAGGCTGTGGAGCTAAACAGGTTTTCAAGAAGAGATTGCCTTCAGTACTTCAAGGTTAGAAGACTTGCCTGGTGACAAGGGCAGATTTGCATGGCGTGTCTGCCTTCCATAAAAGCATATTAAGGGATTAAAGTAACTTCCTCCAGTTGCTTTTTCAACACCAGAACGCAAACTAGGAGGATATGCATTATTAGGATGTTCATTTATGAGGAAAAGTTTCTATTCATTCTCACCAATTGTAATACTTTGTTAACCTTACAAAGTATTACCTTTGTTAACCTTAATTTGTCACCTTTAGCCTGATTTGACAGTAATCAAATATGGGTGGAGCTCAAAGTGGGAGTGTAGCCTCCACTATTCTCACTTGTCTCACCTTGTCCAAGCTTCCTGTTGTCGCACTGAGGAAGTGGGCTAGGAAAGTGTGAGCAAGGTGGGAAGATACCGAGGTGGAGTTGATAAATGGTAATTACTTAGGTGTCCTTTCGTATTGGGGCATTCGTGTCACATAAACCTCTCTCGACTTAAAGCTAAAAGTGACAGACTTTCTTATGGCATTTGTAGCGGATTTAAACTCACTAAAGTTTCTATAAGCATTTCCCCCCTAATTCAACTCCTATAACTGTGTTAAGACAATTAAAGTATAACTTAGTTTATTTAAAAACTTATAATAAAATATTTTATATGATGTCCATGGTTATATAGACACAGAATATAGTATAATATACACAATACACACATACATGTCTATATATGCTATATATGTGTACACATGCCTGTGTGTTATATATATATATACATGAGTGCACTGTACATACATATAGGATATATATTCACATAAAAATATTTATATATATTTGAACATGTGAAAGCTGAAAATGTGCTTTGACATGAACTATCTGCTCAGAACTCCTTGGATAATGATTGTCGGGATGAAGGCAGTATTTGCTTTAGAGCATACATATATGGTAAACCAAGCAAGTACATATAAACAAATAAGCATTTCTAATAGCGACCATGTTACTATTTCATGACTTTATGCTACAAGAGGCTGGTAACTATTATAACATTTCTCAACCAAGTGCCCTCTTTGTCAGCAAGTAAATTCCTCTAAGAATGTCATGTGATCTTGCTATTTGGTTCTGTGCACAGGGTAATCTCTCTCAGTGTTTAAATTGCACAACTGTCAGATACAGTATACCTTGAGGATCAAATCCCTTATGTCACAATATTAAACAATTATTTTTGACTACACCATTGAATTTCCACTGCCTGAGGTGTCTCTTGTGTTCCAAATCAAGTCAAATTAAGAATGTATACACTAGTAAATTGAAGAAACAGATAAGCAGAAGCAGAGAAAAACCAATAGGAAGATTATCCTTGTAATGTTTCATTAAGCAACTTCCATTAGGAAAGAAAAAAAATCATTAATGCTAACCCGTATTTGAACTTAAAATACAAAATTCAAACTGATTCACGCAGTGTGTTTTTACATGTAACCTGTGCTTTTAATAATCACTCTTTGATACATGACAAGTATCATCTTGAATTTTATGTGAACTGATTCACAGAAGTCATTCAGCAAATTAATGTAGTTTTGGAAAATTAACAGCAAAGTAGGCATGCCGCCAAATGTCTAATGACAAATTGAAGGGTTTGGAGATGTGTCTGTCTATTTGCACTATTGGAACTGTTTTCAAAACAAAAACACACTGAAAATGGTGCTGGCATGACAGGAGATCCAGTCATTATGCAATTTTAATTGACAAATAATTCCATTTTTATGTGAATAAATTCACCTAGCCAATAACTGCATTGCCATCCATCATGTACTGGTTTCCCTTCCCATCTCATGCATCCTCTAATTTTGATGAATTTGATCAGTTGTATCTGGCAAGTCAAGGAAAGACCACGGTGAGCCGGGGGTGGGGGGTGTGGGGGGGAGGGAGCAGTTGGGAGGAGGGTGATTTGTCACAGGGATGGAGACCGTCTTTAGCATTACCTGTTGGGCAGATATTATTATCCTCCATTTATCTTCCAGCCTGAATATTCAGATTGGGATGTGTCCTATTCTTTCAACAAAGTATTAAGCATCTTTCTAATTTAACTCAGGTATACAAGGGGTATATATGTGGGAGTGGAGACCAGGAAAATTAGAAACCTTTATCGATCTGCATATAATTAATCTTCAGATGTTGGCTTTGAGCTCGAGCATAATAGCATCAGTGTGTAGTCCACATCACATAAGGAGCAGCTGAAATGCAAAGTGATCACAAGTATGAACATACTCTAGCTAAGGGCAGGTATTCCAATGGTGGCATTAAATATAAATACAATAGAGTATTGACATAATGTAGTAAGGTTCCCTCGCTATTAAAAGGCTTTGTTCTAAAGCGTATCTGTGTACACAATGAGATGATGAACACAGTGCATCACATAGCTAAATTTAATATATGCAGGGGTATGATGTTTGCAATGCATGCATTTCAGCAGGTCCCATTAGTGCGCCTTTCCCCTCCAGTGAAAACAGAATGAACCACAGCCCCTTCTGGTTTGCATAAAGCAAACAAAATTAGATTTGCTTTGCTGAATTGAAACCCGCTTGGGATTGTGAGCCTCTCTCGGGGACAAATTACTTCAAACAATCCCTTTGTACCATAACAAAATCAAAAAATTCAGGCCAATCAACATGGCTCAAAACCCTTAACACAAGAATTAATAATACAACCTAGTCTATTTTTATTGCTTCTGCGCTACAGCTCCTTGTTTTAATGTAATTATACTTATTTGCCGTCCACATGTTAAGTAAGCTTGCATATGTTAACTAATGCGACATAAAACAACTTTCCTAATTTTACCATTGCTACAAGCATTGTTCCCTCTGGAATAAGATCCAAACATTGGACAAGTTGAACACTGATGTTATTAAATTAAATCTATTTTTACACCCTTGATAAATGAATATAGGCAAAATGTCAAATGTTTCTTCAGATTGGTGCAAAAGCTGATTGACAATCAGATTAGTCTATTATGGATATTGGTTTATGGAGTGTTATTCACTTGCTAGCTCTTGGCTTTTGAAGTCTATTTTCTTGCAGAAGAGAAGGACACATATGTCTGTAAAGATGGAATCTCTCACATCGGGTATCTGGCCAATGACCATTTAAATTCAGCAGCTTGAGTCAGCATCAAGATGATATATATTCCCACTGCTTTTAACACCTGAAAAATCCACAGAGGGTGTACGCCACTAAAACTTTCATCTGAACCAGAAGTTTACTGACTTTTCAGATTTGAAATTTAGAATCCAGGATAACTTTTCCCCACTGCTTTTAAAATGATAGGTCAGATAGAATATCTGAGTTCACAAAATCTTGATCTTTTGATTGCCTTTTCCATATTGCCCCTTTTCCCTATTGCCTAGTTCATCACAAACTTAATCATATTCTTAGGAAAGAAGAGTATGTCAAATACTTATATACTGAGGAAAGTTTTATCAAACTGTTAAGAGGTACTAACGTTTTTATGACTTCACCCAACACTGGTCAAATACCTACATGAAAAGTTGACAGAGATTTTTCTTTAAGCATGGATTTATCCATGGAACTATTGGATCATTCAGACACAAGTAATCTATTGATTTGGTTTAACAACTTGTCAATTTTGTCCAAAGATCAGTTAGTCTCATTCTTTACTATTGAATAGATAAGTAAATATAATTGGCATGTTTCTTCTCCTTCTTACCTGCTATGCAAATTTTGAGTTTCTAATATAAAACATACAGACAATTATACAATCAAATGATTTATTAAATGTCTCCTTAATGTTAAATATTTAAAAGTAGATATTTTCTTTTAAATATAGCAAACAATTGATCAAAGCACTTAATCTCATCCAAAGGTCTCAAATTGGGTCTTTAGGTGTGTTTTGTTTGGTAAGGAAAGTCTTTGAAAGAGGCAAAATTAGAATGTTTTTATATATGGCACAACTGCTACAGTCCCCTCCCATGCTTCTTATAATTAGGCCGTGTCTTACTGCTGAAAGCACTTATGATTGAGACCCCCGATCAAGACTCATGGGTTAGTCACTTATACTGAAATAACTTAGTACACAAAGTACCTGAGATAAAGGTTTAAAAGTAGATCAAGATACTTGGATTTCTCCATATAAACAAAATATACCCCTGAAAACTACATGAGAATGTATATGTGTGTAAAATTCCATTTAATCCCTCTTTGGAATCTAGGACAGGAGAAGAGGATGAACATGGGTGCCATCCTAACAGAAGAGCCGAGGTCTATGCATTACATTGGCAAACAATTTTGAAAAACAATTCTCTACTACTTCAAGTCACTATTCTCTTAAAGAATAAGAAATGATGTCATTATTTCGGTTTTATTCATAAGACATAGGAATGCAAACTACCTCAGTCTTCTTCTATTTTTGTTTTCTATTATTTAGGTCTTATATTAAGTCCTTGGATCAGTTCCCAACCTATTGTGATTCTAATTTGATTTGTATACCCCAGTCTTTCTCAGAGGTACTTTAAAATCTTAGATAAAAGAAAATGAATTAGTTGTATGTTCGTGCCAGAGCAGCAGGAGCAGGGATATAAGATCAGTGAGCTGAGTTCAGTTTCAGAAAGAATAATTAAGTGATCTTACACCTACGCGCCCTCCTCCTTGCTCCCTCACCTCACAGATCACTCTTGTTCTCCAGCTTAACCTCAGTATCCTCTTTCTCTCTGTTGCCCATGTAAAGTGACCAGTTTAGTCTGCTACCTCCCTTCCTTACAACTTGTAAGACTTTGGCTAAATGCATTAGCTCCTCAGATCTTTGCACTCTCTATCTCTAAACTAATGATATCTGCCCTGAATGGATTTTCTTAAATTATAAGATTATCTCCTTGAGTACTCTCTTGCATACTACAGATATCACTATTATTTCCTTGCTCATCCTCACCTGTCTCCCTTAGATGATGATCTCTCCTGTGTGTCTGACTGTTAATGAGTTACGTGAAGACCATTAGCCAAGTAAAGGTAAAGCCATACTTTCTGAAATTAAATTCTATTAGTCCCCAGTTCATTGTTGTTGTATTTTTTGTTTGTTTCTTTGTGTTTTTCTGATTCTGTTGGAAGAGGAAACTGATGTTGATCTAGTGTAGCTGGGAGAAAGCTGACTGCCTTGCTTGAGTGCTAAACTACCACTTGAACTTTAGATTTTGTCCTGACACTCATGCAATGTAAAAGATATTGTCATGGGTTATATGAGTTTAATATAGGAAGTGGGAAGATCTTGGACTTAAATGCCAAATTAGGATAGATTTTAGGGCATTTCCACTATATCCTAGTGCAGGTTACTTAACCTTAGTTGGACTTACCTATACAATGAGAAAAGTAGTACTTAGCTTCCAGGATTGTTTTAGAAATTGAATGGGATAATTTTAAAAACATAGTAGGCTCTCAGTAAAATGTAGCAATTATATATTTGATTGTCATGTGAAGTGTGTATGTAGCATATGTAGGACTTGGTAAATAGTACACAATGAAAATGTTAGGTTAGTACCATCATCCATATCTTCCTCAGTGTAACCAAAACATTTCCACAATATTTCAGTAGACTATTTAAATTCATAACTAATGCAAATTACTTTGTTCAAGAACTTTTCACATTCTAAATAGAGTCTCATATTAAGGAAAATATTTTTATCTCATTATGAAAATGTTAAGAGATTGATTTAATTAATTTTCAAATTTATCAATAAAAGAACACAAAAGAATTGAGCAACAAGATGAAAGTCATTAGTTAGGACAATAGGAGCATCTAAATGCCTTTATATTGTGCCTACCATGAATTTTGTACAGAGAGACCACAGAAATGCTCAGCAAATAGTAAATACTCAATTAAAAGAATAGTTGGGATGAACTTTATTAATTCTGAATAAGAGTTGATGTTTTCACTTTTGCCGTGTGGAAAATAGCACCACTTCCTGCCAGAAAAGTTCTTTTCTTCTTTTCTTTCTTCCTTGTGGGCAGCCTATCTTCTTTCTCCATGCTATAAAAATACAGTAACCACGACAGTGTGGGTAGCAGGAAGATGGATATAAACAGCAATGAAACAGCTAGAGTCCAGAAATAGAACCGCAGATATATGGTCAATTGATTTTCAACAAAGATGTTAAAGTAATTCAATGGTGAAAAGAACAGCCTTCTCAATGTACAGTGCCATAATAGTTGGATGTTCTTATGGGGGAAAAATAAATGTTGACTTCACACTACACACAAATTTGACTAAAGACCCATCTTAGGCATAAATATGAGTTAAAACCATAATTTTTAGAGGAAAACATAGAAAATCTCCATGTTCTTAAAATAAGGATTTCTTAGAGATGAAACGAAAAGCACAAGCCATAAACAAAACAAATGATACATTGTACTTCATTAAAATTAATAAGTTCTGCTTTTCAAAATACATAATTCAGAAAATAAAAAAGCAAGGCATGAAGTAGATTTTGCAATACATACATTGGCAGTACATATATCTGATAAAGTGCTTTATCAAGATTCATAAAGAATTCTTACAACTCAGTAAGATAAACAGCCTAAATAGAAAATGAATGAAAGATTTAACAGATTTTCACAAAGTAAGATATGCAAATGACCAGCAAACACATGAAAAGTTGCTCATCATCAATAGCCATCCAGAAAATGTAGTTTAAAATCGCAGTGAGAAATGACTACACTGTTTTTTTTTAACAATGGAGATTAAAAAGACTGAAACATTAAGTGTTGGCAAAGTTACAGGGCAAAGAGAACTCTGATACACTGCTGGAGGAAATGTAAAATGGCACCACCATTTTGGATAATTATTTGTCAATTTCTTATGATGTTTAATGTGTACTAACATATCACCCAGCAATTTTACTACCAGCAATTTGCTAAGAGAAATGAAAACAATGACTATACATAAATTTTGATAAGAGTTTTATTCAGAATAACTCAAATCTCAAAATAATTTTAAATGTCTATTAATACATGAAGGAAAAAACCTATTGGTATATCCATATAATGGAATACTACTCAGAAGAAAAAAACACACAAGTGGATGAATTTTAACATTATACTTAGCAAGAGATGCCAAACAAAATAGAGTGGATATTGTACAATTCCATTTATACGAAATTCTGGAACAGGTAACTCCATCTGTAGGGATGAAAATCAGATCGCTGGTTGCCTGGGGCTGGGATGGGGGTAATTAACTATAAAGAGCCAAGAGGAAATGTGAGGTGGGGGGTGACAAACATCTTTCAATCTTGAGTGTGGTGGTGCTTACAGAAGTGTATGCCTTTGCAAAACTCATTCAACTTTATGTTTGAAATGGGTGCATTTATTGCATGCAGATTATATTCCAATAAAGGTGATTTTTAAAAACACTAGCTAATATCTAAATGCATGTACATTGGAATGTTAGGCTACTATATAATAATAGTCATTGTGAAACACCAATTATATGTAAAATAATAAATGGCAGCATTTTTTTGTGGGAGGAATCATGATTTGAAATTTTCACTGCTATAAGCATTGTTAGAAGTTTTCATGTTTGATTTAGAAATTTGTTTCTAAATATAGGCCCTACTCCTGGCCCTATAATTTATTTTCCTTTGGTAAGGAAATAATTATATTTCCTTTGGTAAGTCAGTTAATTTCT
The DNA here is from genome assembly GCA_004024845.1 of Tonatia bakeri. NCBI lineage: Eukaryota > Metazoa > Chordata > Mammalia > Chiroptera > Phyllostomidae > Tonatia > Tonatia bakeri. Next base: position 280,411 of record PVIA01000261.1, read on the forward strand.
CCAGGCCTTAGTTTCCTCCTCTGTGGAATGAAAGCCTGGATGACATATAAATTTAGTAAAAATTTATTTACCATCCACTCTGAACCAGACACTGTGCTTGGTGCCCTCACTTATCTCATCTCCTTCAACTACTGTTCTTACATGCCCCTCCCCATTAAAATCATAAAATTTTAGGAATTTAGGCTTTTTATTTTGAGAGAAAATCGCTTTGATCCCAAAATGTTATTTTGCATTCTATTACCCAGCAAGCAAAGAACTTCTAAACTTTATTATGAAGTACAAATCAAATTCAGTGTGCCTAAATGATCTTTTATGTTCTGCCCTCTTGAATTCACCTTGATAGTTTGAGTGAATGCATGTTTAATTTTTCAGGCCAGCTCTGGATAAGCCTCTGTTGCCTGGGCTATAGATTCATCCTTCTGATAGAATTCCACTGGAGATATACTAATTCCATGGTCATGGGCAGGAGGAGAAGACAACTTAGCAAGCCCAGGGCATGGGAGAGATTCTTCCAGAAGTGCTTAAAGGTCTCAATATAGAAGTATGGTTAACTATGTGATTTAAAAGAATTGTAAGCATAACTTGATTGTCCTCCCAAGGGTTTCTTCCAGGGAGAAGGAGTTTGAGCAGAATTCCTGTGAAGAGAAATATTTAGAAGAAAAAACAGTCTATTGGAGACAGTGTGGGTAGCGCAGTGCCTACTGTAGACCACAGTGACTCTCAGAGCGTACAAGGGGACAGGCATTAGGAGTGTAAACTTTTGTACCTCTGGACACTCAGGTTTTTCTTTTTGCATTTATGTCTCCTGATGTTCCTGTCTCTCTCTGTCTTTTCTTCCCAGAAACCTCAGCCTGCCCTACTAATCTGTTTTTCTCTTTTGCACTTTCTCCCTCAGTTTCTTCTTTTTCTTGTTGTTTATCACATTTTCCATTAGAGTAGTATCAGCTTATTTAGTAAATAAGAAAGTGTAGATAGGCAGAAATAAAAACCATTTACTCATGATTAGTAGCAATCCATCTATATATAAATGCACCACCTAGATATTATTACCAATATAGTTAAGATTTTATTATAGAAATTTCTTGGCTGTTTTTATTATTATTATTTATATATAAGTAGAAACAAATGACAATGCAGTTAACAGAATCTGAGGAATAAAAAAAAGAACAAAAAAGAAGACAGGCAAGTTTCCAAAGAGAATCCTTACAGAGATTTGAAAATATATTACAACAATAAAATAATAATGAATATTGTAAATAAGCTACAATCAGAGGACAAAACCTCTGGGAAATTTAAAATATGATTGATAATACAAATAATTAAATACAAGGTTTGGAAGATAAAATTGAAAAAGTATTGCATAAAGTTAAAATAAAAGACAAGAAAATGAAGATAATGAGAAGAAACAAAATAATCTCCTATAAATGGGAGTTTTAGAAAGGGAGAAGACAGGTTCGATTCCCAGTCAAGGCACATCCCTGGGTTGCAGGCCATGGCCCCCAGCAACCGCACATTGATGTTTCTCTCTCTTTCTCCCTCCCTTCCCTCTCTAAAAATAAATAAATAAAATCTTAAAAAAGGAATATTTCAAACAATGATTTAAAAAAAAGAAAGAAGAGAGAAAAATAGAGGGTGAGAAATTATAAGAATCATTCATTCATTCATTAGTTAATTTATTCAGGAATTCCCACTATGTGTAGAATTAGCCATGTTCTGGGTTAGCGATTATCAGAAGGTGCATCACGAGAATTTTTAAAACAGGCAGTACCTCCTTATTTACTTAGAGGTACTGACCTCTTTTCACTTAGATGGTCAGGTAAAAAATGACAACAGCCAACACAACAATAGCTGTCCAGTGTGAATGAATCAAAATTATACTTATTTTTTGTCTGACCAACAAAAATTTTTTTTGGTGTGCTGCAAAATTTTAGTATTTAGTTTATGTGTGCCATGAGTTAGAAAACGTTGAAAATCACTGTTCTGGGTATTTGAAGTACAACAGTGAACTAGGTCAAAATTCCTGGCCTCATTAAGCTTATAGTAGTGGAGGCAGGGGGTGGAGAGGAGGGAAAAACAAGCATATAAAGATAAATCCTTAATATGTATCATACTTAGTGATTTGTGCTGTGGAAAGAAATGAAGCAGGTGAGAATAGGGGTGCAGGGGGGGATGAGGTAAAAGGGTTACTGTTTTATAGGGAATTATCAGTGAAGTTCTCATTGATAAGGTGAGATCTGAATTGAAAGAGAAGAAAGAATAAGGCCTGAAGATATGTAGAAAAAGGGTTTCACAGGGTTTCAGGAATCAGAGCACAGAAGTTCTGAGATGGGAGAGAGCCTGGGGTATCCAAGGATTAACAGTGTGGCATGGAGTGGAATGAGCCAGGGGTGGGAGTTGAATATAAGAGATAAGAGAATGAGGAGTCAGATCTTGTAAGACCTTGTAGCCATTGTATGGGTTTACTTTGACATTTTTTCTTTCCTTAAAATATTTTATTGTTTGTATGATTACAGTTGCCCCAATTTTCCCCCCATTGTCCCCTTCCACCCTGCCCACCCCCATTCCCATAGTCAATTTCCATATCATTGTCCATCTCCATGGGTGGTGCATGCCTGTTCTTTAACTAATCTCTTCACCTTCTTTCAAATAATCCCCACCTCCCCCGACTTCTCTTATAGCTGTCAGTCTGTTCCATGTTTCCCTGCCTCTGATGCTATATTGCTCATTCATTTATTTCATTCATTATATTCCACTTATAAGTGAGATCATATGGTGTTTGTCTTTCACTGACTGGCTTATTTCATTTAGCATAATCATGTCCAGTTCATCCATGCTGTTGCAAAAGGTAAGAATTTCTTCTTTTTTTTAACTGTTCTGTAGTATTCCATTGTGTAAATGTACCATAGCTTTTTTATCCACTCAACTACTAATGGGCACTTAGGCTGTTTCCAAATCTTGGCTATTATAAGTAATGCTGCTATGAACATTGGGGTGCATATATTCTTTGGAAATGGTATTCCAGGATTTTCAGAACATATTCTCAGAAGTGAAATTGCAGAGTCAAAAGGCAGTTCCATTTTTAATTTTTCGAGGAAATTCCATACTGTTTTCCACAGTGGCTGCACCAGTCTGCATGCCCACCAACAGTGCATTAAGGTTTCCTTTTCTCCACATCCTCACCAGCACATGTTGTTTGTTGATTTATTAATGATGGCCATTTTGACAGATGTGAGGTGATATCTCATTGTGGTTTTAATTTGCCTCACTCAAATGGCTAGTGATGTTGAGCATTTTTTCATCCCTTAAGTCTTGGGCCCTCTGTATGTCCTCCTTGGAGAAGTGTCTGTTCAGGTCCTTTGCCCATTTTTAAATTGGATTGTTTGTCTTCCTGGTGTTGAGTAGTATCAGTTCTTTATGTTGGAGATTAAACCTTTTCTTTGTTCAGTGTGTCATTGGTAAATATGTTCTACCATACAGTGGGTTCCCTTTTCATTTGATGATTATGTTTTTTAGCTGAGCGGAAGCTTTGTTATAGTCCCATTTGTTTATTTTTTCCTTTGTTTCCCTTGCCCTAGGAGATAAAATCAGCAAAAATACTGCTATGTGGGATATCTTAGATTTTACTGCCTATGTTTTCCTCTAGGATTTTTATGGTATTGTAAATTATATTTAAGTTTTTTGCCCATTTTGAGTTTATTCTGGTGTATGGTGTAACTTGGTGGGCTAACTTAATTTTTTTTACAAGTACTAGTTCAATTCTCCTAACATCATTTTTTGAAGAGACTGCCTTTACTCCATTATTTGCTTTTGCTTCCTTAGTCAAGTATTAACTGGTCATAAAGGTTTGGGTTTATTTCTGGGCTCTCTATTCTGTTCCATTGATCTGTGTGTCTGTTCTTATGCCAGTACCAGACTTTTAATTACAGTGGCTTTACAGTATAGTTTGATATCAGGTATTGTGATTCCTCCAAATTTGTTCTTCTTTCTCAAGATTACTGAGGCTATTCTGGGGTGTTTTTTTTTGGTTCCATATACATTTTTGGAATATCTGTTCTGAGGGTAATGAGGAGCAATTATATAGGTTTGAGTGCAGTAGTTTTAATTGAATAGTTTATATGATTTATTTTATCTCTTCTCTGAGCATCATTTGTATTTCCCTTATAACAATTTAGTAGTTGCACTACAGTTTACAATATATGACTTTAAATAATCTAAATTCACCTTCATATAATACTCTTTTACTTCAAGTATAGTATGAGAACACACAGAATACTGACTATTTGCAATTCCTCTCTTTTATCCCTTGTGACATTGCTGTCATTAATTTTACTTATCCATTTTTTGCAGTTACTGAATGTGTTGTTACTATTATGGCTTTAAATAGTTATATTTCAGATAAATTAAAATCAGAAAAATTTAAAAAATGTTTTATTTTGGGTCATATTTATTTTTAATGTTCTCCCTTTATTTTTGAAGGTCCATATATTTTTCCAATGATATTTTTATTTTGTCTTAAGACCTTCTTTATACTTTTTAATTTTTTCTTGCAAGATAGGTCTGTTAACAATGAATTCTCTCAGATTTTTTTTGGATGACAGGTCTTCATTTCTTCTTTCCATTTAAAAGATAATTTTGACAGATATATAATTCTAGGTTTTTCTTTCAAAATTTAAAAAATCTCTCTCCATTTTCTTCTTGCTTGCTTGTTTTCTGATGAGAAATCTATTTTAAATTTTATGTATACTTTCCTATAGGTAATTTTTTCTTGCTTTTTAAAAAAATCATTTTGGCCTTTAGTTTCTGACTGTATACATATGAATCTTTAATTAATTAATAAATAATTAATTAATTAATTAGATAGACATCCTGCTTGGCATTTCCTGAATTTTCAGGATCTATTTTTTTGTGTGTGTCTGTCATTAGTTTTGGAAAGTTTTCAGCCATTATTATTTCAGATAACTTGCTTTCCTTTTTTCTTACCTGGTATTTCAATGCATGTATTATAGCTTCAGCATTGTCCTAGAGCTCTTACACAATGCCTTTTTTCTAAAATATTTTTTCCTCCTTGAATTTTAGTTTGAGAAATTCCTGTTGACCTGTCTCCAAGTTCATTCATTCTTTCCTTAATTGTGTTGAGTCCACCAATACATCTGTTGAAGGTTTCATTTCTGCTACTGTGTTTGATTTCAAGAATTTTTCTTAATTTTATTTTAGAGTTTCTACCCCCATACCTATACTACCCATCTATTCCCAAATCTTGTCACCTTTTTAATTAGAATTCTTAACATATTAATTGTAGTTATTTAAAATTCCTTGCTAATTGTAAAGATGAGAGCAGTGACTTTCAGGTCCATTACATGTCAGAACTGAAGCTGGAAGTATTTCTCCACTCCCTTTCTAATTGTGAAAGTACAATCTGCTTAATAATGGAAATATCTAGACAAGAAAAACAGTATTCATGATTTACTCACAAATCATGTAGTAGGGCAACCCTTTACCACCTCACCACAGCCCTTTGGGAATTGCTCACCCCCCTCTCTGCACACAGAGGTCCCAGGTTAGGCTGAGTGGTCCATTTCCTAGTTAGACCTCAGCTCATTGCACAGTTACAGTGGTGATTATGATTATGGTTAGAAGGGAAGTCCGGCCTTTGGGCATGTACGGTTCTCTGCTTTTGTTGACACAATGTTAAATATACATTATGGAAAGTGTCTAAATAGTGATTAATATATTTATCCAGTTTTTATCTAGACATTCAACTTCAGCTTCCCTCTTAGTCCTGCTCACAGTTTTCCTCTGTCTAATGTGAAATATAGGCCTTAATATACTTTTCTACAAGGAGAAAATAAACAGTCATGTATGAATGAATAAATATGTTAGCTACTATTATACCAGTAACTTCACTTTGCTATTTTTACATAAAAACTTGAATGCTGATATTGCTATAAATAGCAGCTACAAATGAATTTTGGGTGCATCGCTGGCAGGTTTCTGGTATACAAGTGAACATGACTTGCAAATAGCAATTTTACAGTTTCCACATATGGAAATTCAGTTCCGTGTGTAATATTCTGCTTCAAGGTTTAGAACAAGTACACAGAGTAATGTTCATTAACACAACTTTGAAAAATGTGCTTGCTAACTATTTCAAATTGTTCTATGAGAGAGTTCCAATTGCATCAGCATTACTATGTGCTGTGTTCAAGGTTTCTGTGCTCACAAGGATCAGGGAAATATTTAGATTTAATTTAATTCTATGTAGGCCTTTCTGATGGTCCTTCAGCAGAGTTTAAACTGAAAGTATCTCTTACATGTGATTTCAAGTCTTGGAGTCCCATAGCTCTGAGTTAGTGCTAGAAAGCAACCACCCAGTCTGAGACTATGTTTCTCAGCCCCTATTGTTTAAAAAAAAAAGATTTTATTTATTTATTTTTAGAGAGAGGGAAAAAGAAGAAAAGAAGGAGAGAAACATCAATGTGTGGTTGCCTCTTGCATGCCCCCTACTGGGGATGTGGCCTGCAACCTGGGCATTTGCCCTGACTGGAAATCGAACCTGTGACCTTTTGGTTTGCAAGCCAGCACTCAATCCACTGAGCCACACCAGCCAAGGCTTAACCCCTATTGTTTCTAAGTGTTGCTGTGTGACCAGTGCCTGACAATGAAATGTGAGCAAAAATGATGTGGGTTCCTTCTGAACCAAGTGGATGTTCTCTCTCCACACTTCCTTTTCTTTCCCACTATTGGCTACAGAGGACTTGAAGCACTGTATGATAGTTGTGTCAAAAGATAGAAGGAACATCATTCCCTGAAAACAATGAATGGAAGAAAGCTTCCCATCAGCTAGAAGTACTATATTGCTTTTTTCTGTGACTGTGAATAAACCTCATTGTATTGAGTCCCTGAATTTTGTGGTTTATGTGCTAGCAGCTAGTATTACCATACAAAATTGTTACTAAGTGATGAGTTTCTATAGCAGATACTGGCAGTATCCTACCTGTGTTGCTTTAGAACAAACTCTCCTCCTCCCCAGTTTTATTGAGATATAAATAATATACACCAGCTGTATAAGTTTAAGGTATGCAGCATAGTAGTTTTACTTACATGTGTTGTGAAATGAATAGCACAGTAAGTTTAGTTAGCATTCATCATCTCGTGTTGATACAATAAAAAGAAAAAGGAAAAGAAAAAGACAATTTTGTTCCTTGTGATGAGGACTCTCAGGATTTACTGTCTTAACAGCTTTTTTACATGCCATAGAGCAGTGTTAGTGAGAGCATATATTTTTCTTATAACTGGAAGTTTGTGCCTTTGGACTCTCTTCCTTCAATTCCCCCTCACCCCACCCCCTGCCTCTTGTAACTACAAGTCTGATCTCAAACTCTTCTGACTTTGTTTGGATTTGTTCTGTTTGTTTAGATTTCACATAAAAGTATGATGATGTAGTATTTGTATTTCTTTGTCTGACTTATTTCACATACATAATATCCTTAAGATTCATCCATGTTGTTGCAAATGAAGATAAATGGAGACAACTGTACTTGAACAACAATAAAAAAGTGGGAAAAATAAAAAAAAGATTTTCTCTTTTTTATAGCTGAATAATATTCCATTGTGTATATATACACCACAATGTTTTATCCATTCACCCATCAGTGGACAAGTTGTTTCAATGTTGCTAGGAACCTGGGGATGCAGGTATATTTTCAAGTTAGTGTTTTTGTTTCCTTTGGAAAAATGTCCAGTAGTGGAATTGATGGATCATATGGTAGTTCTATTTTTATTTTGTTGGGAATCTCCTGTACTGTTTGGAACAGGCCAATTGAAAGCACAGAGGACTTGATTTCCAGCTACCAGCATCTCCATCTCTTTGCTTAAAGATAAGGCCCTTTGTGCCCATACAGGTGACTGGCAGGAAGCCAGAAAGAATTACTGCCCATGAGGCCTCAACTAATGGCTGGTGGGAATTGGTCTGTAAACACTTATATATTTGCTGGTGCACATTGACTGTACAAAAGCCATTTCATGGTCCTCCTCCCATAGGTAGAAATCTTGCTCTCTTTCTCTTCCTGGGCATGGGCTGCAGGGAACTCAGAGACCCTAGGGGAGAACCGAGCACTAGACTGGAAGAAGCCCGAGTCTGTGTTTCCCTGTGCCAAGGCAAGCCACCAGCCCACCGGAAGCTATGTCATTATTATGTGAGCAATTGGTAAACTTGTTTTAAGTAAGCCTCATACATTTTAGTAGTTTACTTCTGATAACAGTGTCCATTCGCTAATATAGAGGTAAACAAAAGAGACTGTATGTAGAAGTACCAACGATGAGCCAGAGAGCATGTCCAACCGTCACCAGGCAGCAGGAACAAATATGAGGATCCAAATCACTACAGGGCTGGCCAGGCTGGAGAATCATGGAAGGTGAGAGCAGCACACCATCGGTTAGAACAGGTAAACAGAAATAGCTTTGGACGAATGCCAGACATGGGAGCCATGCATGTAACAGGCTTTTCTGTTTACCTGTCACTAGATTGTGTGAATAACCTGAGACATGAAAAGGGGCCAGACTAGGATGTCCCATATACTTAGTATCTTACTTTTGTGAGTTTTTCAAGAGAGTTTATTAGAAAGGGAACAAAAGGGGTCTGTCATTCCCATAAACTCTATATACTAGTTTAGTATTACAGTGTTTCAATAAAAACCATAAAAGGAAAAAAAAATCTCTTCGAGGCTATTAAGCCTAAACTGTTGCTCAATATGAACAGCTCTTCTGTGATACTACAGAAGACTAGGTAGAGTCTCACTGAAAGCTTTCCAATGATTAGAGAACTAGCTGCCTTACGAATCATTCTTTTTTTATGGTGGACCAGGACTAATAGGTAAAAGTTATTAAAGTGTTACTTTATTTTGATTATGTGACCCCCTTGTTTTCTTGGACAACCTCCATTCTCCTTTTGTAAATTCTTTTCTTCCTCTGGCCCCCAAAGGTTGGTATTCTTCAGTATACCACGACTCTTGGTATTCTTCAGTATACCACAATTCTTGGTATACCACGACTCTTTCCATCTCCTATTCTTGTCTCCCTGAGCAAGCTTGGCTTCTCACTACAGTCCACATGCTGCTGATCTCAAATGAGAATGCCCAGGTTACAGATCTCTCCTAAATTCTCACTCATCTCACCGTTTGTCCACTGCCCATCGCCCAGAAAATGTGCTTAGGCACATCAGTCGTAGTGGCCCCAGCTGAATTCCTCAGCTAGTCCTGATTTCTCTTTTCTTCCTGGGTGCCTGCTCAGTGAATGGTTTGGAGTTCTCACTCCTAGATAGCTCATGAATTCCAGCAATTTCTCCTACCTCTACTGGTAATACTTTAACTTAGTCCAAAACTGGCTTCCCAAGTTACTACAAATTCTTCCAAAGTGTCCTCCATTTTTGCAATCCTGTTTTTATCTAAACTATTATCGAGATGATATTTCTGACTTAAGTCTCATTATGTCAGTTCTCTGTTAAAGTCCCTTCAAAGCTCTTAGAATAAACCTGAGCTCACTAGTGAGACTATGACATCTGAACTCTGACTCGGCTTACCTTTAGGCTCATCTCTTGTACTGTCCAGTCATACTCCGTGATCTCCATTCTGACTTCTTTGCATTTCCCACATATTCAAAAAACTTTTTCTCTCTTTCTAGAATAGTATCCCTTCATTGCCTTGCTTTCATCAGTTTAAGTGATTTAAGTGGTACTCCAGTAGGAGTACCCTATTCCTCCCTGCAAAAAACCTAGGTTACTAGTATTTTCATATGTCTTGTAGCTCCCATATAAAAACAGTTGTATATGTTAACAAAATAGGATCATATAGTAAATATTACAAATAGATGATATAATAAATATTACAAAATAACTATATTGTAACCATATAACCATAACCATATTCTAACCATATTTCATTTAAAATATGTCATGGTCACGCTTTCTTGTCAGTGTACACATAATAACCACATGTTTCTAAGTCTGTGTAGCATTCCATTGTAATTATTTGCCAAAATTTATTTAACCATTCCCTTATTGACATTCAGTAACAAATGCTTCTTGGAATAAGAGTTTTTAAATGGGAGAAAAACAAATTACAAAAAATTTCCAATCTTGGGATATATGTCAGCTTCAAACATATACTTAGGTCTTTGTTAACATTTTTGATTTCCCAAAGGGCTTGTTAAGTCTTGAGTGCAAAACACTGTCTCATGGCTGGATTTCAGCCATTGTTAATTTCCTGTAGATTCCCTTGAATATGGAATTAGTCTGCCCAGACCTAGTGGTTTTCCCTTGTCTTACCCTGAATCTCGGTGACAAGGTCAAAGCTGTCCCAGGTATGGGATTGACTTGTGTGGGATAGACTGATACAATCACACATAGCAATTTGTCATTGGAAGGAAAATAGAATGTCTTTATCTCTATTGATCTCTCTGGTCCCGTATTTAAGGAGCATATAACCTGTATGGTATGCTGTAAGCTATTTGCTTAAAATAATGCATCCTCCAGAAAATTAAAGATGGAACAAAGAACTAAAAGGCTTAATAAGAGAACTGTATATTTTAAGTCCAAATATTCAGGAAAGATCTATAAATATTCAAACATATGGTATTTAATACAAAAAAAAAAGGTTCATTTAAGCCTTAGTAATGGTCTTCAACACCTGAAATGTTCTCTGAGTTTGTTTGCTTCAGGCAATCACTTTTTTCCTTGCTGTTATTATCTACTTCCTTAGTCTTAGTAAAACCTCTAAGAAACATGCCACTAAATGATGATTTGTGAGTTTGTCAAATTATGATTACAAACCATTGCAATGTATTAGATTCTAGCATACTTAATTTATATATTTACCTTGCAAAGGTGCTAAGTTAATTTTTACTAGAAATGAATTTATGCAGTGACATCTGATGAAATTATTACACTATATCCTATTTGGCTTTCTTCTTAGGCAGAATCAGTTCTTTTCATCCCCTTCTTTTTAATTATGATCAACTACGAGAAATTCCCAAGCAAAAGTTTCATGATTGGTGAGAACAGACAGTTTTCATCAATATCCTAATTTACAATCAATAAAAAAGGAGAGAAAAATCATTATGGTCAAAAAGGTTTAAGTTGGAAAAATTTCCTTCAACTTCAGAAATACCTAAAAGCCAAATTGTATGAGTGTGATATCTGGACAAATCATAACTCCCATAAAGAATTTGATTTTATATAACTTTTATGGATACTTTACTTTGAATTCTACAAATCACTCAAATATAACCACAATGATCTAAATGTTTCAGTTAAATTATCCAGTTTAACCAGTTACATTATGTAAATTCTAAGATAACTGATTGATAGTCCCTTAAGCTTTTGCACTACATCAACTTGATTTCTTTAGAATTTTAGTTAATTCCTTTGTGGTTTTTAGAGCAGTCCCATCTTACTTTCATACCAAAATTTGTAAGAATACTCTAGATTTAGCTTGGTTTTAAGATCAATGGATACTTCAAACAAGTAGTTGATTAAGTGCCCTAGATGTACATATACTGAGAAAACAAACTCATATAACCCTGTACATATACTGAGAAAACATACTCATATAACCCGAGGATTCGTACTTCTTCTGCCAAATATGGCAAATAATGAACCTTCTCGGAAAGCCAGCCCCACAGAAAAGCTGCAAGGCATGCTTCTTGAGGGTTAATTCTGAAGCGAATGCAAGGATGTATTCAGCCTCCAACAGGAAGTCTGTGCATTTAGACCTTGCGGAGGCACACTCCAATCTTCGGAAAGGTGAAATTGGGCTGGGAGGATGTCATGTACCACTGTTAGAGCAGGATGGAAGGCAAGATGGGTCTTTTCAAGTGCATGCTGTAAGCCTGAAAAAAGAATAGCAATGTCCTTGGCGCCTTCCAAGGAGACACAAGCCTGGCTGAATAATCAGTGTGCAGAAACCAAACCCTGCAACTTATCAGGCAAAGGGACATGAAGGCTAGAGTTGCTGTGATGATGCAAATGAAGGGCAAAATGGTACAAATTCCTGTCTCCCAGAAGGTGTAATTAGAGAGTGGAGGTAGAAAAACAGCAATAACTAGAAGTGCAGAACAGATGCTTATGCAGACTACCTCAGGCCTGGGTTAACAGTTAAAAGATATTGACGATGTTCATTTCTTGCCTTCATTTTATATAAAAGTTTGCCTGAGTTCCAATTGATAATACTAATAACAGATCACAAAATAGACACAGAACAATGTTAATGCAGAAGCCACCCACACAAAACACTTAAAACATCTAAACCAAAGGAAAACTGGGCCAAATATGAAAGGCATATCTATGATAATCAATCTAAAATTATGCACATAAAATGTCAGTCTAAATCATGTGAACTATCTGATGTTCCAGTCATAAGAAACTCCAAGTTTTTTTCTAAATGCTAGGGTTTGATAACATAAAATAAATTTTACTTCTATTCCACTCCTCTTTAAATAGTATTTTTATTCTATATAATTGATAAACTGGCATATACAATGCATAATTTTGGGCATTTGCCATGGTGTTTCTCCTTACGATCTGAAGTTTTTCAAGTAGCTTCAGCATAAAGTCCAAGTGGTACTTTGTTTTGCAGGGATACCAGCGTGTGAGTATTTCTCTCACATGTAAAGGCAGAGAACATTTCAGTTGTTTTATGAGTCTGCATTAGCCCACAAAACTCTTAATTTAGCCTAGTGTTGTTGGTGAGGTGGTCTTATCTCCTCTTGATATTGCTTAAGTTGCCTTCAGTTTTCTTTATGTTAAATGATGGTTTTCCTCTTTATATACTTGGTTAATTAAAATAACAAATCTTTGAGCCGTCTTTTTGGGATGCCTTCTTATCACTCTGAACTAATTAAACTGGAGGGGGAAAATGAACTTGCTACAACCCAGTAGCAAATCTTCAAGCATCCACTATATTTAGTATCTTTTATAGAATAAAAATATTTTATCTTAGACAACTCTCTTCTTCATGTCTAATACATTGCTTCCTAGGGTACTCAATCCTTTTCTATTCTATTGTTCAAGTAGAGAAACTTCTGTACCATGTGGACAAGAAGAATTAAATTCATTGTGTAGAAACGCCATAGAAGAGAATCAATCTCAAATCCAGTGTCTATATCCCAAAAGCTCTTTGGTATGAAAGCAATGAAAAGCTGAATGGCTGATAGCAAAATTTCTAAAAATGCAGATTTTAGCCTGTGAATTTCATGGGCAGCCAGAAAATCTTATAAAAAGTGAAGAACCGTTGTCTGGTGGAACTATCATTCCGTTATTCTGGTTGTGGAGATATGGAGCTTCTTGAATAGTTAAGATTCGCATATACTTTCAGTCGCCTGGTACATTTTCAGTGTGGCCTGAAATAGCTTCTCAAGTTTTATTTCAACCATTTGATTCTGCAACTTTTATTGTTCAGCAACTTTAAAGACATAATTTTTTTTCATTCTCTGGAACCTCAAATTATAATTCCATGTCAAAGAATTTGAATAGAGAGATGAGGTTAATCTTGGCATCAGATATATTATTAAAGAGTTTATCTATTTAAACTACATATAATATTTGATCTGTATCTTAATTTATAGTACATTTCATTTTCTTATAGATCTTTCTAGTGAATATTCTAAATTAACTAGACCAATCTGCAGGTTTTCTCAGTTTTATTTCTAAAGAGTTTAAGATCAAACACAACTCATGGACAGTAAAGCCTAACTAAATAGTTTGAGATTAAGTAAATTAATTACTGGCTTTAAATTTCAATGAACAACCAATTTCTTTACTGTATAATTTGTTTTGTGAGACACTCAGAGAGGAATCTGTAAAGAAGTTAATTTTAAGGATTCTGGTGCCTAGAGCATCTTGGAGCTAAATGATTAGTGTGAGACACATCGAGTAAGAGAAAGTGCAGAATGATGGATTGCCATCTCAGGACATTTTGAGTAGAGGAAAGCGGCACACTAAAAAAGGAAAACTAAAGCAAACACTGTCTGGCAGATTTCAGTTGTAGGTACCCTTGGAATCTCTGACCTAGGTCAGTCTGAGGCTTTCTGGAGAATGAGTCTAGCACCACTCCATTGGTTTTGACCTTAAAAAATCTACCTTACACCTATTCAGAATTACTGATTTTACCATAGGAAGGTGGGATTGCTAATACAGATTTACATTTATGGTACTTTTAATGTCATCCATTATTCCAAGGGCTTTTTATGTATTAACTTATTTGATCCTAAAACAACTCAATGAATTAGGCATTATTTTTATTTATTTGTTTGTTTGTTTAGGCATTTATTTGTTTGTTTGTTTATTTATTGTTGTTCAGTTACAGTTGTCCTGCTTTTTTTTCCAATTGCTTAACCCTACCCTATCCCCTGCAACTCCCACAGTCAATCCTTCCCCCATTGTCTGTGCCAAGAGTCCTCTGTTTGTGTCCCTTTGCTTGCCCCTTCCCCATCTTTCCCTGTTATCCCTCTCTCCCCTCCCCTCTGGCCCCTGTCAGTTTATTTTTTACTTCTGAGTCTCTGGTTATATTTTGCTTATTTGTTTGTTTTGTTGATTAGGGTCCACTTATAGGTGAGATTATATGGTATTTGTCTTTCACCTCCTGGCTTATTTCACTGAGCAGAATTAGGAATTATTATTAATTCCACTTTATAGACAAAGAAGCAGAAGTATAGAGAGGTAAATAACTTGTCCAACCATCATGGAGTCTGCAGGGTTTGACCTCAGGAAAGCTTGCTCTAGAACCCACACCCTTAGATATGCATTAAAGTGCCTCTCTAAGAAGATAGTGTCATCATTTTATTTAGGATAATTTCTTTTCAAGCTGTCTCTAATCTCTTAAAGTTACCAATCTCTTAAATGTATAAAGTCCGTGTATCCTCAAGGAATTTAAGATAACTGGAATTAGCATGAATAATTTTCCAGACATTTTGTTAAAATTGTCTTTTTTAAAAATTTAAGCTGAGAAGTCTACCTTGCAGTAATGAACACTTGAAATGAATAAATAAAAATCATACTGATTATCATTTCATTTCAAAATATAATAATAATACACACCAACAAAAACTGAAAATAAAAATATTAAACTATCCTTCATTGGGCATGAAGACAGATTTCAAAATTTGTATTGGGGATGGATCTAATAAAAAGATATTGTTAAGCTAGGGTTGTTTGAAATTTCTTTATGTTTAGAGTGGACTCAGTAAAGGATTGTTGAGAGAATGGGTCTAAAATGAACTAGCTTATATTTGTATGTAGGAAGATGACAAAGTATTGTCCAAAGGTTTATGTTTTTGATAAAACTTGGCATTTATAATCAACCTGTGCAATTTCTTCTGAATCTCAGAAAATACACTTTCAGAATACACACCTTCAATGAAGTGTTTTTTTCTCTCTCTGTTCTTTAAAGATTTTATTTATTTTATTTTTAGAGAGAGAGAAAGGGAAGGAGAAAGAGCAGGAGAGAAAAATCAATGCATGGTTGTCTCTCGTGCACCCCCTACTGGGGACCTGATCTGCAACCCAGGTGTGTGCTCCGACTGGGAATTGAATGGTGACCCTTTTTTTGGCAAGCCAGCACTCAATCCACTGAGCCACACCAGCCATTGTCCCCCCCCCAGATTTTGTTGTTTTATAAGCAATCAGCTCCCCAGAACATGCTATTACTTTATAATTACAGATACAGTACTATGTTGCTGATTTAATAGCATGTTTCTCAAGGAGTACTGTCAACTTTTAAAAATTAGTTATTCTACTTTAGCAAGAGCACTGGGTCCATTTCTCATGAGAGCTCAGCTGAACCTAGATGAGCACTGAGGGAGGTAAAAATCAGTCCCACTGAGATTTGTTCCATTATAAGTTTTCAATTTTATATCCAATATACTGAAATTATAAATGCTTCAGGACCAACCATGTGTGAGATAGTGCTCTAAGAAAAGCCATTGCATTGATTTTTAAAATGTGTCCTGGTAGAGTTACTCATCCAAAGAAATTAAGTAATACTTTCCTGCCTTCAGTGACAAAGTTGAACTTGAGGTGATTTTTTAAAAAAAAATTAAGTTGAGTATTATTGGATCAGTGCTTAGAAGAGAAACCCAAATTCCATGTAGACAATAGTGATAGTGATTTCTATAGTCCAGTGAGTACCTGATTTCAGAAAGAAGTAACTTTCTAAGTTCAGTTGATATTTCCTATGCAGATACACTGATATTCAATTCCTAAGAACCAAATTCAAGTTTATTTAGAATTTATAAGTAATTTGATGCAGCACACACAAAAATGTTATGGGAAATGTTCCCAATATTTACCCAATTTAGGAGTTCATATATTCTAAGTCAACCACCTACAAGAACAGGGTTCACTATGCAATCTATAGATACCCAATGTTATACTGCTTGACCACTTCTTGACTAAGGGTGTATTTCTGAGAAAACTGGCTACCAGAGAGTAACATCAGTAAATCAGCTAGCCCTGAGACCCTTGAAAAGTTTCCACAGTCTTTGTTGAGTCCAGTCTACTCTGTAGCTGAAATAAATGTACCATTGATGTTATATCCATGTTTTCTATGCACTCCCTTTGATAGCTCAGCTGGTAAAGTACAGGACTATAGTGATACTATATCCATGTTTTTTAAAACAGTCTTCATCATTTACATAAACCTAAATAATTAAACAAAAATGAGGATCACCAGAAAGAGATGATGGAGTCATTTTGCTGGGCTAACTCCATTGTTCCAAAAGATGAGTACTGTGTACCAGAAGTGAGAATGGTAAAGAAGGTGGGGCACAAGGTCATAATTTCTGCATAAACATACACTTCTGGAATGGATAACTGCTGGCACAGATAAGGTGGCTGGAGAGGAACTCTGTGTATCAAGCAGTGGCATCATGCAGCTAGAAGGCCAAGAGATAGAACCAGAAATAAAGATAATCCTGCAATGACTAAGAAAAATGGCTTCTGATCAAGTTGTGCTTAGAGTACCTGTGACATATACAAGTAATGCTGTGATCCCTTTTATTCTTATAATGGATGAATCTACGAAGCTAAAGACATTTGTAAAATCTAGACATCGTATGTAAAATGTGAAGAGCAGATTAGCAGGTCTCAATGAAGTAGGATGATTGAATGAGTCTGTAGAGTGAGGAGATCTTGTTCATCCTCACCTGATTGGAAATAATTTTGGATGAATCAATAAATTGATAGTTACAAGGTATTTGGGGGAGCTTTTAAGGTGAAAGAGGAAATGAAAATGAAGTATAACTATCATTAGATACTCACAGTAACGTAAAGTAGGTTTCTAATTGTTTTCTATTTATTAGTAAAGAAAATATTATTTTATTAGTTTATTTACTTTGTTGAAGATGGTATATCTCATTTCTCAGTTTCAGTGCCTATGGTTCACGATCTTCCAATTAAGTCATAACCAGTTTCCCTGCAGCTCTAAATGCTTACCTTGGCTCAAATGTCATGTTAAATTATGTTTTATATTCTTTGTCTATAATTAATTAATTAAGTCACCTTTTTGGAAGTAAAAGTAAAAAGAAAGATGATGTTTTAACATCTGTAGCTCAAACCTTTAACTGATGTATGCCATTTCTTCTAAATTTATTTAAATATTATATTTAAATTGAATATATTAAAATACATTTACAAATAATAGCTACTTGTTTAAGAGTAAAATGTAGTAAAATTAACTTTCATTTGTTTACTCATCTTGCACATTTCTGCTTCTGCCACTAATTTCCTCATCCTATGACCCTGTGGGAGGTATTTCATTTCCCTATGGATAAAAGGAAATAATAGGGTTACACTGTGTTAAGGCTCTTCTATAGTACATTTTACCTGGGAGCTTTTTAGAACATTTTGATACCACACTATTAATTTATAAATTTTAAATATGGAGAGATAGATAAGGAGAGTTTTTCCTTAATAATACTTTGTACTATTTATTCTCAAATCATGGAAATGTTGTATGGAAGGTTTTGTAGATATCAGCAGCTATGCAGGTCAGGCATGTGCTGAGTGTCTCCCATTAAAACCTAAAGTTTTTAAATATGAAATTGCAGTACAGTTCCAGTGAACTTTTAAGGAAATTGCCTCATAGAAAAGAAAAATTCACAATAACCAGAAACTTTATAGGGAACCAGATTATATTTTATTCCATTTACTTTGTTTATAGCAAATAAATAGCATTTTGTTAAAAAAAAAAGCAGTGGCCTTAAAAAGGTAAAGGATTGAATTATTTATTTATTTTTAAGTACATTTTATTGATTATGCTATTACAGTTGTCCCAATTTTCTCTCCCCTCTATTTCCCCTCCACCCTGAGCCCCCCCAGCCTCCAGCATTCCTCACCCCCCGAAATTCATGTCCATGGGTTGTACATTTAAGTTCTTTGGCTTCTACACTTCCTATACTATTCTTAACCTCCCCCTGTCTATTTTCTACCTACCATTTATGCTACTTATTCTCTATACCTTTTCCCTTCTCTCCCGTTCCCACTCCCCCACTGATAACTCTCTATGTGATCTCCATTTCTGTGATTCTGTTCCTGTTCTACTTGTTTGCTTAGTTTGTTTTTGTTTTTACTTTTGTTTTAGGTATGGTTGTTAATAACTGCGAGCTTGTTGTCATTTTACTGTTCGTAATTTTTATCTTCTTTTTCTTAGATAATTCCCTTTAACATTTCATATAATGAGGGCCTGGTGATGATGAACTCCTTTAACTTGACCTTATCTGGGGAGCATTTAATCTGCTCTTCCATTCTAAAAGATCGCTTTGCTGGATAGAGTAATCTTGGATGTAGATCCTTGCCTTTCATGATTTTGAATACTTCTTTCCATACCCGTCTTGCCTGCAAGGTTTCTTTTGAGAAATGAGCTTGTAGTATTATGGATACTCCTTTGTAAGTAACAGTCTCCTTTTCTCTTGCTGCTTTTAAGATTCTCTCCTTATTTTTAATCTCTTTATCTTTAGTCTTTAATCAAGGTGATTATGATGTACTTGGAGTGTGCTTCCTTAGGTCCAATTTCTTTGGGACTCTGTGCTTCCTGGACTTCCTGGAACTCTATTTCATTTGTCAGACTGGGGGAGTTTTCCTCCATTATCTGTTCAAATAAATTTTCAATTTCTTGCTCTTCCTCTTCTCCTTCTGGCACCCCCATGATTTTCTGGTGAGCCAGCCCCTCCCCTCCTGAGTTTTCCACTTCCTTGCCATGGGTCTTCTCTGTCAGCCCAGTTGTCTGTCTCTGCCCCCTCCTACTGGTCAGGGATAATGTTTCTTTAACTTTAGAGTTAAGGTTGTCAGAGTTCCACGCAGTTTGCTATTCTGGCATTTCTGGTTGTTTATTGTTTTTAAATTGGTAGTGCAGGGAAGTGAAGCGTTTCTACCAATGCATCCATCTTGGCTGAACTTGATTAAATTATTTTTTAAATTTGTCAAGTGACTTATAATGTATTATGGTCAGTTATTATACTGGTCTAAGTTGGAGTGCTGAAAATAGAGTGTTGTCATGGTGATTTTTATGTGTCAGCTTGATCTGGTTATGGGGTGCCCAGATATTTAGTTAAACATTTTGGGTGTGTCCCTAAAAGTGTTCCTGGATGAGACTGAGTAAAACACATTGCCATCCCCAACGTGGGTGGACCTCCTCCAGTCTGTTGAAGGCCTGAATGGGATAAAAAGCTGAGTAGGAAATAATTCTTTCTCTCTGCCTGACTGTTTTTGAGCTAGGATATTAGTCTTTTGCTATCTTTGAACTCCAACTCCACCTAGAACGTGTGCCATTGGCTCTCCTTGTTCTCAGGCCTTTGGACTCAGACTGAAACTGTATCATCAGCTCTGCTGGGTCTCCAGTTTACCAACTTCAGATCTTGGACTGCTCAGCCTCCATAGCCACATGAGCCAATCCTTTATAGCACGTATATCCACCTCTATATCTATCTAATCTCCTATTAATTATGTTTCTCTGAAGAACCCATAATAATACAAGTGTCTAGTGGCATTGGTGAATTATAAATCCCTTGGGGATTATTTCAAGAAGTGGTCAGATAAATAGTTTCTTTGTAAGCAACTTCATATACCTGTTATTATTCTCTAGAATAAAATTTATCTACATCTAAATAATAATTTGAAATGATATTTAAAAGTACATTATATTTATCTTTCTCATTGTTTCAAGTAGTTACTTTGAGAAATATGTATGGCCTAAGTAGTTTCACATGTTTTTTCTTAAGTAGATCATCATATGATCATTCTAAGAATAAGGTAGAAATATCCAAGTATCTAATTCAAGGGTTTTTATTTGACTTCTCTTTTTTTATATAAAAGAGTACTGAAATATTTTAGAACATAATGAAATAAACTGTTTGTGATATATTTTTGTGAGCTTTATCCTCACTTGAAGGTCTTGAATGTCTTCACAGATTTCTACTCAATGGGCACCCACAAAGTAAGTATTCACTGAGTGTTTCCAAACTCCCCAATAAATTATCTATGAAAACAGGAAAAAGATGTAAACTCACAAAAACCTGGAAAATTAAGGCTGGAAGAGTCTATTGTGTTTGACTCACAACTGGGAGACGGGTTCCCATTCACTAGAAGAGCAAGGCAAGATTATGAGTACAATCATTGATAATCTCCTCCAACTTCTTCCCTACAACAATGGAGTCCTGTTTTCTGAAGAACAACAGGAAGGGGAGCAGTAGGAGAAAAAGAAAGCCTTCAGATAACAATGTGGTCCTGACACCAGGAACTTAGTGGCTTTTATCAACACAAATTTAGTATCCTCCAGTTTTGGAGGATCAAAAGTCCCAGCACAGAGTGGCCGAGCAGTTCTTTGCTGAGGGTCTCCCAGGACAAAAACCAAAGCGTTAACAGGTCAGGGTTCTTATCTAGAGGTCCGGGGAGAGATTCTCCTTCCAGGTTTATTCAAGTTGTTAGTAGAATCCACTTTCTTGTGATTGCAGGTCCTGTTTCCTTGCTGGCTGTCATCTGGGTGTCACCCTTAGCTCCAGAGGCCCCTTTATGGTTCTTGAGCATTGGTGCCTAAGTCTCAGAGCCAAGCTCATCCTATACGTCTTTGTACAGCCATATGTAGAACACAATTCTAATAAATCAACTATCCAGGTGGTGCAGGGTTGAACACAGGGAGTTACAGTTTAGAAAACATTATGCTACAGGTATAGAACTGTAAGGTACAGGCAGAAGCTCCTAAAGCAGTCTAGTACAGCATTCCCTGTCCTTCAACTCTGGACTGCAGAGATTCTAGCAATGGAGTTGGAAAGTGGTTCTTTTTTAGTCCAGAAGAACTGAACCAGATAAACTTTTACTAGGCACTGATTTATGGCTGATAATTATAGATACTAAGTACCCTTTTATCTACACAGATAAGAAAAAATGATTCAAGGAACACTGGTAGACAATGAGCAGCTTCAAAGGAAACTGCTGCCTTGTCCTGATGGCAAAAACCATCTCTGGATTATTCTGACTTAAACATAAGCACAAAAATAACACAAAGTCTAATTAAAAAAAAAAAAGTAAAACAACATTATCCTGGGGCCCAAGGAGAATCTAAAAATAATTACAGAAATCTGAAATTATGTAAGAGCATTGTGTGGCAGTCTCAGCATTAAGCACTGAGGTGCAGACTCTAAAAGCTACTTTAGTTTACAACCAGAGAGAAATTAGCACAGGGAAGCCAGTATTTTACCGTGTGTGTGTGTGTAGTTGTATATATGAAATATATAACTATTTGTAAATACCTTAATTTATAATTTATTATATATTCATGTATGTGGATAGACAGAAGCAAGCAGAAAGCCCACAGGATTTCTTTTGCTCTCATTCGTTGGTAAAAATGACTTCATTTTTCAAGCATTCAACACTCATTTTTAATTTTTAAAAAATTAATTCCCACAAAATTAGGAGTAAAAGGATCATTAATATATATTTTAAATTACCTTAAAAAGAATCAATATTATATTTAACTAAAAAGGAGAGGGCTTGCTATTACTCCTCTGACTAAAATACACAGGACTTCTTTGCCAAGGCAGTAAAACATAATACTGAAATAACAGAATGCAAGTTTTTGCTATTATTTGCTGACAATATGACTATTTAAATAGAAAACTCAAGAGAATCACCTAAAAAACTCTGAGAATTAATACTAAAGTTTATTACAGTGATTGGAAACCAATTAAATGGCAAATGTTGATAGTTTTTCTGTATAGTGGGAATAACCAATTAGAGAACATAATGGAAAAAAGGTACCATTTATATAATAGAAATATCTTATTAAGAGATGCACATAATCTATATGAGAAGTATTAAAATACTTTCCTAAGCAATAAAAATAAAAACTTCAATACAGTATGAATAGAAAATCTATTTCTATGATGGAGCACTGGATCTCATATAGTATGCAAATTGTTTCCAAATTAATTACAAGATTATTAGGTGAAAAACATTAAAGCCCCACCCCACAAAATATATTAAATAAACACCTTATGGAAAAAATAATTAAATAAATAGTAAGGCTTTTAAAACTAAAAGAAAGTATTATTTGACTTTTTAAAAGTGATCCTGAGACAGGCAAAGGGTTATCTAAATGTTCTGAGACATGTTGGTCCTATGGTACGCTCTATAAGCAAAGGCATTTATGGTCAGGTACAGTCCATAAATGCACATTTTATTCCCTCATTGGAAATTCAATCCATATTAACATTCTAAAAACCCAAAGTATGTGAAAGAAACCACTTAAATTTATACATCTTTATTCTCTCCAAATGTATTAGACTGTATAATTTTGTTTAATTAACAAAACTTTCCAAAGCCTAGCATTTCATTAATGATTTTAAACTTTTGATGTCAAAACAATCATTAAGTCATTAAGAGGCAATTGTTGAAAATATCTAAAACAAAAATGACAATAGGTTAATATTATTACTATATTTAAAACTGCTTAAAAATCTAGCTTTTTTTAAAGAGAAGCATTCCCCCCAAAATATAAAATACATAATAAGAAAATTTATGGAAGAAATATGTGATCAATAAATATAAAACAGTACATGCTTTCAACACACTGATAAGGATACAAATTTAAGCCTCTGTATGACATACAACATTATTATTTCTAGTACCTAGACAAGTATATATATATATGTAACAAAATTTATAATAATACCATCATGTGTATAATACCTTCCTATTTATGAGACACAATAAAAAGTACTATAAATGAATTATTTAACTTATTTGAAAGAAATTAAAATGCAAAAATGCCAAAGGT
This sequence comes from Tonatia bakeri, assembly GCA_004024845.1. Lineage (NCBI taxonomy): Eukaryota > Metazoa > Chordata > Mammalia > Chiroptera > Phyllostomidae > Tonatia > Tonatia bakeri. The sequence continues at coordinate 303,729 of PVIA01000261.1, forward strand.
TATGGAAGAGGGAAACTCGCATACATTTAGACATGATACTGTGTGATTGGTCAAACTTACTAAAAGCTTTGGCAACCAGGAGGAAGGAGATTAGAATAATTTATATATTTTAATACAGTAAAACTTTAATTTTAGATTAACTATTAAATAATAGAGTTAGGACAAAACTTATAAATAAGGTTATTTAAGAAGATCATTGTGTATGTTAATAAAAAGTTGGAGTCACATTAGCTATGCTAATAAAGAAATGATTGGATAAATTATAGATTATCATCAACAAGAATTGAGAAAGCAAAAGAACAATATAAATGATGAAAATAGTGATCCCATCTAATTAGCAGTTAATCTTTCACAGATTTATTTAGCAAATATTCAACATTTCCATTGGGATTCCCAGATCATTGAAGACATGATCCCTGCCCATTGCAGTCTTCCACAAACAGAAAAACCAGCATGACACTAACCAAAAGGAACTGAGATGGAACCCTTCATTCCAGGGGAAAATCACGTGGCAACAATGCCAGCATCCAATCTTTTGTGTAATAGTGAGGGCAGATAAATTAATCTGTATTTCTCATAATCCGTAGTTTCTTTTGCAGGGGATGTAGTTTCACCCTTAGTGGGTATTGGCCCCATACCCATGTAACTGGGTTGCAGCCATGTTGTCTCAGCAGTGTTCCCCACTGGGTGGGATACATTAAAGAAAGGACAGCAGCTGGGCACCCAAATGGCTTCTGCAGCATGACAGAAGCAAAGTGAGAAGAAAAAATAATCTCTTTAAAATAACCTGAAGAGTATGTTCTAAACTGATAAAGCATAATTCTTGGAAGTTACAATGAATCAGCACATTGAAGAGGAGGAGTATGTGGTGGAGTAACTTGGCATTTCCTGATCCTTTTCTTTTTTTTTTTTAAACATCTTTATTGAGCCATTGGGTTGGCCAGGATGATTGTTAAGTTTTTTTCTGTAAGCTGGTTCTAGTAGTGCTTAGTTTTCTTTAACTTCATTCAGAACAATTTTGTTAGATTGAGACAGCTATCATACCAGTGTGCATTTAAAAAAACTTACCTAAGTTGGTGAATTTTTTGTAGTTATTTTAATACTGAAGATGGAAGAAAATATGCAACATTTTCAGCATATTATGCTTTATTATTTCAGGAAAGGTAAAAATGCAACTGAAATGCAAAAAAAAAAAAAAGATTTGTGCAGTGCATGGAGAAGGTGCTGTGACTGACAAATATGTTGGAAGTCTTTGTAAAGTCTTGTGTGGGAAATTTCTTGCTGGATGATGCTCCATAGTCAGGTAAGCCAGTTGGAGTTGATTGTGATCAAATCGAGACCTTAATTAAGAACAAATCAACATCATACTATGCAGGAGATAGCTGACATACTCAAAATATCCAAATCAAATGGTGAAAATTATTTGCACCAACTTGGTTATGTTAATCACTTTCATGTTTGGTCCCACCATAAGTTATGTGAAAAACACCTCTTGGCTCTACTTCTACATGTGATTCTCTACTTAAACATAATGAAAATATTCAATTTTTAAAACAATTGTGATGGGTGATGAAAAATGGATACTTTACAATAATGTGGAACAGAAAAGATGATAGGGCAAGTGAAATGGACTACCACCAACTATACCAAAGGCCGGTCTTCATCCAAAGAGGGTGGTGTTGCATATATGGTGGGATTGGAAGGGCATCCTCTATTATGAGCTCCTTCCGGGAAACCAAATGATTGATTCCAACAGGTACTGCTTCTCCCAATTAGACCCACTGAAAGTGGCATAACACAAGACCACATGTCTGTGATGACCAGGAGAAATCTGCTACAGCTTGGCTAAGAAGTTCTGATTCATCCTCCATATTCAACAGACACTGCACCTTCCGATTCCCATTTATTTCAATCTTCACAAAATTATCTTAATGGGAAAAATTTCAATTCCCTGGCAGACTACAAAAGGCACCTAGAACAATTCTTTGCTCAAAAAGGTAAAATGTTCTGAGAAGATGGACTTAGGAAGTTGCCTGGAAAATGGCAGAAAGTAGTGGAACAAAATGGTGAATGCACATTTCAATAATCAGTGAAAATGAATAATGTGTCTTAATTTTACTTAAAAACCTAATGAACTTTTGACCAGTCCAATATATTCACATAGTATAGAATCTACAATTTAAAGTTCAGTTCCATGGTTTTAGTGTATTCACAGAGTTGTGCCACTGTCACCACAGTCTAAGTTTAGGGAACTAAACATTTTCATTACTGGGAACTGAAGAATTTTCAGAATCAAATTCTTCAAATACTGGCCTCATGTACAAATCAAAAACAGTTTGGTAAATACTGCTTCACTATATAATCAGACAAAACTAATCTCTGTCCTTTTTATATTCCTTTAACATATTTACTAGAGAGCAGAATATGACTTAATTATATATTTACGTCTCACAGTGCTGCTGGTTAATTGTTTGCTTTCATTTGGAATTTTGTTCTCTCAGTTGGAGTGTGAGATTATAGGAACTGGAGTAACAAGTATGTGTATATATGAAAACATGGTCATTGACCTTAGCGGTCTTCCAAAGAGAAAGAAAAAGAATCTTGTCCTAGAATGTCTGCTCTTTTCCAGTGTGCTTTCAACTCTGCAGAAGATTCATGAAAAAACTGGGTGACTTCTAAATGTAAGCTGCCACAAAATCTTCAAAACTAAGCAATCTACTAGGTGATTGGTTTCATGCTGAGAATTGTTCTTGGGTGATATTCTACAGCTTGAACAATAATTTTCAGATGCAAGAGAATTATGGAGAAAGTTAACTTGCAAAAAAGAGCAATATCTGCTTTTTCTCCTCCCATAGTATATGTTTTTAAAACTGCCAACAATTATTTCCCATCAGAAATTAGAAGTCCCCATGATTTTGAAGTGAAGCCCAGTAATGTGATTTGCAACATTCATGTGAAGTGAAACCTGAGTTCCAACACTTTGCTCCCAGGTGACACCGACTGTAAAGGCCCTCATCACCTAGTCACACAGAAAAGGCATTCTTTGGGGATAATTGTGGAGATAGTAGGAAGAATGAATAAGGCAAATGAAGGAACAGGAATCAGATTATTGTTTTCCAAAGGCAAGCATCATTTCAATTTATGAGAAAATTGGCTGAATAACATGTTAATCTTCTTTTCAAGGACTGAGCCCTGAAACCTTAATCCAGGTGTTGCTGTTTATTTCCAATAGCCTTAGGCAAAGACACTTAACCCCCATGCCTCATTTTCTCCATCTGTAGAATGGCAGTAATGATCCTTACCTGTCATTCAGGAGTGTTATGAGGCTTAATTAGTTATTTGTAAAGTACTTTGCAGATGAAGAACTTGGTGTAAATGCTAAGTACCATTATTATTATGGCAAGCTTATGTTCTGTGCATCATTGCATTTTTTCTTTTCAAAATATTGCAGTTTTCCATCTGTCATTTGTATTTCATCAAACAAAAGCTAAATTCTTGAATTTTCTCAAATTACTCTGCTAAGAAATGTATCTAAGTAAAAGTCTCAAGACTGTATAAACAGTATCCAAGCCCTTAGAGGCAGTCGCTCCAAACTCATTGTCACTAAGCAACACGGTCACACACTCTGTGTCTAACTCTTCAGAGATGCTCATGATACAACTAATATTCTGACATCAAAATAAGTGAAAATCAGTAATGACTTGGTCTCCAAGTATCATCTGAGCTAAAGTCTGATTCCATAAGAGTGAGAAGCCATTTGCGGCGTGGATGAGTTCGGCCTCCTTTTCCTCCTCATTTCTCTCTCTGCTTCCTTCTTTCTTTGCCCTCGTCATTTTAAAAAGTTAAGTGAAGCAATTTAATATGAACCAGATCTCAATTCACAAAGCCTTTTTTCCTCTCATGTGTAGGTCATGGCTCCTCGTGTCTACTTACTTTATTTTTCTTAACATAGTTTTTTTCCTATCCTGTTTCCCTTCTGTTCGGGCCTACCTCGCTGTAGCCAGCGATAAATGGAGAGCAACAAATACAGACACATTACAGTCAGTCTAAGCACAATTGTCTTTCCAATCCATGCATTTGATGAATGTCCTGTTTCAGCTAAAAAAGATGTATAACGTTTCCCTTATACTAAATTTAGTGGCAAAAATCTTTAATAACTAAAACTGACTATAATTTCCTTCTTTCGACTGTTCTATTTCAAGGTCTCATAAATCCTTTTTATTGATTAGTTTTACACAGAATGCTGTAGAGTTCTAAACACAAGAAATTAAACTGAATGGCAGGTGGATTTTTTTCATGGTCTTTCGGCGAACCCAGCAAAAATGAATTTTAATGTGATGGTTGACTTGGTGAGCTTCTTTTTAATTCTTTCTATGATTCTGCTAATGTGTGTACAATTTTATGTTACTTAGTGCTTAATTTGTATTTAATTGCAGAGAAGAATAACAAACCACTTAAATACTAGTTCAAGTATAAGAGAAACCTCTGTACTTAGTGATTTTGTAACTTTTTTGTAATTATTTGAAAATAACATTAAAAACTAATTAAAATTGGACTATTCAACTAAAATAAAATAAACAATAAAATGCTGGTTTACTTTAGTTTTGCATTTTTAAAGTGTATCTGAATTTACATGTTGATATACATTATCTCATAAGGAGAAATAATGAAATTCTTTGTGAAAATGATTGGCATGTAATTATGAAACTGGCTTCTGAATGAAATGCCAAGAACATCTTCTTTGTGGAAATTTGGGAATCGATTTTCCATCTCTCTTGTACATAGAAAACACGTGTTAGCCTTAGATTTACGTAATGAATACATACTTCCAATCTGTGTTTGATGGGAAAAACATTTTATGTTAAAGTAACATGCAATATGACACAAGCACTTACAAGTTTTAAACACATCAAAAGGGATGTGTTTAAAGGCAATTTGCAGCTTCTGTTTATTACGCTTAAAAATATTGCTTTTTTTTCTTTGTTTTGTTTTGTTTTGTCCTGCAGTTAAAGGAAAAGAGGTAAGTTTTCAAAAGAGGAAAAAAATAGGCAGAACATTCCTGTGGACTCGTTTTCTTTCCTTCTTGGGTGTTAATGTTGCTAAACTTATTCCATTCAGAAGCTTTTCCCTCACAACCAAAACTGTGGGACACAGAGCATAGAGAGATCACACATTTTATGGTCAATGGAGAAGAGGACATGGACGTAGCTTACACGTGACCATCAGTGACTCAAGACAGAATGGGATACAGTTGTCCAGTATGGTTAGGACCATCAGTGTGAAGAATTACATATGGGATGCCTGGAATTCACTTGCTTCTATGTCATGTGACTCCAACACTTGACAAGGAACGTATCTTCAGGAGCAGAGACTCAAAGGAAAGCAGGTCTTGAGAAGTAGAGAAACAAAGTGAGTACTGGTGACCCTAATCCAGCAATTATAAAACAGAAAGCATAGGAGAGAAACACACAACATATAGGAAGCTAAAGAATTTTAATCTCAGCTAGATGAAAGATAAATCTCAGTTGCAGCTAAAAAGAAGTTAAGGAGGAAAATGTGCTGTGTTTTAACCTTCTAAAAACCAAAGTAAGCAAAATGAAGGTAGTTGAAGGAGCTATCAGTTCTACAGAGAAAATGCACGGGACACAGAGAGAACATGATGTGAGGTCAGCACTGGTTGTGACACTGGCTCTCTTCCTCAAGGGAAAACTTTGATCCGACATCGGTAAGTGCTACGTGTGTTAGTTCTCCTCCTGCAATTAACAATATACATGTGTATATGAACTGTTAAGTCACTAACAGGGAGTTCTTTTTTCTTCTTTAATAATCCTTCTTTGCTTTCAGAACCTCAGGTTAAATAATTTGATCTCCTCACCTTCAAAATGGAAATACTTAAGTCAATGTAGTCAGCTAAACATTTGGTGTTGATGCAAGAGCCCATACACAGACAGCCTTGAAAGATGGTGCCAACCCCTTTGATACACAGCCTCCAGTGAGCAAACCGGCACTGGAGCAGGGAATAAACATCGATTAAACAGGGTACTCTGGGCTTGTTCCTGCAAGAGACTGTTCATGGTAAAATAACCTCATGACTAGACGGATGTAAGGCTGCCTAGCATTGTTTAATAAATGGATGCTGCTACTATTATTGTTGTTGTTATCGTTGCCATTGTTATTATTACACTTCAGTAAATTTATCAATTCTTTTCAAGTTCAAAACATCATAGCTTCTTGAAATATTTCATTCCAGCTTCAGGCAAACTTAAAAATACCCTGGATCATAATGCTGGTTAATATAAGGAAACTGAGCTGAAAATCATTCCAACATTTCCCAACTTCCAGATTACTACATATGTGATCAACAGCCTACCTTTACAATTGTCCATTACTATATCATTGTGGACTATCTTTGCTTTAATAAAGTCTTACTGTTTCATTGCTTTCAAGCAATGACTCTCAACTGAAGGCAAGCGCCCACAAGGGCCATGTGATATTTTTAATTGTTACAAATGGGTGGGTCCAGGGATGCTGTTAAACATCCTGCAGTACATAGAACAGCCTCTCATAACAAATAACCCTCTGGCTTCAAAGGTCAATTATGCAGAGGTTGAGAAAGCCTGCTTGAAATATGAGTACTTGCCTAAAATCTGCTGTATAGAAGGCATGTCTTAGAAAACGTGCACTATAACCTAGGATGAAAAGTCAATTATTCTGTTTTGAAATATAATCATGAAAATATATGTCAGTAAAGAGTTATGTTCAAATTTTCAAATACTAATTTTCATTGCTGCATTTAGAGAAATAATAAGGCAGACTAGAGCACTCAGAATCTCATAAGCTATCAGATATGTGTGTTTTACTTCAACTTTATTTATCTACTCATTCATTCACTACTTATTTGCTTCACTACACTATTGTACAAGAGAAGGACTAGCTGGAGATTATGCATTTATCTGGCACAAAGGGGCAAAATAAAGTACAGATCTTTGTTTACCTCCTAATCTCAATACAACCAACAGCAAAATTCCAGACCTAAATAAAAGCCTAAATAAAATTCTTGTCACTGACTCATTTGAAAGACTTAAAAAATGAATTAAATACATATGTCACTTGGGTTCACAAAAATCCCATGCATAAGCACTAAATGGTTAGCCTCTTTGCTTCTCAAAGGCCCATTTAAATCTCTCTCTACATGTAAGGCAGCTGAACAGTTGCCGACCCATTCTGACTGCACCTTTTGGCTGATATTGAGTGTGTAAGCAATCAGCCATGTGTGCACCTTTTACAAAGCAAAGTGATTGACAAAAACTTGGAAATAATCTTTGGCTCAACTGCCCTTCTCTGTGAACAAAGAGTGGTTTATCCGATCGTCTGGAAGTTACAAGCCTACGAGCCTGTTTTGCCCTCAGTTTTACCCTCAGATAAAGAGCTTGAATTTTCAGTTAGATGTTACTGCTTGCATAAAACATATTTTATTTTTCCTAAGATAGGATAAACGTGCATATATGAAGTCCTCATTTTAAAAACACTTATCATACCCCCAAACAACTCCCTTGATCCTTTTCAGAGTGAAAAACAGTTCCCTGTTAGATGGCTCTTACCAACAGAGCTGCTCATGTTGAGAGAAGGAGAGAGAAAAAAGAACAGAAAAAATAACCCTCACAATTGCACAAAGGACGACTTTATAGGAGACCTTCAAACACTGAAAATCAGCCCAATGCTCCTGCCGATCATTATTGAGACATCTGTATTCACTTCACACTGACCCAGGCACTAATCAGCCAGGAAGTGCAACAAGCACTGGCTGAAAGTATACAAAGATAAAGTACCAAATGGCATGAATATTAAAATCATAAATACAATAAAACAAGATAATGAGTGTCCTCAATTATAATAAAGCTAAAGCCAATTAAAACATAATCACTGACTTATTATTCACATTTTTTTAGAGGTCATATTTAGCTGATTTGTTACACTTATTTCCCTTTAAAACATTTCATCATCACTCTCTTTTTTGCATATCCCCTTTAAGAAGATTCATTTATCCATCTAATTGAATAATTAGGCTTTTTTGATTAATTGTTTTAAATAGTTTCATGTCATGGGTATCTTCTCACTGAAATGCTTTTATATTATCTTCTGTGCCTTGATGTTCCTGCTATAAATTACAAGTAATAACATCTTTTCACCTCTCCCTCTGGCACATCCAGAGAGGACTGAGTTTGGTTGGAGAGTTTCCTACTGTTTTTTTCTTCATCCTTTACTTTCTTTGCTGCTTCTCATAGCTGAAAGTATTTCTGAGCTTCATCATATGTGATCATTTTAAACAACTAAGCTATAAAGCAATGGTGGCCCTCTCTATCTTCCTATGCTCATTCCTGCCATCACATCCAAGATTCACAGTTTCAAACGTTACCCCAGGGGTCCTGGTCCAGCAGAAAATCCTGATTATAAGTGACACTTGAGTAGATTTTTACAATTAGTTTATTAACAATTATATCCAACCCAAGGCTCTTTATTAACAGTATCGAGACAATCACCCAGGACAGCACTCAGTGCTGCTGCACTGTCTTGGCACGGAAGTTATTTCCCACATGGGAAATGATCTCAGAGATCATCTGAAGGTCAGTATTGGGAGAGGATACTTTTATCAAAGATTAGAGACTCAGAAATCATGAAAGCTCCTCTCAAGGGTGGGATGGAGCTTTACTTTGAGATGGCCACCTTGCTTCCCTCTCAGGGTGAGGCATTTCCGTTTGAGAAATCAGGCAGACCAGCCTATCTGCCAGGGCTTGACTGCAGAGTATCTTTGACACACCTCATCCATTAATCCCACTACCACAAAAGAAGCCTGAAGTGAAGCGTTTCTGTTGCCTTGAATACAAACTAGGTCGTCACTTGTCTTTAAAAGTGATTTAATTGACTCATAATCATTTAGAATATTCCTTGAACACTGCTCTTTTACCAACAGACTGGTGTGTTTGTAATTGCTTCTTAAATATCAACAATTCATATGTGACAATTTTCTAAATACGGCACCAGTGGAATCATTTCAGCTTCTCTTTCAGGCTAGTAACTGAGATGGCTCCAGTATAATGTTGCGCTCAGGTGAGAGCACAGTACCACGTCTGCTGTCTTCAAAGGAGTGTGTAATGTCTGCCCCAGAAGTGAAATGCAACCAGGTGAGGTCTGTTATACATCTGGGTGGGATCTCCTCATTTGGGATTATATCTAAATGGAATCAAGCTATTAACACTCCAGGAGGAGGAAAGGAAAACAGCTCTCTTTCCCAGCATTTTATCAGTAATCATGCCATCCAGGAACAAATGGGGGAGTAGCATGATTATTTTAAAAAAGCATCTGTGATTACATAGTACAATTACGGCGATTTCATATATTGATTAACCTGTGTTTTTAAGGTAATAACTATGTTACCATTTGATTTCTAAGAAAAGAGCACATTTTCTTTTAAGGGCTTATAATACTGAAGATTATGGATAAGTCAAGTATCAGGACAAGGTGATTACTTAACATCTGTGACCAAGTAAAAGGCAAAAGGAGAAAATCAGCCAACATCTGCACTGTCAGTAAAATACTTGGGGGGAAAAAAACACAAGTGAAGTGTGATTAATCACCATGGATGTATGATTGAGTCAATTGACTGTTACTTTTTCATGATGATTAATCAGCTACAAAAATTATAATTGTCCCACTTCTAGTGGCTGCATGCTGTGCCCGATGACATCAGCTGGGGCTATAGATACTCAATGTGTGGTTTTCAAAAGAATATGCAAATAGGACTAAGGTGGGGTGGGGCTTCAAATCCATTGTAAGAAATACACAACCATGAGTCCTTGCCCTTCTTTTATGGTTGGAGTTTTCTCAGCAGTTTCCAGACAGGGCAGTTCATGTGCTATTATGACTATTTCATAACCCCATCACCACCACAAGGGAAAATCAGAGAAGCCCATTTCTGCAAATTGGCCATTGTGATCTTGTTCAGGAGATCATATCCTCAGGGATTTATTTTCTTCCTTTCTACTGATTTCTTTTGTGATTAGGGTGACATAAATGCAGAGTGGGGCAAAAGCAAGTTTACACTTGTGAGTATGTGAAACACAGTTTATTCTTGTATTATTATTTATTAATTATTGTATTATTTTCCATACAAACTATTATAAATTTGCTTTTGCTCCACCCTGTGTATGTGCAAGGAATGGTACTATGTCTCAGTGAGTGTCTGGGGACCAGGGCTTTCTGTTCTTTTACACACTGAATTCCTTGAGCACATTTGTGGAGCAAGCCAGAGGAATCAGGATTACCAAAGGCTATCAGAATTTATCAAGGAATATAAACTAGCCACAACTGTGCAGTGAAGTACAGTGATCAGGATAAGCTTGCTTGTAAGTGTGAAGATGTTTTAAAAGACTACTGTCTACAACCCTTGTAAAACTTCAAGGCTGGGATATATCTTCGTAGTTGGCTCTGCTCATCTGTTCCACACGGGCACTACTGAGAATAACCTGGTCAAGAGTGTGGGACAGTACCCATGTTTCTCTACAGGTTGGGGGTCTTCTGTTACCACTGGAAATGTCATGGTAGTGTTGAGTGGAAGCTCTTTATCATTCTACCTAATTTACTCTTCCTGTAAATTGTTTTCTTAGATTCATGGTTTACCTAAAGGGCTTAAAGTACTAAGGTCTGACACAATAAGTAACCTGATTGATGAATTATCCCCAAGCAATGTGGTCTCATCAGGATAGATTCAACTATACTAGTACAGTCTATAGAAGGGCAAGGGCCTGCTCCTCCATGCTTACCTATTTCATGTTCACTATCTTTCATGCTGAGCAACCAAAAGCACTCTCAGAAAATGTAGGCCACTTAAGACTTGAAATTCAGGCTCTTATTTAGACTTTCAAAATGGGCCGATTTCTTTTTAAAAATCCTTAGAGATAACATCTTTAAAGAAAAAAAAATCATCTTTTACATTCATTAAAAAAAGAAGGGGATTTCAAAAAATCTTCCCAGTCAGTTCTAAGTAGGTAATACCTTTCTCAGCCTTCAGCTGTACATAAAATTCCCACTAATGATCTGTAATGAAGTGCTTTTTTTTGCACACCCAGCATTTTCCCTTTAAAGTTCAAGAAATAGCACAAATTTGCCAACACTATTCCCCTTTTAGCACATTGACTTTACTTCTGAACTGAAGCAATAACAGGCCTGGAAAAAATACTTAGAGAGTAATTTTTCTACTGTGGGTCTTATCATATTACTAATTCCGATGCAGTAAGACATACATAGCCTTATGAACATGCATCACCCCCAATTTCTTTTATTTTAAATAGGAATTCTTAACAACTCTTATACACACATGTTCTCCAAACCCATAGAGGCCTTCAATTTTATTAATATAAATCACTGAAGTCTCTCTAACTTCTTGTGTTTAGATAAGAAAGAGAAACATGGGAACGCCAGTCTCTCGAGCTTTCTCTAGGTACCTACTAATTGTTAATTATTAGAGACTAAGTCACTGAAGTGAGTCATTTGGCTGGTGTCTCAAATGCTGTCATTTACTACTACACAAATCAGCCTGGTGATAGAGTGTCTTTAAATTAGGTTACAACCATGCAGTTATTGGACAGGGAGTAATTGATAAAACCATTAGTAACACTTGTAGAGATAACAGCTAGCAAAATCATGCAACCATAATTATTCCTAATGGATACATGCTATAAATTGTGGCAAGAAAAAAATCTAGCATTATCTTTCAATCATATCTGACAGTCCTGGAAGATTACTGTAGACCAAATGCCTGTACATGAGAAGTGACCTATCAGAGTCTCTTGGCTTTTTCTTATCCTTCTTTTCCATCAAATTATGGGTTTTCCTTTTGTAAATTCTTTTTCTGGTAGCTTTCAGTATAAGTACAATGTAAGTTTTGTATTAGTTGTCTTTTTTTTAGGGTTTAAATATACATATAGATATAGATATATGGTCTGACATTATATATATATATAGTGTCAGACCTTAGTACCTTAAGCCCCTAAGCACCTTCCCATCAAATTATGGGTTTTACTTTCATGAATTCTTTTTCTGATAGTTTCAGTGTAAGTACAATGTAGGTTTTTTTATTAGTTGTCTTCTTTTAGGATTAAAACATATATATACATAATTTTTTCAGTCATACATAGGATTCTCCAAGACATTTCAAAATGCAACATGGAGATAGTTACAGTTTAAGGTGAATAATTCATTATTCATTAATGAATAATGAATTCCAATTCATCATTGGAATTCAATGAATTCCAATTCATTGTCTATTTTTTTCAACATCAAAACTTACTATTTGATAATATATAACTTTTCTCTGAATTTTGATGTCTATATTCATTTTAGTAAAAAAAAAAAAAAAAAAACCCCACTGGTTGCAAAGCTACCTCTGGAACCCAGGCCTCACGGGTCCATCATTTTTATTTTCTATTAAGTCACAAAATTATGGATACTCTTAAACCTGAAAAAGACTCTACGGGATCTTGTACATAATCACATGAAAATGTCTGTTTAAAACCTGTTAGTTGACACAAACTGTATTAATATATTAACAAATAATATAGGCATGAAATTTTGTAAAAATGAGTTATAAACATATCACATCTTTATTTTCTCTTAAAACTGAGTTTTTAGAGAAGGTCTGGAAGGCACACTGCTCAATAAGCCATCAATTGTGAACACAAGTATGTGTACATGAGCACCAGTGCATGGCTGCTGGTCAGCACGTGCCGCTGTTTCCAGTTCTCCCACGTGATCTTTGAGGAAATACTGATAGTATGCTCAGATAACACTCTCCATTTCCAACAGGACTAACACGCTGAAGGAACTTGGTAGATGACATACCATTGAAAGAAGGGAAAGAACATAAAACTAGTGCAGATAAAAAAATGTGGAAAAGAAAAAAGAATACTTCTAGTACAAAATAGATTTCTTATAACTTTAAGGAGAAAATTTTATTGAAATAAAGGCCTACATGAGATATAAGAACAAAAGGAAACAAGGATAACTACAATAATATAACAATAAATGAACAGAAGTCTGAAGAGAAATTGAGTCAAATAATAAATCCACTTTATAAACTGAAACTACAAAATTAGGCCTAGAGACACAGAATAGACACTGCTGCAAAGTGCCATGTGGTTCCTCGTGGAAAAGTTATTATGTGAGACAGAATGTAAAAGAACAGAGGGGTACACAGGATTAAAAGAAGATTGTAAATAGTGGAGAACGTTCAAGACTCCCCATGTACATGTATTCATGTTTCTAACAAAGATTAAAAACCTCAAGTAAAATACAAATAATAGTTAATGTTATAACATAAAACTTTTCTAAAAAACAGAAAATAAGAAATCTGATGGTCATGAGAGATTTCATGGGAAAAGTCACATATATAAATCAATCAACACTCAGATATGTTTTAACAGATGTATTTAACTGCAAAGGTAAAAATTTAATCTGGTGGGAAAATAACCCAAAGTATTAGTAATCTATAAAACAATGGACAGAAGTGTCTGCAGGCACATTAAATTTTTAAAGACAATGAACAAATGTTTGTAGCACACTCACTGAAAGAACAACTTACTTGAAATGTTGACTCTTTTCAAAAATGTTAGTACTGGTCAAATTGTGCCTGAAAGCCACAGAAAGATTTCAAAACCTGCAGAACACCCCCCACTCCAAATAATCTAGAGGTCTTTTTGAAATAACTATTTGATGAAAATATCTAGTTGTGAATTGAAAAAAACTCAAGAAAGGCTCTGATGTGAAATAACAATGAGCAATTATAGGCATAGAGGTAAATGACATTTTACATTTTAAAAATAATATACCTAACCAAATATTGTCAGAAAGGGAGATAGAATAAAATGTTAAGGCTACTCAGTTTTTAAAAGATTTTATTTATTTATTTTTAGAGAGGGAAGGGAGGGAGAAAGAGAGAGAGAGAAACATCAATGTGTGGTTGCTGGGGCTTTGGCCTGCAACCCAGGCATGTGCCCTGACTGGGAATTGAACCTGTGATGCTTTGGTTCGCAGCCCGCGTTCAATCCACTGAGCTATGCCAGCCAGGGCCTCTTTTTGTTATTATAAGGTTCTTGGGGAATGATGTAAGGTTACTCAAAGTGAGGCTATAACCTTGAAAGGAGTTAAATCAGTGAACAGGGTTCTATCCATTTTTGTTATTCATTCAACAACAAAAAATATTGGGCAAGTTCTTTTTATTTGTATTCTTCTTGGTGTTAAAATCAATCCAAAAATAAAGACTTTTGTATATATTTAAAAAGTTGGGGCAGGGGAAGGTAGGTTTAATAACATTAACAACAAAAATCATTACATAAAATAAGAAACTTAGAACAAAATACCTGTTAAGAGTAAAATATAAATGCAATGCATTTACCTATAAAAAAACAAGAGTCTTGTTGGATGGCATAACATAATTCATTTTATGCAGTGTATAAGACATCAAACTAACAGAAGATATCAGATAGGTGGAAAGTAAACGAAATGAAAAAAAAAAATTCCAAAGCAGTAGAAGAAGAGGAGGAAGGAGAAGAGGGAGAGGGAAGAAAAAGTCAGGACATCAATTGTTACAATGGTCTAAAAAATACATTGTAAAACACAGACTTTGTAATAAGAGATATAAGTGACAATAAAAACATAACTATACTAAATGTGTCAAGTGACACATTTAATGTCACAAGTTCACAAGTTGTGATAGTATCAAAATGGATAAAGCTAAAATAACCAGAATTATAAAAAAATATATAAGAACACATCTCAGCCCTAGCCACATAGATGAAAGATAACTAACAGGATCTACATAAAATGATTAGCAATAAGGGTAATTCTACACTCAAAGTTACTTAGTTTTCAAGTGCTCATTGACTGTATACAAATATTACTTAAATGTTAGATCATAAGAGAAAAACCACAAGTAAAAATATAAAACAAGTATTGACTACATTCTACAATGATAATGTGATAAAACTAGAAATTAATAATAAAATCATAGTAAAAAAATCCCAAGAACTTGGGAATGTTTAAACATAAAGTCTTTCTAAAAACACAATTTAAAAAAAAACTGAAAAGAGGAAACTCCACACTAAATTGGAGATTATAAAGAAAATGAAATTGTATAAATACACTGTATAGCAAAACCCGTAGTACATGACTCACGATATGGTCAGAAGAAAATCTGGCATGTTAATATTTAGGGATTAGAGAAAGAGAATTAAAAAGGAAGGAAATAATGAATTGAGATGAAAACAAAATAAAAATTCACAAAATATTGAAATTGCAAAGTAGATAAAAAAACTTTGTCTTTTGGGGGAAAAGAGGAAAAGCAAATAAAACTGATAAATCAATAACTAGTCAAAGGAAAAATTAGAGTGATTGGAATAGAAAACAGACATTAGAAACAAGAATTTTGGTATACAGAGAAAAATAAAGGAATGTTTGCACCATTTTATGCAAGTATTTTAAAACTTTATGAAGTGAATGAATTTCAGAAAATATAAATGAGAATTAGAGAATGACCCTTGTTTCTTATTTTGGAATGCTACTCAGATACATTTATCTTCATCTTCAGCCCTTCGTCAGGGCTGTTACTCATGATTGTTATGGCACCAAAATGCATTTTAAACTCGGTACAGCAAGCTCATGCTGAGAGCTGCAGACTTGGAGGCCGTTCAAGAGAAGATGGACTTGCAATGTCAGTTGGAGAGAAGGGTGAAAGCAGTGCTCCTGTCTGAGAGCTTCTTTCTTTTTGCTTTATCAAATGACTAATTCTAGGAAAATTCTCCAAGGTTTTCAGTAGCAAAAGAAATAGTGTCAAGTATTTCTCCAATTGTTTAGCTATAGAAATATTTTTATATACAGATCTTTAAAATGAAGCAATATATTTAAAAAGAAAAATAGACGTCAAAACAAAAAAATACATTTGTGAGCTTGTTTTATAGATACTTAAAATACTAATGATTTACCTTCTATGTGAATAGATGGTGCTGAATTTATACTTTGAAAACTAAGGTACTATTGTGCTTCTATCACTCTCTTCCCTGTGCCTCATTCCCCCCTCTTTTGGGCTCCTTTCTTTTCAATATCCACATATTTAATTGCTTTTAATGCAGCAAGATTCAAACTGGACAATATTATAATTTTCTACTAATGACATAATTATCATTTTTTGTGTTTTATGTTTTTGTGTTTAATCAACACAAAAATTACAAACAAGATTGCATAAAAATTTAATTGTAACAAGTATAATTTAAGTGTAGCAAACTCACACTTGTGGACTTATAAGTGTTCACAAAGCAAGTGGCTATTTGATTTCTATCATGGTGAGATCCACAGTTTTTTAAATAAAGATAGGTGAAAAATGAGATGAGAAAGGAACCACCAAGTAAATTCAGCAAACGTTTCTTGACTGTTATTGTGGTGTAGTAATGGGTGCACTGAGCAAAGATCAAGACGCACACAGTCTCTGACATAGAGACTGTATAAACCAATAGAAGGAAAGAGCAATTATAGTGAATGACTTTAAAATTCTTACAAAGCTCATATAGGATAAAATTAATGTGAATATTTCATTTCAAACATCAAAGTACAAGAGAAATGGAGTGACGTAGGGTCAATCAAGAGACATTTCTAGCAGAGGTTAAGTTTTAAATAGCTAAAAGGTACTGAACTGACCCTTATCAGGTAGCTCAGTTGGTTAGAGCATCATCCTGATATGCAAAGGTTGTGGGTTCAATCTCTGGTCAGGACACATACAAGAAGCAACCAATGAATGCATAAATAAGTGAAACAACAAACTGATGTTTCTTTCTCTCTCTTTCTCTCTCCCTTCCTCTCTCTCAAATCAATTTTTAAAAAGATACTGAACAGTTATAAGATATTGAAAAATTATTTAGGAATATTGTGAATGTAATATTCAAATATTTTTGTGTTTATTAATTCAGAATTGCTAAAAATCCACATATATTAATAGATTAAGTATAAAACAAGCCAATTTATTCTTATTTATTTCCATAATAAATGTCAGAGCAGTAATCTTTTCAGGTAAAAAATACATTTCAAATATGTTTTCATAACATAAAGTCCTACTATATTGGCTGTTAACTGATCATTGTGATGTATTTTGTGACCATTAAGTTGTTAATTCTCAGTATACTCCTTTGAGAAAGATAGAAGAGGGAATTATTACAACCCCAGTTTATTAATCAGAGAGTGAATCAGAGAAAGGTGGAGTGCCCCATATAGGGTCACACAATTGGTTAGTACCAAAGGTAAAAAATGAAGCATGTCAGAAGTCCCCAGCCATAGGCAACCGTAGCTGCCTTCAAAACATCAATCAGTGAACATATTATGTTTTTTTAATGACATGTTAATGGTTTTAAAAAACCTCTCCTGGTTTAGAATATAAACTGGTATGTGAATATCACAAATTAAGTCAGTTAAATTAGTTCCAGTGAAACCCTTTGTCCTTTAAATGAAAAATTAACCAACTTGGTACGTAGATCAGAGCCAGACCAGCTTTAATACACTCAAATTCATATAAACCTCACACTTCCCTGGAGAAAGTTGAGTGTCTAAAGATTTAATTCAAGTTCCAAGGTCAAGCTAAATAGATCTGAATTTCTTCTTAAAATGAGAGTTTCATTCCAATAAGTATCTGACTTCAATTTGCTGCTTCTTCTCATATTGGGATGGCATGGCCCAGGTCACCAAAGAAAGATCAAATCACACAGAACTGCGGAGAAATGCCCTAGAAAGGTTATTCTTCCACTGGTCAGGCTGGGGGCAAATAAGCAATTAAGAGAGCAGCTCTCACCAGGAAGATGAGGCAGAGGCGATGACTTGCAGTCTGATTTGTGTGGAGAAACTTGGATGAAGGGTGCCCTACCTTGCTCTCCAGAGGCTTTTGGTAAATGTGGTGGCTTCAATCGTATGCTATGAGCTTGAAAGCTTGTTGAATGATATATGACCAAATTAATAAAATAAATGAAAAAAGAAACAGCACAGTTCTATTCTGCTTTTTCAAGTGTCATGTCAAAAATGTGAAATCCAAAAGTATAAACATGAAAAGTCTCACCATAATTTCTTATGGATAGCCATGCTTCATTTTGACAGAGTATTCTCTAACACTAGATTTTGTTTTTGTTGTTGTTGTTGCTGCCGCTTGTTTGTTCATCTGTTGATTGGTTGGTTGGTTGTTTTAAATAATTCCACATTGGTTGGAAGCATTCTAAAAATGCAAATGGCCGAAGTTCCCAGTTTTATCATCATCTTACTGTTATAGATTTTGTGGAGTGGGTAGATGGGTGGCTTCTATGATTTTTAATTCACATTTCATTCTAAATATCACAAATTATAGAGACAATAGAAAAATTCAGAATGGATAGAAATTATGTTTCATTGAAATTCCTAGCAAAATGTCATCCTTTGGTGTACTAAAAATCTTTTCAGTAATAATGATGAAATACATGTTTCAGTGACAGTAAAAAGCTATTTTAGAGAACTTCATCAGTGAGGTAGCATCACATTTTTAGCATAACCTCAGATGAAACCTTATTAAATTGAAGGAAATCATGAGTGTCAATGAACAGCATAATTTTTAATCAAGCCTTTAAAAGAAATACTTAAGAGCATAACAAAAATAGCAAAGACTTGATTTTGTTACTAAGTATACCGGAACTTTAAAATACATTTTAGAGAAACATACAACTTCAAAAATGCAGGATGACTTTTTCATAGAAGTTCAGAAAGTGATTTCAAAGACAAGCACATCTAGATAATTAGAGCATGCGTGTGTGAGAACCCGAGCAACGGTGCTCTTTGGAGACCCCGTGAAGCTACAGAAATTGCAGAAGATTTTTTTTGAGCCTGAAAACATGGCAAGGGTGAAGATATGAAGTCCGAGGACAGACTAAAACACCTGAAAGTGTAAACTGTAGGGAAAAAAAAAAAAAACTCACTGGAGTAGATTTAGTTGAAATATTTGAAACTTTAAATGACACAGATAATATCAACATGAAGTGCTTATTTTCAGTGCAGCACAAGAAGACAGGACCAGAAGGTCATAAGTGTCCTTATGAAAGGAAAGAACAAATTTGGAGCAATCATAAGTATCAGCCATGCCAGGAATAACAAATGTGTGGGAAAAGATTTCACAAGAGGAAATATTAAGCTAAAAATTCTGCAGTGGCCTGGAGCATAAAAGCCTGCATCTGAAGAAGAAACATCAGGAAACACTCTGAGTGTGCAAACCAGGCGTTTCTTGTTTCCCATTGCTCTTAGGGCAGAGCCTGGTACCAAGGACCAATTCAAATTTCCTTGCTTGCTACTACTTCTCAGCAACCAGCACACTGGTAAGCTTAGAACACACATATAATAAATATTTAATGAAGTTAATGTGTTAGTAAAATTAAGAAACATTAATATAGTTATCTAAACTAACTTGTACTACTTCAGTAACTCAAATGAAATTTAAAGCTAAAGTGAATTAGCATTTACAAGCAAAAGATGCTATCATTCAATAAACACACAATTAAATTTCCACTACCTCCGCAATGAGTTAAAGGCATTCTGTGGATCGAAATGCTATCATCAAGCAAGTCTTGGAACTTGCAGACTATACCCTTCTCTGGGAGAATCACAATGCTCACAAGCTTTATCAAAAGCTCTGGGAAGTCTTTCAGTAACACACACACATATACAAACACACTCATTCTGCTAATTGGGTTGAACTCACTTAAAAAAAAAAAAAACTTATCCACAGACTCCACAGGCTCTTTTTGGCATGGCGGTGGGGAGGACTCATCTGGTTGACATTTCATGAAGCTAGGAAAAAAGTTGATAATAAGATGATGATCTAGAGTAATTGGTCCTTAATTGCCTTTGATGGCCAAAATGCAAGAGGCCCATTCAGTTTGGAACCCTCAAGATTTAGATCACAGGGGATTTAAATAAGTCTGGGTGAAGACTAGAACTTGGACTTGCCTTGTTCATCTAAATTTCCCTTGAAGTCTTCAAACCAATTGTGCACCTTGGAAAACTTAACCAACTATTGTCAAAGGATTGGAATCGATCATGCTCCCTAATGATACTTCCATTCTTTCTAGTTCCTTCCCTTTGTTAATTGCACCACAACTTTTGACGTCACCAAAACCCTCTTAAACTATCTTATCCAGTTTGGCCTATTTTCTTTTCTTATCTATGATGATTGGATTCCCCTGTTGATCCTCTAAATTGCTCTTGCCCCAGAACCTCAGTTTCTCTTTATCCCTACTTGTAGCTTAATCTTCAATCTCTTCTGTATTGTATTGCCAGAGCCTTTTCCTCAGCCTGAAACCACATTGAAGTTTCTCCCATTCTAGAAAGTGTTCTCTTGATTCACTATTCCCACATAGCCGTGCGTTGAGCTTGATCCCTTTTTCATCCCAATTCCTTGAAAGACTTATCCATACCCAACATTCCCATCTCTTCACTTCACTTCACTCCCTGCTCTTTCTTCAGGCCTTTACTCTTTCGATTTCCAGTAAGTTACTAATTCTCAGTAAGTTACTAATAACCCCTGAAATGCAAATGCATCCACTATCCTAAAGGCTTTACTTGCATGTAGATTTTCCCTTTCTTTTGTCGTGGTTGATTACTTGTTCTAGGGTGAAAGCCTTTCCCTCACTGGAATTTACCATAACCTCACATTCATGGTTTTTCTTATATCTCCAATTGTCCTTCTCTGACTAGTTAGTGAATCCTTTTCTTTACTTACCTATAACACTTTCATATCTTAGTTCTATCCTTAGCACACTTCTGTTTTCCTTTTGATGACCTACCCAAGGATTTTTACTCATGCTTATCCTTAGTGGTTTCCCATTGTAAACTGAAGTTTACCACAATGACCACTCAATTCAAATCCTTTTCATCCTTGTTTGGATTACTGAAGCAGGATTTTGCTTAATAATAGTCTTATCTGTGGTTCTTTCCTCAGAACATCTGCCCTCCACTTGGTGGCTGGAGTGATGTATCTAAATGCACAGCTGACTTCTTAGAGGGTAAATTCAGAGGAGGCAGGAATCTGGTGTCTGTCTACCTCTCCAGCCTCTTTTTTTTCTCTATTCTCTGCCTCTTTGAACTGTTTGCTTTTAACGCTCTACATATAACATACCATATGTTACTTCTCTTCTGTGATCATGATACCCCTGAAGTATACTCAAAGGCTACCACTTCCTGCTGTCACCACATGCTTAGGTAAATTTTGCTCACGTTGAAAACTCAGTGGATGTGTTACTTCTTCATACAAAGCTTTCCTAACACTCTCAAGTTGCATTAGTTGTCTTTCCTCTGTGTAGCATTTTACTGTGTACACCACAGTTTGTTATATACAGTTTGTTTCACTTACTGCACTGTAATATAATTATAAGTTTGTGTTATTATTTACTCTACTAGATTGTGAATTTCTTAAGGTAAGTGTCATATCTAATTTATTTTGTATCTCCAATGCCTGTCAACCTTGCCTGAAACAGAACAGTTTCCAATCAAGGTTGATGGGAGGAAACGATAAATGAATGCTAACAGCTCGGTTGTTCTTCTAGGCTGCTGCAGGATGGACCTTTGCTGTATCTTCCTGGAGGCAATAAAGTAGAAAACACCCACAGATACACACATTAAGCACTCCTGATTGTAAGATATGTTTCATTATATATTTGTCTACCATTTTGAGTATTTAAACTATACTTTAAATGTACGTTGGAATCTTACGATTTAAAAGAAGAACAGTGAATAAAATTCCAGATATGGGAATCATTCCAGTCTTTCTTCTTTTCCCTTTCCTTCATGTACAAAAACTCTGATTTGTATTTTTCTGCAAATCTGTATTTCCAGGATTTGAGTTACTCAAAGTGAGTTAATACCTAATACGAGATTGTTTTTAAGAGTTCTGGAAAACAGCCCAGCTTAGAATATGTGATTAAGCTTCATGTTCCCTGTGGCTCTTCCAGTTTTGTGCCATTCGCTCATTAGGATAATGAGAATTTCAGCAGTTCTATGGGAAAAGCTTTGAGTTCCTCTAGTGAAGGGAATCGTATAAACATAAAGCACTCTTCAGAACAGCAAATGCAATATTCTATACTAACTTATGTCTTACTGTCATTATTTCTAAAAAAAGTGAGTGGATTTTTCCCCTGGAATTATCTTCAAAGACTTCTTTGTAGTTGTATTAGTCAGGAAAAATTCAATGTCATAGCCTGAACTTTCCTTTTTCCCCACATAGTCCATATATGTTCCATTGTTCAACAAATAAAGGGAGGTGACTGGATGATAAGGGGATTTTTCAGTCATTTTCAATTAGCTGCAGAATGTTTCTTTACAGTAGCTTGGTTTCTGGTTAGCTGACCCACAGAACAATGACGACCACTTTGCACTGCAGAGACAGTGCTGACAGAAGGATAATGAGAGAAACTGTCTCGGGGTTTCCCATTAACAAGTGTAACCAAAGCCCCCATTGTCCTTGCTAATGGGTAATAGTATATTACGCTATTGGTGAAGGCCTTTAGGAGATGGAGGACAAAGTTGCTTAATTAGTGGCATCTGAAGTGTTACCTCTACTGCTCTCCTGAATCTTCAGTTTTCCTACAGTTTCTAATTATTTTCCTTTAAATAAGAATACAGTACCAGATTTCCCAACTGGATTATGCTCCGCCCCTCATCTGAATGGGTAATCAAGCACTTCTTATTTCAATCAAAATACACTCAAATAGAACCTAACCACAGATGTATGAATACAAGCAGTACTGGTATTGATATTGATTTTCCAGTAAATCATCTTAAGCCCAAATGATCAAAAATCAAGACAGGTCAACATCAAAGAAACAGGAATATTGGCATGAAAGCAAGCTCCGTTGATTGGTACAAATTAAAAGATCATTTATTAGTGATTATGCTGTATAATACTGCCAGTGCCAAATGAATGCAATTAAGATGAAATGGGCCCCTGCAGCTATAGGGGTTAATAAAGACTGAATTCCTAATGATTTTTCCATTAATTATGAAGATGTCCACAAAACAGCCTTAACAAAGTGGTGGCCACCTCAGACAAATCTTTGTAATCTGGATACAAACACTTTCTTTAATTGGCACATTACTAAGATAATATAAAGATTTCAACAGTTCCTAATCATTTCTTGCTGGATACGAGGTAGGTAGGAAAAAGGTTTAGATTTTTTGTGAGGAACAAAAACAGGAGAGCTGATGTTTTGAAATATCTGAAATAATTCTGATGAGAGTCTGATTAATGACATTGTTTCAAGCCCAGAAGACCAAATATAAAGAGCATCTTCCTGTTTTGCATAATTAAATTATGCCTCCATATACCAACAGAGTTCTTCCCTTGTCTACAAATATGAGTTCTGTAAACCCAGAGGAGGCAAGGAGGAAAGGAGGGAGGAAAGGAGAAATAAAGGAAAAAATAGAAAGGATGAATTCTTAAATGATTCTGAGTTAAAGGATACATTTGTTCTCTGAATGACTAAGAACAAAAGTAAATCCTTTTAAAGATGTACATTCAATGTGCATTTGAGCTTAAGTTTAGAACTGAATCCGTGGCATTCACCTCAACCTCACAACCTGCACTTTTATTGATAGGCCAGTCTAATTTAATCCTGGTGAAATCAGAAAACATAAAATTTAAATCTTTTCTATTAATTAGTATAACTTGTCTAATTGATCTTAGAAAAAGAACATTTCTCTTTTTTTAAGAAAAATATTTTACAATGTGCCCTTTATATGAGGGCTTTGACAGGCTTGTATCTCTCCTTAAAAACAATCAGATGAGGGACTCAATGAATCAATGACAAAAGTCACACAAGAGAAGAATGTTAGTAGCTTGTGACAACTCACCTGCCCCAAAGGAATAAGGTAAAGAGCCTGAGAGTGATGTGTATGTGTGTGTGAGAGAAAGAGAGGGGGAGAGAAAGCAGGGGAGAGATATTGAGAAAAGTTGAAATTTTATTTTTTTATATATAATATGACTATAAAATCTCAAAAATTATGTTGCAAAGGAGGTCTACGAAACAAAGAATTTTGTGTCACAGCTGACACCCCTTAAAGAGTGAACATGCCAGCTGTAACCTGTATTGTTCTCATCAGCTCTCCTGTCTCAGGCTTCCCTTTCTATGGTTTTAGTTGGGGACGCAGAGCAGACTCTTTCATCGGGGTAAACACGTTTATACCTGTTTACAGATGCAACTTGATGCATGTGCGCTCGTGACTTTCATGTGACCATCTGCTACTCGGATGCTCTCAGGCTGTCCCAGACAGGCACCATGCAGATGTGACTCACAGCCAGACAGGCTCGAGTTTGCACTTTCTCTGTGCTTCACTTCTCTGAGTCTTTGTCTTCCTACCTTTGAAATGGACAGTTAATAAATATACCCAGGTCACATTCTTGTTATGAGGTCTAAAGAAAATAGTATATGTGTATTTCTCAATATAGTGTCAACCACATAGCAAATACTCAATATACAGTGGGGATATTTTAATTCCCGTCCTTTAATTTCAAAGATTATTGGGTTATAACCATTTAAATAATATTATCGAACTCTTGTATCTCAAGCAAATTAGAAAGCACTAAGGTTCTAGAGAGTCTCACAAACTCTTGGGTGGGCCTGGAGTTAGTTAATCATGAAACTTAATTTTCAACCTAATTAGTTATCTAATTGTGCTCCTAAAATTGTTTACTATGTTTGCATGTACACCTATTTGTGATATATAGATGCATTCTGCTCCTTGATTTTTATATTTACTTACATGATAAATATGCCATCAAGAGAACATTGGGAGAGACATTTTTTCTTAGCTCTAATATTTTTAATGAAATTTCATTGTTACCTGTTGTTCTTCAATCCAGAAAAATAAATACAAATATTCTTTTGATGTTGTGTGTGTGTGTCTGCTTAATCATGTTATAAAATATATTTCTCAGGATGGATAAGGAAAGAGCTTGAAATACCTGAGTTAGAATGTAAGCATCCCAAAGACAGGGCTGGATCGTTTCTACTCTTTAAAATGTATTGCGTACGCCATCAGGAACAAGAAAAGTGATAGAAGTGGCCAGAAAGGAGATTTCACTTTGAGTCAGGATTCACGAAAAACTAAGTACTATGTGTGGTGAAAGACTTTCCCCAGGAGATAGGAAGCCCAACCCCAGTCACCGCTTTTACTTTGCCGCTTTGATAAGCAGCAAAATTTCCTGCAATATTAAAATATAAATATCCTTCTGAAGATTACTGCTCTGGAGGTCATTTTCTTATTTCTTTTAAAGTCATTCAGTTCACTCAAATGTATTTTTCTGAGTGTCTGGACTGCCTTTCTATTGTGCTTCAAGGATAACCACAAGGGCTACGTAGCAAGTGTGGATTTTTTTTTAAGGAGAAGCTATTTTATGTAATGCAAAAAAGGGTTATATCCTCTCAACCTCAGGCCTGACAGGCAAGTGAGCCTGCCTAGCTACTTCAACTGAAGAAACTTTTAGAAATATTATGGGGCTGGCTGTTTCTTTCTTCTTTCATATCTCCTTTTTTTTTTCTTTGTGGTTTGCATTTGAGCTTTCCCTGCGATGTGGTTTTCCAAATTTTATTTTTATTTTGCACATGTTGTTTCAAACTGGTGAACTGTTCATGAATAATGCTAGTTTATTTTCATAACTTTGTTTTATGAGAAGAAAGTTGCCGAGAGACATTTTCTCAGAATGGAGCAGACATGTTTGGTAGGTGAGGACAGACAGATGGTGTCAGGAGCATTTTTCTGTTATGGGGAAGACCAACCAGCGCTGAGCTTTCCCGGATACCCACAGCCAGTCAGGCTCCTCTGGGACAAGGTGTGATTTGCATGTTTCTTTCATCAAATTTTTCCGATGCCATATTAATAGTTCAAAGGAAGTATATAGAGTTCCTTCTTTCTTTACTCTTATTTTAATACTGAATGGTCTTTTTGTACAGCATTTGATTTTAGTTTATAAATAAATAAAACACCTGACAATGGCCGTTCATGATATCTCTCTAAACTTCTGGGCCAATTACGGGAAAATCAGATCCATGAAAATTTAGCAACGTCCATAATATACTGGCTAATTTGTACTCCTCATATGCTGACAGGGAGCAGTACTGCTTTTCTGGATTGGTAACAAGGACTCCTATCTTCTTTATATTTCTGGTAATGAGTTTCATTGCATAATATGCACTGTATATCCTCACCAGGCTTATAAAGTTCGGTTATCTCTTGACATATTAGTAATTTTGAATATATAGGTAGATCTCATGTATTATTCAGGCAATAAGAAATTACAATAAGGCTTTGTTATTAATTTTTAGAGTCCCCTCCAAAGTTTTCTTGGTAGCACCTCATTTGTGAACATACAAATACATACGATCAATTTCCTTAACTACACCAAAGGAAAAAAAACCTAAGGTATATGGTTAGTATGCTTGGAACAGAATGTTCTCAACTTCCTCAAGATCTCAGGTGACATATGTGATGAAATCTTGAGCAAATCTTGAGCAAATTCACATAAAATTTGGAACAAATTTTATTCTGTTTGCAGAGGTTGATATGCATCAACCTCATTGTTCCCACCCCAAAAAGCAACCCTTTTCACATTTCATAAATGCATCTACACATTCGCGCATACACTTCTCTGCCATCACCTATGGGTGCTCCTTGCCAAAGTTTAACTCTACTTTCCCAGCTTCCACTCGATCAGCATGAGCTGTCAGCAAACTCATACCTGTACTTTCCTACTCTTCCTTCTGACACTCTACTACCCCTCAATCCCCACCCCCAGCTCCTAGTTCATTATACTGTAGATGTACTGCTTTCACTTAGTTAACTTATATTTAGTAAGATATACTTGTTAAGCTTCACTTAGTGGCTTATAGTAGCTAAAGCTCTGCGATATGGCAATGGCACAATGGACATGTTATCGCCGTCAGTTTGAGTTTCTGACAGTGAATAAGCAACTGCAATACAGTGCGACATGTGCTGTGATGGGAGGCAATAGGAACACGTGAAGGCAAGCCTCACAGGGTGAAGAGGGTTAGAGACTTGTTAGGCTTGAGATTGGCTCTCCCTGAGGCTCCTTTGACTGAAGCTCATCATGAAACCGGCCAGCCCCAGCGGGGCCCAATTCCTTGGTCCTGTTCCACACCCTCAGTGAGAACTCCACTGCTCTAAGCCAGACAGGCCCAGCTGAGTGACCTGCCTGTGTATGCTGCTGCTGTGTCACACCCAGTCTGTTTCCTTAGGATGCCTGTGGTCTGACCCAGGTGGAGTATCTTGCCCTGTAAACACTATGCTTGGATCTGCTAGCCATCTTTGTCCCCTTCTTCCCTCTTATCTCACTATTACTTCCCAGGGCCCATTTTACAATTTGCCTGTGATCTTTAGTTTTGTCCCTACTCCTTATTAGCTTTTCATATATAGGCTCCATATATGTTCTTCAAGCATTAATAAGGTAAATAATGTTTTACCTGTCTCTAAGTTTTCTCATTAACATTGTTTCTCTGCCTCATTTATACCTATCTGGAAGACCTTTTCATCCTGGAGCCTGAGCCCAGTGTTGTAATGGGCTGAGACTTTGAGAGGGTTATGAGGAGGGAGTGAGTGTATTTTGCAAGTGGCAGGGATGTAAATTTTGTGGTCAGAGGGTGGTGGGCTTTGACAGAATGATTTTTTAAAAAAAGGATCAAAGCAGTATTTCTTGTCCCCCAGGTTCCTCTGAAACCTTTTGTTAGCATGAAGATGACTTAAAAAGAGTCTATTTCCCTCTTCCTTGGTTGGAACTTTGTGACTGCCTTGATTGCTAAAATGTGGCAATGCTGCCTAACTTCTAAGACTAAGTCATAAAAACACCTAGCTTCCAGTGACTCTCTGTGGAGATACTTGCCCTTGCAGTCGAGTCACCATGCTGTAAGGAACCTCTACCATGTCCACACTGGTGATTCACAGAAACCTGGAGCATGACAACTGACTTTTTTATTCCACTACATACGGGGCAGTAATTTTTTCACAGCCATAGTAACTGAAACACCTCTAGTCACACAGTTCCTCGTTTTATCCCCATGTTTTCCCCACCTGAGGAAACCATTCTTTTGCATATCAAATTCATTACTCTCAACATTCCATGTTTTATAGTTTTTATTGTATTTGTATTTGTACCTATTAGTATATACTTTTTATTTTAGTTTGTTTTTAAGGATAGCTGTCCACCTTTGAAGTTCTTTTTTTCTACTTTATAATTTATTCTAAAATTCACACACGCTGATGCTTGTTAGTGTAGTTCATTTATTGTGATAATAGTGTAATATTGTATGTGAATATACCACAATTTATTTATTTTCTCAGCATTTGAGGACATTTTATTATGTTTTTGCCATTTTGTATAGCACTGCTATGAAAATTCTGGGATGTGTATAAAGAGTGGAATTGCTGGGTAATATAAATGCTTAACATCAGGACGTAAACATTCAGTTTAATTGCACCTGCTTCCTTCTCCTTCAGCAGTTTATGAGAGATTTGGTGCATCCCAGGAAGGAGCTGGATGAAAGAAATGCTATACATTCAAATTTTTGTGACCCTGATTAAAATATTGCTTTTATCGCATGAGATCCTTCGCTTCCTTGTGTTGATGTCTCCACATTTGCCAGCATCGTAGTCAGACAGGGATTTAGCTATTTTAACACACTCACAGAGAAGAGCACCCCGCTTTGCAGTCGTGTACCCACATTCCTCCTCCCACCTACCCAGATGATGATCCAGGTAATTTTCCAAACTCTCCTAGCTCCTGAAAGGAGAGGAAGAAACAAGAAGGACCAGGATACCAAGTCCCAGACTCTCAAGGAAATGCAGACCTGACAAAAGAGCCATCAGCTGGCTTATGCAGATATAAAAGTAAAAACTTCTTTAAAATTCAACGGACTTGTTGTGATTGATTTATTTTTGTTGTTTCAGAATTAACACTAAAGGTTTTCATTTATTTGTAAGGTGATCTCACAACCAGTACTACAATGTGCAACATGGAAGTGGGAGGGATGCTTAAGAGGCAAGCTGCTGCTGCTGCAAAACAGAGGTGAGGCCAGACACGCAGGGAATGCTTGTGAGTGAGCTCTGTTACAGCAAATCAGGAGAAAGGACAGTAAAGCCATCAGTGAAGAATAGAAAATACTAAGGTGTCTATATATTATTTTGAATGACCTCAATAATGTAGCAAATTGCAGATGTAACCTTGAGGATTAAAAGGGAAGAATTAGAAAAGTATTGAAGATTTTTAGAAGTAGAAATTGACCCATTAAAAAACCCCATGTAATATCCTTCTACTTCTTTAGTAATCTACTGATCAGGTGAAGAGAATTATTAAAAAGGACATCAAATTAAAAAATCAGTCTGTCTATCTATCTATCATCTATCTATTTATCATCATCATCTATCTATCATGATAAAAAAAGGATAACTTTCCAGTATTATCTCACATCCTTTTAAAAGTATTTTCCTTAAGTGCTAATTTTAACAAAAATTTACAAAACATAAAAGACTAATGAACCTTTAATATTAGTAAAGAAAGCATATTTATAACCAACTGAGATTCCCACTGGAATTCCTCCAGGAAAGCAATTTATTGTACCTTACAGAGAGCAACACTGAAAAGCAATGTGTTCATCAGCTCTATTATTTTAACGTAGAGATACACCATTTAATTCAACACTAAGGCACAACTAACCAACCTGTTTTTAAAGAATAACAAAATTTACTGTTTTTAGACATGGCTCTGTTTAGTCACTTCTATTTATTTGCTTTGCTGTCAGTATCTCCTTATAGAAAGTGGTGCATTTTAGCACCATAGAAATACTCTATAAATTTTTCATCTTTGTAATGTAATTGTAAACTTAAATAAAAGGGGATCATGTTTGCAAATAAGATGAATAAGAATAAAAACAAGAAGAGTTTCACTCAGTGCTATCTCCTCACATATTCAGGTGTCTAAACAATATGCAGATAAAGCTGAGACCACCTTTAAGACATGCAGGAGAGCTTTCCCTGACCTTTTCAGCAGAGGGCCTCTGAATGACGGGCCCGCCCAATAGCTCAAAACCTTTACACTTATGGCTCTTGGCTTCATTTAATTAAAATCAATACATAAATAATTGCACTTGATATTGGGCAGTGGGGGATTTATTTTGAAATCCTTTAAGATAGGAAATGTTCTGTTTGAAAGAAAATAGATGAATCACATTCTTTTGGGGCCCCCAGACTCTTCTGCTGGGACTGCCTCTCCCCACATAGCAGTGGGGATATGAGCATGTGTGAACATTATTTCACAGATAACAGAATCATCTGCGTTCCTGTGTTCAGACTGCAGAAGCTCGAGGCTATAAGCTTCATGTGTTTTAGCTATAATCACTGCAAGTTAGTATATTAATGATAAATAACATATAATAATGGAGACCATTGTTAGCAAGAAGGTTGGTAAGTGGACTTTGTCCTATTTCTAAGTTTCTCACAGATAAGTAAGTCTATGACCTTTACTTCCTACTCAGAGATTTTTGTCTACAACTTGCCACTAAAAATATAACATGACGGAGGAGAAGTTCTGCTCATCTTAATATTGGTAACTGCTATGGCTTCTACATTCAGCATACATTTTGTGAGGTGCTCATCTGGAGGTAATACAGCAGTGATCAACGGTTCAGACCCTACCAATAGACAGCACATTGATAGTTAGATCTGCACCTTTTACTTGTTGGCTTTGTCATCTTAGGTGAGTTACCTCATTTTCCTTCTATACAGGGTGACTTCAGTACTAGTATCCCATGACAGAGTGGTCATGAAGTTTAAATTAGATAATGCAGGCAGAACTTCATACAGTGTGCAGCACACAGTAAGAGCTCAGTAAGTTAGGAGTTAATACCATTACTTCAACCTGGAGGGCTACTGATACAATTTCATGTAATAAAGTGCAATATTAAAATATGCTCAAGGTGAGTTTGAGATAGTGGAACAACAAAACCACCAGAACACTGAACTATGCTTAACTCCAGGGACAGACACTTTTGCATTGGTGGCACTGATGGGCAAACATATGGAAGAATGCCATTGAATGATGGGAGAATCTTTACGAGGCAGTCCTCAGTCTGGAACAGACATGGTTTCAGATTAAAGTTTCAGAGACATGTAATTCAGTGTGTTTACAATCCAAATAAGCCACTTGGGAGAGTAGCACTACCCATAGAACCTATAGTTTTTTATTGTAGTAATAGAGTTCAGTAGTAATAGAGCTCAATAGTAATAGAAAGAAATAAGCCAGACTATAGAATTGCTATAACCGAAATTTGTGTGGTTGGGATACAGGACTTGACTTTAAGAAGTAGCTTAGGGAAGTTGAGGCAGAAAGACTAAGAACACTTTGCAGTACTCTGTATATGGTTCTAAGAGCTAAGATTTTGGACCGAGGCCCATTTGGGTTTCCTTCCCTTCTTCTCACTTACTGGCTTTGTGACTTTGGGAAAATGACTCAACCTTATTGAATCTCAGCGTTTCATCTATAAAATAAGGATAAAAATGTCAATTTAGTATAGAATTGTGTTAACAATTAAATGGAATAGTGAATACAAATTGCCTTGTAGAGTTTAAGCTTATCATGAGTTATGTAACTACTAGCAATTTTTACTTGGCATTTATCACATCAGCATTGTTGTAAGGAAAGAAACAGCCATTAGTTCATCAGTGGATATTAATTGTGGGATTACTCTGTGACAGGCACAAGACTGGTATCATAAGAAAAATAATGCCCTATATACCTAAGGATCCTAGAGTGCTATAATAGAGGACCTATAAAAATTAAGCAAAAGAACTTTATAATGGACTTCAGGCCAGGCTTCATAAAGGAGTTAAATTAAAAGTTGACGTATGAATAGCACAGGCCAGGATACTTAGTTCAGGAGGGCCTTCCTGGGAGTGAGGCAACATTCTCCATTGAATGCAACTCTATGGTATCTTCAGGGACCAAGAGCTGAGTCAAACCAATATAGGCTGGAACAGAAGGAAAACACAAAAATAAAATTTTAAAAGCAAAATCGATCTAATCCCAGAACAGAAGTTCAAGCTGCACTTGTCTTATGCCTTCATTAATTGGTGGGAATTCCAAATTCACATGCCAATACACAGACCGGTCAGTTGGCCTTCAGATGGAAAAATATGTGTGACAGGTATTGAGAAATGGTAGTCTTTTTCTTTTCCTTGTTTTCCATGTTGTATTAATTTGACCTTTATCATGCCTTCCATGTCTTTCTCTTGTTCCTACACTTGTAAGAGAAAAAAGAAAGTCAAGGAAAAGGGAACAGTGAAGAAACATTTTGTAATTTAGCACGATATAAGTATAGGCATTGCATTAAAATGCTGACTGTAAATGTACTGTGTATCTATTTATGCTGGTAATGTGCACATCATTCATTTTATATGAGCTTGACTTTCTAGGAATGAACTTGATTCTGTTTTCTTTTTGTTAAAGAAATTTATAGGTCGGTTAATTTGGGACCTGATCTCATGCTAGTCTGTACACACATGATCCACATGGCATCTCACAAAACCACAAGGGGGACACATTTTTCATTTTGCACATATAGAAAGTGAAACTCAGAAAGATAATGTAACTTGTGTCCAGTTTCAAGGAATAAAGAACAGAAGCTTTGGGACCTGAACCCAACTAGTGTGAGTCTGAAGACTGTGCTCTTTGCATGATGTTAGGGAGGGCAGTGCGGCCAAGTGGGAGGGGCCGTGTCAAGGAAGAGCCACCTGCACTTCCTGCTAATCCCTACAAACTGTCAGTCTATTAATAGTCATAACATATTTCAAAATCATCCATTAGCAGAAAAAGAGCCAGCTGTATTGTTACTTAGATAAATATCATTATGGTACATCTAGGATAATAATAATGCCAAACCTCCCCATCAACTCCATTACTTGTATACTATTCCAAATAAGACATTTACAGTAGTTGAATAAGTTAATAAATATCAATGAGTCTGATTTTGGAAAATATTGAACAATAGCAAATGAGCATGTGACACAAAATAACTTCAAAAATTCCACAAATAAAGCAGAGCCTGAATGTGTAAAGAGTGTGCGCTTTCTGATAATACTCTTAAGAATTGTTAAGGGAGAATTTAATCTGTACTATAAATTGAGAAGATAATAAAACCAAACTAACATGTTGTGTGAGTACGAAAGTATAGTAAAGGATAACATGAGACAAAAGTACCAAAGAAATTGTAGTAAGAAGAGGCTCTCAGGGAGAAAAGCCTCGGGCTGTTCTTAGCTTTGGTAAGTACAAGGCTCTGAACACAGTAGGGACACAATCAATGCTGTGACTAATGGACTCATAAATGTGCAGCATCTTGAAATTAATGATAACTTTAACATGTCTGAGGCCTTGAACTTATCTTATAAATTGGTCTTGGAAAGAGTAAAGGAAGAAAAATATTGGGCAATCAGGAAGTAATGAAGATCTTGTAAAAATAGCTATCTACAAAAGCAAGCTAAGTGAGTTCTCGGAAAGTCAGCGTATCTACAAATCAGCAGGTCCGGAAGATACACCTTCTATCTGTGGGATGAAAAACTGGCAAGCATACTAACTGCATCATTTACAGTTATTTTTGAAAAACTGTAGGGATCTAGGGAGTTACAAGAGATGAAAGGGAAAGAAAATACAATGCTCCACTTACATTTATAAAAGAGATGAAAATGACCCCCAGAAAACTCAAAAATAATTAAAGTTAAGAAAAAGGGGGACATTCTAATGGCCTACATAAATGTAGCATTTTGAGAATATATTCACATTCAAAGAGAATCGTTTTAAGTTTAAAATACAAAAAGAACTTGAATACAAAAGAATTTGCATTGAGTAACATTTCAAAATGAAGTCACTTGTTTACTTGTACTTGTTTGAGCAAAATAATTCTCTATAATGAGCTCTCACTACTTAAATGAAAAAAAATGCTTGAAGGATGGTAAATACTAATTATAAGTATAAAGTTGATTTTAAAACACTAAAGAAATATCACAATATTTAATGTCACTTTTATGTAGATAAAATTGTTACTTTTTTATTGAAAACACATTGATAGAATGCCTCTTACACGCCGAATGCTGCGCTATGTGCTAGAAACATGAAGAGGAACAAAGCAGGCTCCCTGACCGATTACACAGGGGAAGTGTTTAATTAGCATGTGGCTTCCATATTGTATGCATTTAATAATGTTGACTACTATCATTACTATTAGTTATTAATTCTCAAAAAGACCTTTACCTAGTGGAGATGTTCTATTAGTTTTCCTAGTTGGCCTGATCATCATCTTAATAACTAGAACATGAGAGCTAGTTCAAGGGGGAATTCTGTGAAATTTTAAATGGCTGGAGATGGGATAGAGCAGCAAGCTTGCCCTTCCTCCTTCCTCCAGGAATGGTAACTCATGGCTTCACTCAGCTCTGTGATCTTTCTTTTAGATTTCACTTATATAATCGAAACAAATCTTAGATTTAATGAGCATGTTGAAGGTACATCTTTTCCCCTGATTTCCTACAGGAACTGGGAACTCCAGGTTTGATTTAGCATGCTATGAGACTTGTTTTGTATGTAGACTGTGTTGCTCCATGAATCTCCTTTTCAGAAATGTACTTATCATTGAATGGAACTTCTTCTTAGTTGTTTTGTGTTTTTCCCATGTCTTATGCAGTTGTGTCAGCAAAAGTTATCCTGGACTTTGACACCTGGTAGTAAGGTTCATCACTGAGACAGAGTGTATAATATGCATTTCCTTTTTGGAATGTATTTTTTTATATTTTATTTAAAAATTTTTGATATTTTTAAATGTTATATTTTGGGACATATTTATTCTTGACATTAGAATATGGAAATTTGTACACTGAAATTAATAATTTTAGATCATTTAAAGCATAGTATATTAAATAATCTATGAATTTTTTTCTGTAATGCGTATATGTTACATAGGAATTTTTATGCTTATAATTTTGTTGGTCATAGACAGTAAAGAACTCATATTTGTTGTTATAAAAACAATAAGTGCTATCATTTACTGAGGAATTACTATATGTCAAGTACTGTGTTAAGTATTGAACATATTACTTAGGTTTTAAATAGCCTTGAGGCTTGCTTTCATTATTACTAACTCAAATAAGGAAATGTTGAAGGTTTTTTTATTCTGAGACCCAGGTTGTTAACCCCTGTGCTGCTAAAGTCTTTCATGAAGTGGCCAAGTACAAATTCTCAGAATTAATGTCCTGACATACATTATAAGGCAAGGCAGGAGGAATATATCTTAGTCTAATTCTGAAGGGACAGACAGAACAAATGAGTACTTGATTTCAAAGAAAGATAAATTAAGATGTATAAATGCCCGTATATCAGTGGAATGGAAGCATGGGATTCTGAACCCAAAATGACTAAAGAAACAAAAAGGGAGAAGCTGGCATGTCCTGTGTGCGAGGCCTTGGGCTGTATCTTCAGCCCCTCAAGGACCTTGCAAGATAAGCAGTCCATTTCCTTGACACTATGATGCCACTGATTATGACATCCAATAGATTTAATAATAGTTTATATTTTTTTAGGAGAAAGTTATACATCAAATACACATATCAAGTATAAGATTTATTCTGATCATGTAAGTTTAAAATGTGGAAAAGAAAATTAACAGAACTAAGTAATTGTACTACGGTTCCCATTTTGACAGATGTGGAAACTGAAGTTCAAAGAGCTTCAGAACTTCTTCAAAGCCAGAAATCTAATTTTAGTAGTAATATGAGTTGAGATTTATCAAGCACATACTATGTAGCAGTCACTGTTTCAGGCACTTTTTATGTACTAACTATTTAAACCTCACAGGTAATTACTTTGATTATGTACATTTTACAGATGACTGAAGTGAGACCCAAGAGAGGTTAAGAAATGGCTGGCTATGAGATTGAAAACTGGCAACTGCCTAAGTGCCTTCTACCCTGTACACGAAGCGGTCCTGGCCAGCCTGGACATCCATGGCAGCCTCTGCTCTCCGGTCCACAGAGATGGGCTCACTCTGGAGAATGGCTGATGTTAGGGCTAATTCCTTCTCACTGGCTCTGTCCCACTAAAATAAACCTTTCAAAGACTGGGCCTTTTTTTTGAGCTATAAAAGTGAGTTTCTCCTATTTCTATTAAAAGGTGAAATATAAATTTTAAAAATCTTAAACCCCTCTTAGTATTCCTTTTAATAATTCTTTATATTGCAGAAAATCAGTCATTCAACAACAACATTTTGGCCATTTTACTAATATGATTTCTCAGTGCCTCCTTATTGAAAAATTCTATTTTGTTTAGCTTATTATTCCAGAGATGTCATGATCTGGCTCAGACTTTTCATGACCTTGTCTTTCACTGCCTGCTGGCAAAGAATACAGGATTTTGTGTCACACTGTTTGGATACGAATCCATGTTCTGCCACTTGCTAGCTGTGCGACTTTAGGCAATCATTCTTTCTTGCTGGATTTCAGTTTCTTCGTCTGGAAGAAGTGTAGCCAGCAGGTAATGAACACTTTGTGTGAAGCATTGTTCATTATCACATTTAATCCTTACACTAGTCCTGTGAATTATCTTCCTAACAGGAACTGAGGTCCGGAGCAGTTTTGTTTAACAGTAAAAGGCAAACCGTTAGTTATGAGGGAGACTCAAGATTTGAGCTTAACTCCTTTGATTTCTGAGCCTTGACTTTGAGTCATTCCTATTTGTTAACTCCGTGACCTCGGTCCCAGGAAAGCAGGTCCCTTCATCTTCCCCACTGCTCTCTCTCCACTGGGCACCTGAGCATGGG
The DNA here is from genome assembly GCA_004024845.1 of Tonatia bakeri. Lineage (NCBI taxonomy): Eukaryota > Metazoa > Chordata > Mammalia > Chiroptera > Phyllostomidae > Tonatia > Tonatia bakeri. The sequence continues at coordinate 340,688 of PVIA01000261.1, forward strand.
CATGTGAAGTGCACGTGCAGTGCACATTTCAGAAGAGATTCCCTAACGAAAATATTTTGAAAAGCCCTGATTTATACCTGCCATTTAGGAGAGTATCAAGTACAGTCTTTATATCAACTGCATGCCTTAAAGAGAAAGGAATTATGCCTGGCACTTAGCTGAGATTCAATAAATACTTGTTGATTAATTAACTGAATAATAAGCTCATTTCAGGTCATTTATGACTATTATCACAGACAGATACTGTCTAGTATGAACATTTGGCTATTCCAGCTTAGTTCAAAATGACCTACATTTAAGACCTTGTTCTTCTTCCTTTTGTGTGAATCAGGAGACAAGGACAAGGCACGTGACAACAGCTTGTACTGTCATCTCAAACATCACATTGGTCACTTCTTGTTCATTAGTTCTGTCTGGGTTCAGGCAGCTCAGAGCTGTATGTGATACACACAGAGCTTGTTGCTTACCGTTTCCTACCCGACTCTAATGCATTTCTCTTTATTTTAGTGTTTTTCTTATATCCATACTTTTCATGTGAAAACTCTTATTTTTTAAAGTGTGCAGGTTTACACATAATAGCTTGCGAGGACCTGCCTTATTACTGTTGAATTCTCAGACTTCAGGCTCTATCTGCTGAGGATCAAGGTAACTTATCTGCTGTCTTTGTCCTTTATTTAGTGTCCTGGGGAGTGGACTTGTCTGTCTGAATGTTCTGTATTTCCCAGGTCCTTATAGAACTGTTGAAACCCCATCAAGAGAGCTTGCCAGGCAACTCCTGCCTTATTCTGCATATGTTTCTATCACTTATTAACTACCCCACTCATGTTAGTGATACTTGACTTCATTTAAAACCTTAAATACCCAAACCACAAGCCACTAGGGCTGGTTCACTTGGAAATAAACCCCTTATCACTTAATGACAGAAGGTTACCTTCGTTCAAAGAAAATAAATTGTATTGATTCAAAATCTACAGAAAGACATTACATTGTACCTGGACAACACAAAACATGGATTTTCCAAGTCAGCTATTTCTGGTTTCAAATTTCAGGTTGACTTTTCATAGTATTTAAGTTCTCTTCACCTTAGTTTCCTATCCTTAAAAGGATCTAATAATGGCCTCTTCATCAGGTGATGATGAGAATTCATTTGAAATAACAGTGGTGAAATATGACCACTGTTATTTGAAATAATGTTATTCTGGTGAAATAACAGAGTTTTCATATGTTCCTCTCTTGTTTCTTCCTATATTATTGTACCTGGCTCCATACATTATATTCTACTTATGTAGAACATAAATCATCAAACATTGTCTCTGAATAAGGATAACAAAAGGACTCTGGGTGGAGAAAAAACAGAAAGAGAATAGTCTTATTGTCCATATTTAAGAGAGAATAAAGTTGGTTTTGTTACTCCTGTGGGAATAACAAAGAACAGTAGTTACCGGGCAGGAGAAAGGTTTTGATTCTATAGAGGGAGGAAAATTCTAGTAATTACAGATTTCTAACCATTTAATGAGCTGCCTCTGAAAGTGATGACTTCTCTCCATACTGTGTATTTGCATGGACACTCATCTTCCAGAACTGTCGAGAGAGTCTTGCAAGTTGTCTGGGAGTTTAGACAACGTGCCTCCTAAAGGGCATCTCAAAGCACACACGCTGATTGGAGAACGATCTGACCGTGATATCTGCCTCTTTCTACGGCTCTGCTAACATCGTCTTGAAGCCACATCCTTGGATACATAGTCTGATTTTCCTAGAAAAAAAGAGGACCATTCTTCAGTTAAGAGTATATCTGAGGTCAAGATCTTAAATATTTATTCACATATTAAATGTTCATGGGCCTCCAGGAATAATCCTAGATGTATGAGAAAAAAAGACATTTCTTCATCTGAATGTTATTGTTTATTCATCCATATATATATATATATATATATATATATATATATTCAAATATTTTCAAACTATTTCATCCAAAATTACATTGTTTAACCAAATGTCCTATTAGGTTTACACACTATTTTGGATTCTGGGGATATGCTGATACAGACACTGCCTTTATAGGTTTTATGCTTAAGTGGGAGACACGGACAATTACACTGTACAAATAAACAGGATAATTTTATTTATCTCTGTTGTTGCTCCATATTTTAGAAAACAAAAATAAAAATTGAAAAATGTTGGTTTGAACTCCCTTCAAAATATACAGGGCAAATCCCTCCTAGAACGAACTCTGTGGAGGCTGCTGGGCCACGGCCGCCCTTCATGCCCCTCTCCTGGGTGTCAAAAATGGAACCTGTGTGGACTATTACCTTCAGAAAGCCTTTCTTGGAGAGAGCTAAACTGATGGTTTTATTTGTACCTTCCTCTGTGCTCAACATAATGTATATTCGGATAGGGAAACCAATCTGGCATGGTTCACCTCCATCCGGATAGATGTGTTCTTCCTTTTACTTGAGGAAGTTTTTATAAAACTGCTGTCATTGGCAAGGCCTGGACCTCAATGGGAACAGGAGCTTAGAACTTCAAAGTTTTCAGGATGACAGATGATTACTGCATGGTGCCTCTTAGTTATCTCCAATTTTTCATCTCTTTCAAGTACATCTTTTGTCCATACTTCAATATACATCAGAGAATAAAAAAAGAGAAAAGGAAAATGGAGCCACACTAATAATTAGCCCTCATGATTGCTGAGTACTGACCACATGCCAGGACCCATGGTGTGTGCTTTATGGCCACGGTTTTAGGTAATCCTCATAAAACCCTATGAGGCACGCATTATTTTCACTTACACCTGAAGGAATCAAGTCACTGTCAAGTACTGTGCCCGAGCTCATCCAGTCAGAGCATGCAAAGCCAGGGCAGATGTTCCCTGCCTTCCCATTCTTTACAGCAAACCTCCCCAACCTCTCTCTTGCTCCAGCTTTAAGATGAAAGGAGATGTGGACTTAAAGGGTGACTTTGTGGACCATGGCTGTAGAGAGTTATCTGCCCTAAAAGTGTGTCACTGCAGGTAGCTTTAGCTGTACGTGTAGCCACACAGCTGTGACAGAGAAGTAGTTTTTCAAAGGAGTAATGCTGCAAGTTTCTCTTAAAAAGGTTTTCTTTAATGAATATGCCTTTTTGTCTCACTGGGCTGTCAATTTCTTTCTGATTTTCCTTTCTCTGTTTACCTTAAAGAATAAGTTCTTTCATCTCTCTTGAATTGGCTTAGTAATTTAGAGAAAAAGCTGGCTGATAAATCATCTCTGTATAGAAGAATGAAACTTCTCTTAATTTAGGGGAAAAATACTTTAAAGTAACTCTCTGCTGGCAAAACTTATTAGTTCCAAGTGGTTATCTGAAGACAATTCACAATATAAATGATAGGGTATACGGTATTTCTAATCTTTGAAGAGAAGCTATCATTGTGAATGATATTATGTTAGTAATAAAAGCCCAAGAAAATAAAAGTTAGCATTTAATACATAGCAATTTAATTGAGAAAATAAAGGCAGGGAGGGGAAAAGGTAGAAGGAAGAGAGAAGGGACAGTTACTCCTCTGATAAGAAGGGACGGCCAGCCAATCATTAAAGGACACCTTAGTCTTAGGTTGTCACCCTTCCCCTAATCATGACTATCCTAAGATAGGCTTTCCCTAACCACAATATTTAAAATGGCATCTACATATTCTATCCCTTTACCCTTTACATTTTTCTTAGCATTAACTATTTGCTATTTTTCAAAATACTTAATTTTTTTCTCATTTATTTTTTGTGAAATTCCCCTATTAGAATACCAACTTATGAAATAAAGACTATATTTTACTCAGTACTCTATCCACAACTCCTAAAAGTGGTCCTGGCATTAGGTAGGGCCTTAAATACTTACATATTTTTGTGGACTGAATGAATGCATTTATACCAACGAATTGCAAAATCAGCATGTTTACTCAAGCACTAAAGTTTTCAAATCTCACATACACACAGCCAATAAACCTAGTAACTTAGGTTGCATTCAAAGTTGTAGCACACAACCGTGTGCGCACACTCACATAAAATAACCATTATTTTTTAGTAATAACCTGAGTGCCAGATTGTCTTATGTAACAACTAACACATTATATGTACACAGAAGAAAGTGCAGATGGTACAGATAGCATGATCACAGTTTCAAGTTAATAAACGGGGAGCATAAGAAATGACAGAAATAAGAAAAAGGCCTGAAGGAACTTGGTCATCTTTAAAAAGATGGCTGGCTTTAGACTTTTTGACACCAGACTTTATATTTTGGGAAGATTCCCAGATTAAAATCACAAAGAGATAAAACCTTAGTCATTGCTTTTTCATTGAATTTTAGACTTGATATACAATATTCTTAACTGCTGTGACTCCTGTGCTATGAAGCCCAAAATACAAAGGGTACCCTAATGCTTCGTCTGACAGGGAACAAAAGGGCACATCCACTTTCAGTCCGTGGTCACATGACTGTGTGAAAGCAGGGCTCTTTGGTCTGTGCTCTTTCTTGTTACCCCTGAACGCATGAGTTATATTGATGTGAATCTCCTGACTCATAATGTTTGGACTCTAATTATTGTCCTCATTATTCTGTGCAATCATGCAAATTAGTACAAGCTATAAACTTGAAGTTTAAAAGAAACAAGGCCAAGCCAAGAAGATATTGGTGCATAAGCAGAAGGATTTTAATAAGAAATGAAAAATAGCTCCTTATGTTGATAGTCCTTAGATGCTATTTCTCATCAGCATTGGACCTATTGATATACTTGATAGGAAGAAGGAAATGATGAAAAAGGAGCTTTCCAGTTTCTCCCTGTGCTTCCTTGTCCATCAGAATAAATCATGAAGGAATTTATTATAATTCACTGTCCAAATATGATGACTACAAATGAACAAAGTGCAAGAGAGTATTGAGGGGACACAGCTTTGGAGTGTCTGAAAAAAGCCTATAGCTCATAGGTTTTCATAGACCTAGTGTATTGCAGCTGCCAGCCCACCATCACTGTGAGACATGCGTGTTCCACATCAAGGTGATGTAGAGGAAAGAGACCTGTGCTAAGGCCAGTACATCTAGAGTGGATTCCTTACACACTGTTTGTGAGGCATCTACCCTCAGGCAGGGCTCATTTGTTACCTCTGGGCTGTAATGTCTGCTTCCCTAGGCAGTAGTAAGGTTCACATGGTATAAAAGATAGAAATGCTCAGTGTGGAGTTTAGCAACAGCTAGTCTGAATAAATGTCAACTGTCTCTGAAGGGACATCTCATGTAATCGGTATATTGAAGTGGAGACATGAAGTAGTCAGGGTATCCTTTATAGCTTCTGGAAATCAGATTTATAATTACAGTTCACCCGAGTACATGTGTACACCATTTTGTTGCCTATGTCTCAAGAGTAAGAGATGTATGTCCTTCAATATACACTGTAGGTAACTACTAAAATGTAAGTGCCTTGGAGGCTGGGATTATGGTGTGTATTTTTTTGGTACCTCTTCATACCACTTAGCAGAGTGGTAAATACTTAGTAATTCTCTACTGAACTAATTTTAAATAATAAAAGAATAAACATGAAGATTATCCATAAATTCCATAAATTTTCTTACTTATAGAAGAATTCAAATCCTTAGGATAAAAAGACAGCATAGGCTATGCTATATCTTGCAATAATAAACCACCACCAAATCTTCGCAACATATGACAAAGGTTTCTTTCACATTTGTGTTCTGTGTCGCCTGAGGGCCAACTGCAGCTCTGCACCTTTTCTTGTTCTGGGACCCAGGCAGATGAAGTGTCCCATTTCCAGAATATTGCCAGACTTTTAGCAGAAGGACAGGAGTGTGGTGGAAATGCAAAATGATTTTCAAAACTTTTTGATATGTTCCGTGCCACTCTGTGCACATTTCACTGGCCGAAGTAAATGGCTGCTCTGGATACACACATGTAATCCTTTTGCTGGGAGGGGCAAGTCACATGACTAAATCTGAAATCCTGGCAAGGTAAAATCCACCCCAGGAAAGGGCTGCAAGTACTTTGAACAGTAACATGTTATGCTACATTTAATCAAAGAAAAAAGACTTCCTGACAAAAGAAAATTAAAGCAAAAAAGGAATTTCTACACTACCTGCCTGAACTGTCATGCCCAAATCAAATTAAAATAAAAATAGTATGTTTTAAGCATGTGAGGATTTGTGGTCATCCCAATGCTCATATTTGCTGCTGACTCGATGGCTACTCTCTTCCTATGGTATTCTTTAACCTTTTCTCACTTTACTGAAAGGCGTATTCTCCACAGATGAACTAAGAAAACTCATTTTATAAGAGGACCTGTGTGTCATCTTGATTCCAAACAGAGAGAATGGGAACATCCCCTTGAAGGTCACGCTACAGAACGGCACCAGACACAGATGAGGACTTGGAATCTCTCAGCCCAACCCAGTGTCTCCTTGTCAGCTACCCAGAACTGAGTAGTTAGCTTAAAATTGATCGATGGTAAGTAAAATACTTTTGTGTCACAAAAAGTGAGCAAGTTGTTTTCTCTTTCATTATTGTCTATCTTAAGAACCTCTGTCTTATATCCTGCTCAGAATTGTTAGCTCTGATTTTTCTGTGGACTTTTAATCATCTGCCTTTTAACCGTACTCCATGAACCAGGTAACAATGATTCCACTGGCTTGGGTTTCTCTTATTAAAGTGTTTTGAAATTGGTTCATTCTTCCCACCTTCCCTCCTCCCATCTGTTGCTGCTTGCTCAAACCTTACAGGAATGCAACTATAGCCAAGTTCTCCAAATAAGGTGTAATTGCTTTCCTCAGAAAATTACTTCACACTTTAATTATTTTTCTGACATTTTCACCAATAAATAATCACAAGTTTTCAAACAACACAACATAGAGTTTGAACTCTGAGCCTGGAGGTTAGGAAACCTTTCATTTATCTCTGTCCATGTGATATGAGTTATTGGTTACTTGCTTTTCAATGAAGACCCATTACAGGAAAATTATATTCCAAGGTAGTCATGTTTAATGAATTTTACTTAATCTTTTCCTACATCTGATTTGCTAAATTCTACACTCATGGCATTTTCTTCTCTTTTTTTCATTGATAGAAGTTGCAAATTGCCTGAAAAGCTATTGTAGTTCAATATGGCTGTCTCCCTTGACACTTACACGTACCTCAACTTTATTTATTTTTCTGCATAGTACCTAGATGTCTGGCTGGAGAAATAAAGATTGCACATTCAGCAATTTATGCAATTCCAGGCACAAGATTATTTTACTGTCTGTTGAATAATTAGCAAGGTGCATGAAGATACAATATACAGTAACTTGCCTGACTTTGGGCAAAAAAAAAAAAAGATTAGAATGACAAATAGTCAGACTCTAGGGTCAAATGCTTTGCCAGTAGTTGCATATGTTTATGCCAAAATACATAAAGAAATGTCACTTCAGCACATGAGTGATGACAAACACTCCAAGTGGGGCTGCAGTTCATCAATCATTTCAAATGCGCAGATTGGGTTTACCTATATAAACAAAAGCAATAAAACTACTCAAAGACTCACCTTAAACAATTCAAGCATGACATAAACACTGTTACTGCACAGTCAAGCCCCATTTTACTTGAGAAGCAGTCAGAAAGGCCCCGGCAATCTATGATTTATTAAGATTAATAAAGCACATCTTCAATAAAAAAAAGTTCTGCTAGTATTTTGCATAAATATGGGAATCTTATTCAGAATCATAGCACATCAGAAAGCATATGAGGCAGGGAGTATGATTAACGAACCTGAAAACTCTGCTTTCGCAGTCACTCTCAACCAAGTTTCAGGGTCAGCGTAGCAAGCAGAAAGCTTGAAGCAAGAATGCACAACAGGTAGGTTGTTCTGGGCTCAATTTTAACGATTCATTAAAAATAAGGTGAATTAATAAAAGCTCACACATTTCCAAGCCATTTTTTCCTCCTCAGGATGAATGCTTTTGAAACATCAATTCTTTAAACCTCTGCTAGTGTTATGAAAGAATAAATACTATTGATACATAATGGCCCCTCTCTGGTAAAAAGAAGGCCAAGAGGTTCAAGGCTATAATGATGGTGCAGAACTGAAGTTGGAAGTTCATTCAGGGTTACATACATTCTTCTTCTTTGAGAAGGTTCTCTGTAAGCATGAGACACTATAACTTGCTCTGGTTCCCCTCTTCCACCTGAGTGTTGGGTCTGACACTAATGCTATGATTGGTTCTTTAGAAGCCACAAGCAGAAATGCAAGACAGCAGTGTCACTGCTCTGTAATTAAAGAAGATTCTGCCTAGAGGAAGCAACACAATCTAGTTACGTTCAATGAAGACCTTCCTAGGAGTGCTCCTAAAGGTGTAAAATAGTTTGATTCTTGAAATGAGGAACTTGGTTTGGTTGAACTATAAACTCTCTCAAATTTCAACTCAAATTTAACAAAACACAAGTGGGTTTCTATCTCCTTAATTTCACTGAACTTTTAAAATGTAATTGAATGACAAGGGGGAAAGCTCCCTGTTCAGAGTATAATTGGAAGATTAGAATGCTTTTGGCAAGATTTTCTTCTTATTTGGTATATTCAGAGGGGTTTAAAGAATTCAGAGAAGATTTAACTCATAGCTGAAAGGAACCAAAACCCTTACAAGAAGTCATTTTGCTGTCTTGCCTTCTGAGAAGTAAAAACAAACTCAGTGGGTTTCAAGATACTTCTTTTAAGGTGTGGAAAACAAGACTGGCTTGATGATAATATTCGAACAGGGAAGTTGATTGACATGAACTTTCTAAACATCCGAAAATGATAGTAGAAAAAGAAATGCATCCTTGGGGATTACAAAAAAAAAATTGCTACTTTAAAATGGGTTGTTTAATTGGTCATTCTTAGGCTAAATATCCCGGACTATACACATTCTTTGGAAATAAATAATGCATTAAGAATTGAAGGACTGGGGCATAAACTTGATCCTGCCATAAATTTAACAGCCAATTGAACATTTGCTGGACAGAGATAAACAGAAAACTCTGAGATATTAAAAAATGAAACAAGACCCTTTTTCTAAAGAATTCATAGTTGAGCAAGGAAAAAAAATCATTACCATTTCCCTCAAAACTTAAATTTGGAGTTACCATTCAAAAAAAGAAGAACCTTGATTCACAGAAAACTGTGTAAATGCTGGCTTCATCATGGCCTAGACACAATTACTGGAAGTTCATTCAGGGTGAACTTAAATTGCTGATTTTCAGCCTCCTTTTTCCAAGTGCCATTAAATTTTCATTTAACACTTTCCCCAAAACCTGTTTGCATCAAATTAAAAGTTAAATTTTCTTGGTAAGTCTAAGAAGGAAGTTCAAATGAGAGCTTATATGAACAGACATACACACATGCATATTGAGTCAAAATGCTTTGTAGTAGATATTAATGATATAAATACAGCCCAGAAACCTCTGTCTTGTTCTGGATTTCTCTAAAAAGCAAAGCCTTTTATTTAGTGCTGGGTATCTCTTCATTTTAGGAGCTGTTTTATGTATTGTAGAAATTATAGCAGCATGCGTGGCCTTTACCCACAAGATGCCAATAGCTTTTACTCCTGAGTCGTGACAACCCAAAGTATCTTCTGATATTCTTGAATGTCTTAGAGAATGGGGTAAGGTGGTCAAGGGAGCAAAATGACTCACAGCTGAGAACCACTGGCTTGACGTGACACCCAGAAGGAGGAAAAGTTAATTCATGGGTATGTTATTAAGCTAGTCATTACCGAGGCAACTGGGGCTCTGTTTTGCTAGGGAACCTCCAAAGTGTATAAAATGTAACTCTGATTTTTCACTCAAAGGATGGAAAAGGCTGTATTCATTCATTCATTCATTATGCCACATCTGACATTGGTCAAGTGTCATCCCATGGGGAAGTGACTCCTTGTACTCCTTTGTGCTTGTGTCAAATGGTTTGGTTGGCTCACATGGGCATCTTAAAGAAGCCCTGGGTCAAAAGTAAGGAGAGCCTACTGAGGCCAGGTGTTTCTGATTATACCTGTGTGGTTGCCACAGCCATATCTGGAGTAAAAAGTGCATAGAGGGATGTAAAGTGGGGTGCAAAGAGTGTCAGTTGTAGCCCAAAGATACATTAGGCTACAATAGACTTTGGAAATCCTAGAGAAGTATAGTTATGGGAACTGCAGGAAAATAAAACAATTTGGGCTGTAATTCAGTGCTCTGGCCCTCATTTTTCCTCTCTGTATGTGTTAGAGAATAGTAGGATACATACGTGGGTATATAAGGTGGGGACACACAAAAATGAAATTATCTTCTGGAGGGCAGGTGTCTTGTAGTACAGACTTCCCCCACTAATGAGTTCCTTTAGTGTTCTAGGAACCCACCTGTATCAGTGTACCACCTGGTGTTGTTGTGAGAGACTGCATTTAGCTTCAGTGAATTTTTTTGGAAGATTGTTTCAACACAGGATTGTTTTTACCCTCTTCACGATGGGTGATTTACAAACACACCTGCCCTTTACCTGAAGAATGTTCAGCAGTTTTCAACCAAAAACATCATGACCCCCATGCCCACCCTTCCTATTCACCCAATTTTGCCTCAAGAGACTTTTTGTTTCCCCCAGTGAAAAAACCCTCAAAGGAAAATGTTCTGTAGATATGGAAGAGGTGAAACAAAGAAACGACAGAAGCACTAAAAGGCATCAAAATCATGAGTTCAAAAACTGTTGTGAGCGGTGGGAAAAACATCTTGATAAGTGTAGAGCATCAGGTGGAAAGTACTTTGAAGGTGACTGAAGTTTAAACATGTACGAATAAATACATAATTTTTAATAAATAATTTTCATTCATTTGGGTCCCCCTTTGTATATACATAATTTGGGACTTTTCTTCTGTAGAAAGCTAAAGCAACAATTAGATCAACGAAGGAGTCACAGAAAGAATCCACAGGTTAGAATGTGCCAAAACTGGAGACACTGCATTAAAATTAATATTCACCCTAGTCAATGACTTTGGATTTTGCCCTTTAATTCATGCATTTAAAATGTATTTAAACTGTAATATCAGGTAAAAGAAACACGTGGAAATTGTGTCAAATTCTTACAGAGTAGTGAAATGTGAGGTGCATAAAAATAAGATGAAAAGTATGAAATCCAATTAAAATTTCACAGGAAATTTGCTGCAAGAATATATTTAGTAAAAAAGCCTAATCACAATTTTTCAAATGAAATTTACACTTACACTTGAATATTATTTCTTTTTTAAAAAAAGTTATAGTCCATAAACTGCAAATTTGATTAAGTTTTATATATTTACAATGTTAAAAGACAAGAATGTATGCACATATAGATATACACATATGTATGCATATGTCTACACACACTAGAATTCTCTTCTACTTTTCATTTAGCTTATTAAAAATGAATACAAACAGATTCTGAGCTCCAGGACCCTCTAAGAGCTTATAGCCTGTAGCAGCTTTCAAGATAACAGCTTCTTCAACCAGAGGAATTCTGACTTCTCGGTCAGACTGTTTGAAGTTTTCAAGGCTTGGGGAGAGGGTGGTCTTTTCAGAAAAAGCTAGTATTTCAAAGAAAAGACATACCTTTTTTCCCCCTCTTTAGTGCCAAGATTTGAAAATCCTCTGAAGAAGGGAAAAAATATCTTCCCTTTAAAATATAGTATTCCTCTGAAGAGCCCTATCCCTGGGCTTGGCAGACTCCAGATGTGCTCGCCGCGGAGACCTCTGTGCTCCGAGGCTCTTGGCTGTCTCCTGAACCAACTACCTGAATCCGGTTCTTCTTACCATAACAACCTACAATCAGTGGTCATGGGAGGGTCCTGAACTGCAGCAAGTTTATTTTCCTAACATACAAATTGTGTTTGAAAAATACACGTTAATTGGTTAAAGTAGATTATTTATTCATAAGCACCCAAAACTACTTCAGTCTGGATTTGACAATTCTCACTTGAAGGGAGAATGCAATTTAAGTGTGATAAAACCATATTACATCGTAATACAATATTTCCCCCCCAAATCCCCAAAGCAGCTACTGAAGGCAATTATCCTTAAAAAGGAAGAAACCTGGTGTCTGAAACCTTGTCTGACCTTGGCCAAGCTACTTAACCTCTTTGAGTTAGATTTTCTCATCTGTCAGATGAAGCCACGCCACAGGATTGTTGTGAAAATTAAATGATGTAATGTCTATAAAGTATCTGACACGGAAAAGGCATAGACCCGAGTTAGTCCCATTCCCCATCATTTAGTCATGAAATAATCACTCTAATATGGCATCTCAAGCTTCATTTTTAAAATTTGTGAAACAGTGAAGAGCACCTACCTCAGAGAACTGCGGAGAAACGAAGGAACTGACGTAAGGCACTTGGCAGAGCACTTGCTTAATGATAATTGCTCCGTGAACATGAGGGCAGCGAGTGGTGGTAGGAAGCGTAGTGACAGAACAACTTTTTGTCACCGTTAACATATCTAAAGAGCATCTAAAACTGGGAATGGCATTACGCTAGGTGCTGGATGTAGAATGTTTGAAAGAATTGGCCCTTAAGGAGTCAGGGCATATGTGTAAGGAAAATAAGTACTATGACAAATTAGCAGATAAGTAACAAATGACTAATACAAACTTTAAGAGAGATAGGACAAAATTGTAGTCTAGTTTCATTCTTCTGCATATACCTTTCCAATTTTCCTAACACTTTTTATTGAAGAGGTTTTCTTTTTTCCATTGTATGTTTTTGACTACTTTGTCAAATGTTATTTGCCCAAATACATGTGGGTTTATTTCTGGGCTCTCAATTCTGTTCCATTTTTCTGTGTGTCTTTTTCTGCCAATATTATACTGTTTTGGTTATCATTGATTAACTAGACTATAGTTTGTCCCCATGTACAAAAATTAATTCAAATGGATCAAAGTCCTAAATATAAGATCTGAAACAATAAATTACATGGAAGAAAATATAGGTACTAAACTTATAAACCTTGATCTTAGAGAACATTTTGTGAATTTGACACCAAAGACAAGGGAAGTAAAGGCAAAAATAAATGAATTGGACTATATCAAAGTAAAAAGCTTCCACACAGTAAAAGGAACTGAAAATAAAACAAAAAGGCAACCAACTGAATGGGGAAAGATATTTCAAACAACAGTGTTGACAAGGGTTTAATATCCAAAACATATAAAGAACTCATACAACAACAAATGAACAAACAATCTAATTAAAAAAATAGGCAGATGTCCCAAACAGACTCTTCTCTTAAGAAGACTCACAAATGGCCAACAGATATATGAAAAGATGCCAACTTCACTAGCTGTTAGAGAAATGCAAATCAAAACCACAATGAGATACCACCTCACACCTATTATCAACGGGACAAGTAATAACAAGTCTTGGAAGGGTTGTGGAGTAAAGGGAATCCTTATTGACTGTTGTTGGGAATGTAAACTGGTATAGCCACTAAGGAAAACAGCATGGAGGTTCCTCAAAAAATTAAAAGTAGAGTTACCATATGACCCAGCAATTACTCCTGTGGGTATCTACCTGAAAACTTTGAAAACATTTATTCACAAAGATACAGTATATGCACCCCTATGTTCATTACAGCATTATTCATGGTGGCCAAGACATGGAAACAAGTGAAGTATCCTTTGATAGATGATTGGGTAAAGAAGATGTGGTACATATATACTGTGGAATACTGCTCAGCCATAAGAAATGTTGAAATACTGCCATTTGCAACAACATGAATGGATCTTGAGAATATTGTGCTAACCAAAGTAAGTCAGTCAGAAAAAGCTAAGAACCACATGACTTCACTCGTATGTGGGATGTAAGACTGAAACTCATAGATGCAGACAACAGTATGGTGGTTATCAAAGGAAGAGGGTTAGGGAAGTAGTAGAGGGTTAAGGGGCCCAATATACAATGATGGGAGATGGTTTGAGTTTGGGTGGTGGGTATGCAACACGATATACAGATCACATATCATAGAAATATACACTTGAAACCTATATAACCTTATTAACCACTGTCACCTCAATAAATTTAATTTTAAAAAAGAAGAAGAAAAGAGAAATAGGAATAGCAAGGATCGAGATATCACTGTTATTCAGAGTGTTGAGGGAAGCAGCTGTTGAAGAAAAGATAAAATTTATTTGAGTTGCAGAGAAGAAAAGACACATTTCAATTAGGAAGAAATGACAGAATGATACAAATGCATGTTGTAATTTTGGGAAACAATGGATCAATCAATTTGTCTAGTACAAGGGGTTATGGAAGGGACCCCTGAGCATCGGGGCTGGGAGACTAGGAAGGGGCTCAGACATGAGGGGACTCAGGGGCCAGGATTAGCAGTTTGACTTCCTGCTTCAGAACCAGAAGGGCAATGGGAGGAGTCAGAACAAAAGAATGACTTGTAAAGCAAAATTTTAGGAAGACTGAGTATATTTCATTTTTTCTTCACATTTCTCAGCCAATGAAAAATTCATCAATAATAAATATGTGAGTTGGTAATTAAGCAGATCTCTTAATATTTATTTCAAATATGAGATGAATTGGCTTTCCTAAAAATATTACTAAGCTAACACCTGGGGAAAAACTGATTTTTTTACTCTGCTTCAGATGGCAACACAATTCTCTCTGTCTTCTTGTGAGTCTTATATAAAGAATACTTAATGAATTTCTGTAATAGATTATGAAGTTTTTGACAAAATTAATGCAGCACTCTAGGAGAAAAAAAAGGAGGAGGGGGGAAAAGAAACAGTCAGTGGTAGGCATTGAACCAAATTGTAAGAACTAAACCAAGAAACACACATTTACAGAATAAATATTTTAAAAATAGCTCCATTTGTGTAAGACTAAAGCTAAAACACTTTGAGACCACAAGATCGACTCAGATGGAACCTAAGGCTGTCTTTTCTGGCACTGTCCAGCAGGGTGTGGGCCCAGGAGGCCCTCGAGGACTGTGTGCTCAGCCAGCACACAGTGCCCAGGGGTGCAACTGGATCTCTAATAAAAGATTTGAGCTCATTACGAAATGAAAAAAAATAAACCGGAAAGATACATGTCTTAGTTTGGGCTGTCATAACAAAATATCATAGGGTTGGTGGATTAAATGAGAAAAATCTGTTTTTTTACAGTTCTGGAGCCAGAAAGTCCAAAATCAAAGTTTCAGCAGTGTTTGGTCCCGAGTGAGACCTCGTTTTCTGGCTTGGCAATATCCACCTTCTCTCTAGGTCCCGACATGGTGAAGAGAGAGAACTTGGATGTCTGTTTCTTTTTATATAAATTATTGGTCCTACCAGATTAGGGCCTCACCCCTATGACCTCATTTAAACTTAATTACCTAACTCTATCCAAATGTAGCCACCTTGGGGTTTGGGGCTTCAACATATGAACATTTTGAGGGGAGGGGCCGGGCACACAATTCAATCCATAACAACAGAGATTTAGATAATTTTAGTCAAATTTCAGTTTGATAATTACTTGGGTATCCTTGAGCTTCATCTTCTTCGCCTATAAAGGGGGTGGGGTGGAGGTATATTGTTGGGGAGAGATTTCTAAGGATGCTTTTAGCTTTAATATTTGCAGATTTCATCATTACAAATTTTGGTATAAACTATAAGCTGGCTTTATAGATCCTTGCAATCTAACTGCAATAGTTAGATTGAATGAAGATCAATCTAACAACTTCTAAGAGATGATCAAGCTTGAACTAGAGCAAGAAGAAAGGGGCAGCTTTGGTGGAGCCACTAGAAGGGCAACCGCCGGAAAGGGCGTGCAGGCAGCAGCAGGTGAGCGGGGCTAGCAGCCTTCGAGTTAAATTGTGACTGCTCATCTAGTTAAAAATGTCTGGGGTTTTGTTGCCAACATTCTATTCTTTTTGAAAAAAGCGAAACAACAAAACAAACCCAAGTATTCAATCTGTCTCTTTAGACGGGAACAAAAGCGTACTGCCATATTCCACAGCTAGATTCTGGCCCATATTCTACCATAATCTTTGAATACACATCCTTATTGACAACAACTAATTCTCTGCAATTATCTTTGTCAAACTTGAGTGCAATTCAGATTACTTCTACCTTTTCTAGTACTTTTAAAATAAAAAAAAACCCTACAAAACTAAAGGATCACAGTATCAGTGAACTTATCAGAGAGATGGCGGCAAGAAAAGAGATAAATCGTGGTTAAGATCATTTAAAACTGGTGATTAAGGGAGTGATTTCCAGTGGATGGAGAAGCTTTCTGACTTAAGCACTTTGCGGGGGAAATGACAGTGATTGCCATAGCACCTTTCTGTATTCTATTGAATTCTATGGGATTAGAAACCCAAAACCATATTTGGTGAAGCCACTGTCATCTGTTTTATTATAGCTGCCAGAATTCACGCCCAGATCAACAGAACCAAAGTCCCTGGCCACCCTGAGGATGCAGGAGAGCAGCAAACGCTAGAGACAAAAGTGAAAAACCCAGCAGAGCAGAAGTGGACAGTATTGAATGGATTTTTTTCCACACAGCATCCTAACTAGTGAATAGTGCCTTCTTTCTCTTTAAGGTAACTATTTATTTGCCCTGGCATGGACAGAGAACATTTGCTGTATCTTAAAAAAAAAAAAAAAAGGAATGTGTGCTCTAATGGAAGAATCAAATTATATCAGAAAAGGAAGCACTTTAAGCTTTATTGCTGTAGATCACTCTGCCTCCAGCTGTGAAACTGATTGATGTTTAAAGCCCCTGAGGCACTGGCAGCTGTGGTGGCTGCTTCAAATAAGAAAAAATGTGTGTGTGAGTCTGCTCGTGGGTGTGAGAGAATGAGTGTGTAAGCATGTGTAGGTGGGGTAAGAAATTATTTAGGTAAAATTTATTTTCACAACTTTTCTCTAAAGATTCTTTGTATACTTCTCAGATGGATAGAAAAAATACATAGGTTAGATATTTAACAGATATTTAGATAGATTAACAGAAAAGTGTATATATATATAAAATGCATATATATACTGTTTTATATATACATGAAAGAGAAAAAGAGAGATCTGTATGCTCAATTAGATAAATGCTTTACTTATATGCCACTAAATGAAGGATGGATGAGTAGTTAAAGGAACTAAGTGATAAGGTTCTTGGTCTTATTTAACACACAGTAACCCAGTTTAGCATAGCAAAAATAAATTAATAAATAGTTGCAAGGTATGATTGAACTGAATTTAATTGAAAAGATACCTAAACTAGAAGTACTGCTTCACTTTTGATTTCCAAATGCAAGGTTTAGCCCCAAAGAGTATTTATTATGTGAAGAATAACAAGGGACTCTACTCCCATCAAATAATCCAAATATTTATTAAACTTACACTTTCCACCCAGTGTTACAGCTGGAGACACAAAGATTGGACGTGACACAGTTTCTGCCCCATGGTCTAGGCTGGTGTGCAACGAGAACATTTGATATTGGTTTACATTTGCATAAAACATGTCAAGACTTCATTCATTGCCTGAGAAATCTACAGATTTTTTCTATATGTCTACTCTTTTGTGCTCAATCCAAGATACCTAAGCTATGATATGACGAGGGTACTTTTTTATTTTATGGAAGAAGCAATGGGGGGAAAAGGTGGTGTTTATGTGTGTGCATGTGGGAATGCTGAAACAGACAAATTTTGAAGTGAAGAAATAAAGTCTAGCACCTCTGATGTAAACTTCCTTGACAATAAGACTATCTATTATCTATCTATCTATCTATCTATCTATCTATCTATCTATCTATCTATCATCTATCTATCTATCAATCATCTATCTATCTATCTATCTATCTATCTATCTATCTATCTATCTATCTCAAAGCTCACAACCAGGTCAGGATCAGCTGGTATGAGCTGGTTAGAACTTTTACGTTAGGATGAGTTTTTAAAATTTCAACTATTCATGAGAGTATAGTTACACATAAGAGTACTGTGGTGTTCTTAATTGGACTTCATAGCACTCTTCAGTGAGCACTTGCCTCAGTGAAAAAACTGTTTTAATCCCATCATAAGCCTGCAGTCTCCTTCCTGCTGTCTGCTGAGGGCTTTCTGCATATAGCCTTCAATAGTCTTCAGCTTACCTCTTTTATTTATTTATTTTTTGGTAATAATTTCATTCTTGCATGGTAAGTTAAATAGTTTAAATTGATTTCTGAGACCTATCAGCCTGGAAATTAACTTAAAAATTTACTAAAAACATTTCAAAGGAATGCTTCTACTTATTTCTTCTCACCCACAACTTCCGTATTATTTTAAGATCCCCTCTCAGAGCCTGTAAATAGAGACCCCGACAGACAGAAGAGAGATTAAAATGTTTTTATAATAAAAATCATTGTGAATTTATATCTTTGTTGCAAAGACAAATATTATAATTGCCTTCCTAGTGGCCTAAATGGAGTGGAGAAGAATATGACCAAAGTGCAAGATGCATCCTTAATGATTTTGTTTCTTTTGTGAAATATTCTCTGTTCTTACATGGGGTATATTAATTTAATTCTGTTGCAGTTCAGGTAATAATTCCCAGTTTGCTTTCTCCTTACTCTCCAGTGTGAACATTAATTCCCCATTATCAGGTCACTATCTGCCATGGTGCATATGTTACCTGATTTTTCTTATTCCATCATAGGGGAGAAATCAGACTGACTCAGCCTCAACAACAGTTCCATCTCTAGAATTCTATAGAAGATGGGTTGGGGTAAAATCTAGTTTCTGGAAGAGCTACTTGTCTTAAATGTGCATTCTTTTAGAAATACATGGGTTTTAAATATGACCTTGCATTATGTGAAGTGTCTTCAGGGTTGGAGGGCTGGAACTACACCAAGACTCGGCTAATTCTCCTTAGAAACACTGTCACCTATCAGACTGTACTTTTGAAACCATCCTCTTCCAAATCAGTCCTCAGAAGGAAAGGCAATAAGCTTGCTAACATTCAGTGGCCCATAGTAATGTACAGGAAGTGTGGTGATATTGGGAAATATATAACACAGATGTCTTCATTATGGAGTATGGAACTCTACTGTATGTCATGTTTTCACCCTCTTGTATTATTTTTTCAAATACATTATTTCATAAGATCATTTGTTCCTTCAACAGGCATTTGACTGCCTAGTACTTGTAAGGCTCTCTGCTAAGAATTGGATATATAATAATAGACAAGATATTAACATGTAATGTAAGAAAGGCATCGTTCTTTAGAGTCATGGGGTATATCCTACAGCAGGGTGGACAAACATTAAATACTTAACTATAGACTGAATAATTTAATTATAATAATCATTAATGCTTTAGAGAAGTTTGGGGGACACGACCTTGCTTTGTGTCTGTGGACACAGAAGATTTCTCTCGGGAAATGACAGTTAGCTAAGATCTTAAAGATGAGTAGGACTTCGTTAGTTGAAGGGCTATGGTGATGGTGCTAACACTTCAGACAGAAGGGGAACTCATGTAACAGGCAGATTTCAACACAGCTGTTGCTCTTCTCTTCCTCCCGTTCCTCTCTTCCTTCTCTATACGCCCTTTGAGTTTCAGCTACACGTTAGGTTGCATTTCTGGATTAGAAGTGATACAAATGTTAATTTGTAATTAAAAACAAAATTTTATTGGAGGAAGATTGAGTAGCTTCCAGGATTGAAGAAAAAAACAACAACAAAGACTAAGATAAGGAACAAGAGCAACTGCAGAAAATGCAGCAGTAGCAACTCATGCAGAGTCCCATTGGTCTATCAAACAGCCTAGTTATGACCATGCTGTGCTCTAGGAGAGCAGACTCTGATTGGCCTGGACAAGAGCCTGTCTCTAGTTTACCAGAGAGAAGGACCTGTGGTTTCCAGTTCCAGGAGAATGACATGAGGGGTAGGAAGGGCAGTTCACTAAAGGAAGGGATGCTGGGTGTACTGACCACCGACTACCTGGAGGCAGGTTATTACTACCATATCTTCCACTTTGCTTCAGCTAAACTCACTTTTAGTGTTCATCGGCTGCTCCTTTCCAGAGTGATGGCAGGGAGAAATGCACAGGTCTGTACCTAAGGTGTGAATCTTTTATGTAAGTTCAAAGGCTTTTGTGCCTCTGGACTTCTGGCTAGAACCAGTGACTGAAAGCCCGCAGGAACCCACTGTCCTCCCGGAGATATTTATGCAGAGGAACTCTATTCTGGGAAAATGATGTTTGGGTTACTATTTATAAACAACAATTACTTTTTGAAAATCACTTGAGCCATTTCTCTTTTTATTTAAAAAGGCATCATTCCTTTCTTTTTTAAATTTAACTTTTGCTTTTTAAATGGTGGATAAAAAATAGCAGCATAAATGGCTGTGGGAACAATTACAGCCTTAGAGAAGAAGCTTTAATATTGAAAAAGCTGACAGTTTTATTTTTAATAACTCTTTTAAAACACTTTAAGGAATATTATGTATGTATTTAGAAATTCTGAAGGCTATTGGAAAAATTAACATAATGAAATAAAAATCATTCATAATAAGACAAACACTTAACATGTGAATGCTTTACTTCTGGTCTTTTTCTTTACTTATGTGTGTTTTCTTTAAGTGAGGTCACATTGTACATAATTTGTATTTTTGATTTTTTTACTTAACATTAGACAAAGACCATTCCTCTAGGCCAGCGGTGTCAAACTCATCTTCACCAGGGACCACATCAGCCTCGTAGTTGCCTTCAAAAGGGTGGAATGTAATTTCAACTCCTTAACAGTTAAGGAGTAGTCACGTTTATACAGTCCTAAAATTATTTCAGGCCTTTGAAGGCAACCACCAGGCTGATGTGGCCCCTGGTGAAGGTGAGTTTGACACCCCTGCTCGAGGTCATAATCTTCAACAGTATGTTCTTTTGAATGCTGCTTAGAGTTCTACATTATGGAAAAACCACAATTACATTTGATTATCTCTCAACTGATAAGCATTTGGTAAGTTTTATTACAAATAAAGTTTTCCTGATGGTTTACGATATTTCACCTTATGGCTTTTATGTGTTCAATATTTAGTTTGGGTACTCCTCATTTTTATTACAAATAATGCTCTGATGAACATTTATATATAAATCTTTGTGTACAGCTCTGATGAGATACTTGGCATTAATTTCTAGAGGTAGAACTATTTGAGCAAAGAGCATAAGTATTACAGAGATTTTGATACATGCTGCCAAATTACCTTTCAGAAAGGTTTTAGCAATTTATAATTCCACTAGCAGTGCATGAGAGCATTCGTTTCTCTTTAATTTCCTTAACATTGAGTATTATTAATATTTTCCCATCCTGGTTATTGAATACTCAAGTGCTACTTTATTTCTTTAATGTACATGTCTTTGATAACTAGCGATTTTGACTTTTTATATTAATTGTTCATTTGTATTTTCCCTTTGTGTTTTCCAATTTAGCGTCTTTGCAATTTTTCAAATTGAGAGACTCATTTTTTCCTTATTGGTTTATAAGAACTACATAATAAAAACACTTTCTCCCAGGAATAATGTAAGACAACTGTGGTCTCAGGGATTCCAGGACTAGCAACAGCAGCATCTGGAAACAAAGTGAGAAATGGGAATTCTTTGGCCCCAACCGAGCCCTATTGTGAGCAAAATATTAGCAAGCAACACAGTTGATTTTGATGCATGTTGAAATTTGAGGGCCACCAAAGTAATAATTAAGATGCCTTCTCAAAGAACAGGATGTGACCACTGTCTCCTCTGAATACCTATTATACCCGCTTTGCATAGATTGGACCATATGAACTTGCTGATATGTGACTGCCCTTGAATAACAGAAATGGTGGTTTCATATGCTCCAAACATTTACATCTCTAACAGTAGTTTTTACTAGAGATGATATTCAGACTATTTGAAAACTGGTCCCATTTGGATCCTCATCCATTAGAATGAGTTCCTTCAATGAGGCAGGGCCCATCATGGGCCCTGGCTGTGCAGGTTTTTAACATTTTGTTGCCGAGGGAAGAGTTTAATAAATGAAGGTCCTGGAAGAGGGGCTAGTAGGCTGGGGTGGGGGTAAACACCTGTAGGGGTTGGGCAACAGGTAGTCACCAATCTGTTTGGAAGTACACAGTATTTTAACAACTAGTGCAGCTGTACCTGTGCACATATCACCTGGCATCTGCTGTTTGTAGGTGCTATTCTCTATCGGAGATTTTGGTTGTAATTGTAATATCCTCCTTATATGACTGCAAACTCTGTAAGATTAGAAACTGAACTCTCTGAATCTTTTCACAATGTGTAGAGCTAAGTATTATGCATTTCACATAATAAGTGTTGAAAAATGTTTGTTGAATGAATATTGATTTTTCAATATGGCCCATTTTGAGGCAGGAGAAACAAGATTTTGAGACTATGCTGTTTAAATAGAAAACACACAAAGAGCAAGATGCAGTCCTTGAGGATTCCATGTTATAACTAGCATAGGTTATTTATTTTACTGGGTCTACCCATGAATATATATACACACACGACAGAACTTTCTAGTATATTGCTTATCTGTTGTCTGCAAAGAAATGTCCTTTGAGAAAAGAACTCAAAAGGATTCTTAGTGTTTCAGGCATCAAGACAGTAATAGTTTTGGTAAAGACCCAACCTTTGCCTCAAGTACTTCTGCAGGCTTCTCCCTGAAAAATGAACTATGTGTGAGGCTCCTCTGGTGTCTGCGTCTGTGTCCTTCTAGTCCCCTACTGCACCAGCACTTGTGCTCCGGGCCCGAGGGGAGCACAGCTGTATCTCTGAGCAAGCACTGAGAATATCAGTACAGACAAGGACATTTGTGACCTCACAGGTTCTTAATAATATGTAAATATTTAAATATACTTTAAAATATATTTTGTATAGAATTAGTCCACAGTGAAACTGATAATGATTATAGAAAATGTAACCAGAGAAAAACTTTTATAAATATTATAAAATCCTCCTAACATTTTCTTGTAAGTAAATATCTAAATCAGCGTTTCCCCAAATTTAGCAAGCAAGCATTATTGCACAATATATCATGTTGTTATGACAACTGATGATCTAGAAAGTAAAACCTGTAAGGATAAAGTACACCATTCAGCATAATGCACTTTATTTTGTTAAAAAGAAAAGTTATTCTTTCCTCTGCAAATGAGACAATATGATGGGGAAATTAAATTAAATGGTGATGTTATTCCCTGAGGGCAAAACAATTCCATTCAATAAATTAATTTTACATCAGTAACTCTTTCTTTTCTTGAAACTGACAGTAATAACCTGACAGCTTAAAGCTCTAATAAACTTCAAGCCCAGACGACTACTCTGCTTGTACAAAGAGGAAGTCAGGAGTATCACAGCTATGATAATCATTCTCTGTTCATCACAAAGAGGAGAAAATACTCCAAACTCAATTTAACTAACTGAATTCTCTTGATGAAACAGGGCTCTTAAAATAGTTTCTGACAGCATATGGGTTGAACATCCTAACATGCCCAATTTGGGGGGAAGGTCTTTAAATGTCACTGACATAATACATTAGGCTATTCTAAATACATGATACTTGAAACTTGAAAACCTATCAGAGGAAGAATTCTATCATCCTAATGAAAAAATGAGGAAAGTAGGAGAGTGGGAAGGAAAAAGCGTATGGGGCCCCTGACTTAGATGAACCAGCAAAGGTCTGTGCTGCAATCTAGTGACATAGAGTTTTATGGGAGCCTCTGGGTTTTGAGCAGTTGCACCTGTCTAGAAGCTAGTATTTATACTGAGCAGCGGCCAGCAGGGAGCTTGACGCTTTGTGCCTTCGTTTACCTCTGCTATCCTCAAAGGCAAGGATATCTTGGCAAGGATATCTTGCCAAGAACTAATATTAACCCCCCAGACATAGAAGCCGTTTCCTACTAGTCTTATAAAAACTTTATGTTTCTCTGAAAGTGTTTTACAACCATGGCAGAACACACGGTCACCGATTCTGGGAGACTACACTGCCCGAAACCTGGGAATTCGGCCAGAACTGAGGAATAAGTTCCCTCTTGTATCCTCTCCAGAGTATGACTTCATCCCTGATACTTTTGTGCCTCCACACCAACTCTTAGGTAACGAACCAGATGTATTATGCCAATATCTCTGTGCTTATCATTTTTCATTTTCAGATGATACTGATGAATGATTTGTAAATGTGGGAAAAAAACTGCATTAAACAGAATAATAAAGAGTTGCTCAGTTCCTTTGCCGCATCGAGTGGTTCCAATTAGAGGCTGAAGGAGCCCTGCTTCTTTTTCATCATTCAAGTTTATGACACAGCACATATCCCAGAGGTCCCAGGGTCTTGAAGACTCAAAGAGAGATGTCACCTATACATCCAAATAGATTACAGAGATTTGCTAATCTGCAAAAATGTGGGTCTCTCTAAATGTGGGCTGCCTGTTTTGTAGAAAGTACAATTTAATTGCCATGGTTCTGCAATTACTCACAAATCATGTTGAACAGTGAACAATTAATCCCAAATCTTAGCTCGACAGCTTTTACTATAGCCAGTGAGCTACACTTTAAAATGTTTAAGGCAGATAGCTGAGTACATTTTTCAGCTCAAGCTAACAGATTGCTCAAGGTTTTGTCATTTTTGTCATCAATCACTCTAACCCAGAATGGAGTTTTTTGAATGGAGTATTGAGGTGTCACATAAAAAGAGGGGAAAGATCCCCAACCCCTCCCTCTAAGGAAAAGAGTCTTATGGGCCAATTCCTCTGTGAATGATTCCCCTAGAGAAAAAGAAGGCATTGCTTTCGGTTTAACTGAAACCTCCAGTGTCACCAGAGAACAAACAAAGTACTCCCAACCTTATCTTTGCATTGTAAGCAAAAGGTCATTTTGTTGTTTAAAAGTATAAGGCGAAGAGGGCCCGATATTTTGTCTGCTCGACTCAAATGACCAACACCTACTACAATCTTGCATTCAAAATGGCTTAGCCCTTGTCTCTCACTTGGTGGGTAACAAGATGCAAGCAGGTCTGAAAAGGTCACACAGATGATTTCATTTGGCACCTAACGGTAAGTTCAATTCTACAAAACTGCTCTCAAGGGCTTGTTTAATGGCCCTATTTATAGGTGTGATTCTGTAACAATATAATTGGCATAATAACAGTATCTCTACCAGTTGTTTTACATTTTATTTAAAGTCAACACTAGAAGATAAACACCATTACCTTTGAGTGAATGATACAAAGAATATGCCTTTCTTAGCTGAAAAACAATAAAAACAACTTCAATAAAACCCTCCAAAATGTCTGCTGTAGATCCCCTGTCATATAGAAGTCCAATTCAACCTCTTACCAAGTTCTTTAAAGTATATATAACCAGCTATATTTCATTAATTCATTTATTCACTAGACAACACATTCTTATTGAATACCTAATATGTCTAGGCATGTCTCTGTGACTACAGTGACCAAGAAAAGAATAAAATAAACAAAACCTATGGTCTTCTGAAGCTTACGTTCATGAAGGTTGGCAAGCTTTTTCTATAAAGGACTATATAATAAATATTTAAATATAAAAACATATTTATATAATATATAAAAATATAATAAATATGAAAGCAACCATAGACAATACATAAAAATAGGTAGGGTGGTGCTAAATGAAACTTACAAAAACAAGTGGGGAAGCTAGATTTGGTGTGTGGCCTGTAGTTTGCTGACCCCTAGCATCTATTAGAGGCGTCACACAGAAAAAGAAAGACAGTAAGTGAAATAGTCATTAAGAAGAAAACTAAAGGAGGGAATGTTGATAGAAGCGTGAACGTGTGTGTGCGCGCGTGTGCACGTGTGTGTGTGTGTGTGTGTGTGTGTGTGTGTATTTTGGTGGATGGTTTGCATTTTAGATAAGGTAGCCAGGGAAGGTTTCACTTGAGTGGAGAACTAAAGGGAGTAAACAAATCTGGAGCAACAGCAGAGAGCGCTTAGGTACAAAGGCCCCCAAGTGTCCTCCTCGGAGTGCTCCAGCCACTGGTGTCCAATGACCCAGGCAGCAGGAGCACAGGAGGGCACAGAGGAAATGAAGAGAGGGACAGCCACTGAGGGAAGTGAGGCCATAAAGGTAATTGTGCAGACTTGGTTCAAGCCTGAGTGAGATGGAAAACCACAGGAGGGATGGGTCGAGAAGTAGAATGGTCACTTTGCTGCTCTGAAAAACAGATTCCAGGTAGTCAATCGGGGAGGCCAGAGAGCAGGCTACAGGGACGATCCAGCCAGGAGCTGATCGTGGCGAGAACCCCAGTGGCGGCAGTGGAGGTGCTTACAGGGGACTGGCAGTAAGGTTAGGTTTTTGAATTGGAACCAGGGTTTCCGGAACATTTGTGGGATATAAGAGAAAAAAAGGATCTCAGAGTGACTTCACGGTTGGAACGAGAGCAACCGAAAAAATGGACTTGCCATTTACCAGAATGAGTACACCTGCAGGAAGAGGCGAGCATCTCAAGGCCATGGTTTCGGAAGTAATGTTGGCCTTTTTTTTGTGGACATCGAAGTGAAGATGTTGAGCAGGCAGGTAGATATATGAATATGGAGTTGAGGAGAAAGTTCTAGGCTGGGGTTATAAATTTTAAAATTGTCAGCATATAGATGGAATTTAAAGCCATGAGATTGAATGGGATCACTAAGGAAATGAATGTAGATAGGAAGGAAAATGTCGGAAGACTGAGCCTCAGGCCACTCCAGTGTTAAGTCAGGGAGATTAGGAATAACCAGTGAAGACAGAGTCCCTTTCCACTTAGGCACTTCAGTCTCCATTTGAGTCTTTGAACATATGATGTTTTGAAATTGCAGACTTAATTGACATTGGAAAATAACTGCAGATATTTTACACAAACTTAAAGGAAAATTTAAAACATAACAACATTTTTATTTATTGGGATCCTGCTATATATATACTCCTAGGCCTGAAAGTAGTTTAAACAACAGTGGAGAGATGTACAGCATCCAGCAGAAGTAACGCCATTGAGTGGGGTTGGTAGGGTATGTGAATGTCTCACACGAGATGGACAGCAATTTGAACATTTCACCTAAAATATCACATGGTGTGCTTGAGTGTGACATCATTATGTTACAGAATTACACGCTTATGATTTTGTAGTGAAAGGTTTTATGTAGTATAAAGGGGCATTATTTGTGCCAGGCCCTGTATGCGACCATAAGTTTCTCGCTAAGGCAGGCCCTGGGTCTTTCCGTCTTTGTGTCCAGTGCCTGACACATACAGAACTTCCGTGTCCTTTTCTTCAGAATGATTGATTTTAAGTTGGTGCTTGACTGAACTGCTTATATTAATCTGAGGATTGCTGAGTTTGAGAAAGTACAACTAGGTCTGTGACTGTTCCATTTTATATTCCGAATACATTTTTGCAAATGTCATCGCAAAATGACTGCAAAATGCAACAGCCACCTGTTCGTGGGCAACCAATTGTTCGACTGTTTGATGTCAAAGAATTGGAAGTATCAATATATGAAATTGTAGCAAGTAGCAGTAGCAAGGAGGCAAATGACATATTCTAATCCCAGCACTACCATCAATGGAATATTCTGTGGGTGCAGTTTTCTTATCTATAAACTGTATGTGCTACCATCCTTTCGTAACCTTTTTGGACATTTTTTTCCTATTGTTTTGATAAATTGCTTCAGCTTGGGTTACACTTTCCAAACGATATTTCCAAATGATATTTGCTATAAATGTATTTTACCTAACTCTTTAATTATATAATGAATTCAGTGTTTTTCCAAAATATTTCACATACATTTTATATTTCACACACAATTCAAGGGGCACATGTAGTTCTCCATTTGAACAGATGCAATATCTTCTAGAGGAATTTACATTTCCTGTGCACAATAGCAACAAACCAAAACAAGGAAGACTTTTTAAATACAGGTGAAGGGGATGAAAATGATGGTCACTGGGTAAGAGCTGCCCTGACAGCTTCCATCCTCCTTTTCTCTCCGCGCTCGTTCGTGTGCTGCCAGACTGTCTCCTAGCTGGAGGTGACAGACAGCCCCCATCCAGACTGCATCTACAGACGACCCATCTGGGAATTGTCTCTGCAAGTTTCAAAGATGTTCCCTATGGCAAAAACCACTTTATAAGCCTCTTTTTGAACTTGAGGTTCTGTTTAAATGTGCTCTAACAGTTACGGTCTGGTGTGTGACTGCAGTGGACAGTGCTGCGGATGCTGGGCGGGCACGCCCTGCAGTCACTGCTTAGGAGCCGTGTCCTGCGTGGAGGCCCCCAGGGAGGGTTTGCCCTTCCTTCTGTCTCACCCTTTCTGTGAAGACTCCTTTTCCCATGTTTTAGATTCCCTACTTAAGCATACATGGAACAATGGGAGGTTTGGGGGTAACAGTGGCTTTATCCATTTTAACCTTTGATTCCTCCCATACTTAAACTCTTGTGGGTACAGATAATTTATGTAACACCTTGTGGAACAGTTAATATATATAATAACGTTGTATTTTATTTTTTATTATATTTTTCCATTGCCATTTATTCTTCTTGTACACTCTGCTACCTCCACCCATCCCCTCCCCACCACAATCACCACACTGTCGTCCATGTCCATGAGTCCTTTTTCTTTTTTGCTGGATCCTTCTATCCTCTAACTCTGCTCCCTGCTACCAACTGTTGTCAGCCTGCTGTCTATGAGTCTGTCCCTATTTTGCTTGTTAGTTCATTAGATTCCACATATGAGTAAAATCGCATGGTATTTGTCTTTCTTGGGGTGGCTTATTTCACTTAGCATATAATGTTCCCCAAGTCCACTCATGCTGTCACAAAGGGTAAGATTTTCTCCTCTTTTATGGTCAAGTAGTTTTCCATTGTGTAAATGTCCCATGGTTGTTTTATCCACTCATCTACCGATGGGCACTTGGGCTGTTCTAAATCTTGGCTATTGTAAATATTGCTGCAGTGAACATAAGGGTACCTTTATTGTTTCAAATTAGTGTTTTGTGTTTCTTCTGATAAATTTCCAGAAATGGAAACATTGGGTCATAAAGCAGTTCCATTTTTAATTTTTTGAGGTAACTCCATACTGCTTTCCACTGCGGCCGCAATTATATCGCATTTAAAGTTATGTAATGATAGGTGAGAGGTTTGTTGTGTTGTCTTCCAATGCTGAAGACCAGGATGAGCAGAAATTGCTAATGAGTACATGGGATGTAACTGGTACCCTGGGATTCAGAGAAGAGAAGAGAAAGGTAAGCAAGCAATGGGGCAGGTGGGACATTCAACATTTCCATTCAAGGTGAAAAGGAAATTTGATACAACCATTAAACCGATATATTGCAGTTGACTCTTGGAGCATTTGGCTATGAATACAACTGCATTTCCCCCTTTCCGGTAATAGATTGGACCAATATCCCTTTTAGATATTGCAGGATAGGAGGACACAGCTACATTTGTGAAGGCTAAGTTTTATTTATTTATTTATATGTTTTTTCATTGCTGTATAGTGTCTCCATTTCCTCCTCACCACTTTCCTCCACCTCAGCCACCCCACCTCCCACCCTTGATCCTACCTTCCTTTGGTTTTGTGCATGTGTCCTGTATACATGTTCCTGAAAACCCTTCCCCCTTTTCCCTCCATTATC
Source organism: Tonatia bakeri (assembly GCA_004024845.1). Lineage (NCBI taxonomy): Eukaryota > Metazoa > Chordata > Mammalia > Chiroptera > Phyllostomidae > Tonatia > Tonatia bakeri. The sequence goes on from PVIA01000261.1 coordinate 370,297, forward strand.
CCCTCCCACCTCCACTCTTGTTACTATCAGTTTGTTAATATCATTACATTTTTGACAGTGTCACTAATAATGATTCTCACAACAAAGTACAATATAGAAATGAGTGAGCCGCAAGCCACCATGTCACATTAGGATTTAGCAGAATGAGCCACAGAAGGAGATGAGATCCAGTGAAAGCACGTATATTAGCAATATTCTCTTCTTGCTGGAGGAATCATATGGTGACAAATGTAACCACAAAAGAGCTGATGGAGGAATGTAAATTTTAAGAACAGAATGATGCTTTCTTATGTGCATTTATTCAAAATATTTCAGTTAAATTTTCATAGGAGATTTCATGAAGAGTGATAAATTCCTCGGGGAAATTTTAAAGAAAAGCAAAAGATTAAAACAAAACACAACAAAATACAAAACAGGAACAGCATAGTGGCACTGGTGGATGAACCCCAGAAAACAAGAAATCTGGCTTTGGGGAGAACAATAGACTAAGTAATGCTAGATTATGTTCGAAGTGCAGAATTTGGGGGACAAGGTGGAGCAAGTGCCAAGGGAACTACAGACTGAACACACTAGAATCATATGATAATTAACTTTATATCAATCTGACTGGCTAATGGTTGTCCAGATAGTTGATAAAACATTATTTCTGTGTGTGTCTATGAGGGTGTTTCTGGAAAAGATTAGCATTTGATTCAGGAGACTGAGTAAAGAGATCCCTTCTGACCAATGTGGGTGGGCATCAATCACTTCCTTGGGGAAGGTCTGAATAGAGCAAATAAAAACAAAGGAAGGGAGAATTCACTCTTTCTTTTTGAGCTGGGACATCTTTTTTTCTCCTGCCCTTTGGCATCAGAGAGCTGGTTCTTGGGCCATTTTTGACTCTAGGACTTATATCATTACCCTCTGCCCTAGTTTCTCAGGCCTTGGGACTTAGACAGAATTACACCATCTCTTTCCTGGTTCTCACCTAAGCCAATTCCTATGATAAATCTCTTGCATCTCTCTCTCTCATTGGTTCTGTTTTTCTGGAGAACTCTGACTAATACAGGTAATGTTACTAGAAACTACTGTTTCAGCAACTTAAAATGCAGACAAATATTGGAAAGCATAGAATATACTACATCATATGACACATTAGCACACATCTGAAAGAAGGTTGGCTCCTAGACAAGACAGGCTGTCATTTTAGAATAGACCTTCAGTGTAGAAATCATTGGAGGGAAGATATCACAATATCTGTATCTCTAAATAGAAAGAATGCAACTTTACCTTAAAGCTGAAGAAATTTTGTAAAGTGGGGTCATTGAGATTAGACAAATCAGAAAAGGCCAAAATAAGTTCTGGAAGGAGTTAATGAATGGCAAAGCCAAGCTAGCCAGCCTTAGAAAGCATGCCCTTCAGGATTCTCCCTGTTTTCATAATAAATTTTCATTGAAATAAGAGAAAGTCAATATTACAAGAATCAGAAAGAAACAGGATGGTATCTCAGTTTAGATTACTTTCTAAATAAGTAAGCTAGAAGTAACTGTACAGAGGCTAATATTGCCCACTGCATTACAAATGTTGGGGTTGAGATTTTATAGGCCTTTCTTTTATAAGGATGAAGTAAATACAAAGCATCTCTTACCTTTTCCTCTACTCTCCAATGAGCATTGAGCATCATCCCCTTTCTGTTTGCCCATGTAGGAAGGAGACACATACTAGGAAATTGTGAGAGTCTTAGAGGATTCCTACATAATGTCAGGGGGGAATAGAAATAGTGGAGGTAGCTGGGAAATTGGTTTAAGGTCCAGGATTGATCATATGGGATAAGAAGCAAATGGTTTGAATCTACAACAGCATCACAAGCTCTAAACCTTCCAACTTAGATGTAAAATTTCAATCAGGTCTTTCTTATCAGGTGAGACCCCAGAAAAGTGTGTGCACAAAAATGGAAAAAGAGGTACACTGCTTTAGTTTACTATCATTGTGTAACAAAAGACCACAGATTTAGATGCTTAAAATAGCACACATTTATTATCTCACAAGCATACCTCAGCTGGGTTCTCTGCTCAGAGTCTCACAAGGCTGCAATCAAGGTGTTGACCAGATGTGTTCTCATCTGGAGCACAGGGTCTTCTCCCAACCTCTTTCACATGGTTAGTGGAATTCAGGCTTCCAGCATTTTATCTCTTTTTAGTTTCTTGTGGCTGAAGGACTAAGGCCATCATTTCCTTCAGGCTGCCTCTCTCGATAGGCGATTTCCAGCAAGGCAGGTTGCCTCTTTAAGAAAGACAAGAGAGTATTTTTCTCTTCAGGAAAGGTCCAATTCCTTTTAAAAACTCCTACCTGTTTAAGTCAGGCCCACTCAGAATAATCTACCTTTGGATGAACTCAGGCTTAATCAACTGGGAACTTTAACTGCATCTAAAAAATCTGTTCACCTTTTCACAGGAGTGACATCCCATCAGAGTCACCAGCCCCACCCATACTCAAGGGAAGGACGTTATAAAGGGCCTGATACCAGAGGTCAGGAACGTGGGCACTGTCTTAGAATTTTGCCTCCCACATATGCCAGTGAGGCTATAGTTGGACCTCAAATAATAATTACTTTTCAGCTATTCTACCCATGAGAAGTATTTGGTGTCAGCTCCGTTTTCAAGGTCTGAAAAAGAAACAGACATCTGCAATCAAAGTGCATAATGTTACTTACCTGTGGTGCATTGTGTTGAGTCTGGAGTCTAAGAGGCATAGATGTCATAGGTGAAAAGACTGGTGGACACTGTTATTGAGCCCTACCATCTGGTTTGACTATAATGGCAGCAGTGAGTTCAACTGCTACTGGGTGTTGTCCCACTACATGGTCACTACTGTACATGAGGGATTCCCCACCCTACGTCCACAGACCTTTTTGCAAACATGTGTAAGGGAGAGGCTGAAAGACCCTTGGTGTAGCTTCATCTATTCCTCAGCCAAAATATTCCCACATACTGTGGATTAAGAGAGAAGTGTTCTTCTTTCATGAGTTTAGAATACAAAGGACAACAGCATTTTTTGAGTTAAATTACACCATTTAAGGAGTGTTCTGGAAAGATCGTGCTGCCAGGAACCTTGATTTAAGGAGTCCAATATACCAACCAAGAGCAGTAAGAACATAATTTTGGGAATTTCACAGATCTAAAAAACAATACCAGAATCTGCACGACACATTGGTGATTCTCTCCTTAGGCATACACATATGCCAAACTACTGTGTGTGACACAGGCATGGAAGCTAAATTTCTTCTTGGTTTATAGATCCTTTCTGACCAAGAGAGGGATTTGAGGAACCGTGCATTTGGAAAGAAATCTAATTGGCAGGAATTGAAGGTTGAGAGTTATGCCTATTATTCTCAAGGACATCTTTCCTCCTTTACCCAGGAGGCTAAGGCAACTTTGGTAAACCTGCTGAGTGACCTCAGGAATAAACAGGAGAGCCTTCAAGAAGTCGTTTAGACTAGGCCACTTGAAATGAAATCATTAGTTTTACAATCTTTATCCTGATATTTAGAAGTAGCTCCAGCTGACAATTGACCTTTATCTTGGGGTTAGTGACAAAGAAACAGATTAGGAAGGCCTGATTCAGGATGCAGCCAAACTGTGCAGCAGACCTCAAATTATTTGTGCCAGACAGATCTGGCAATTCTTTATAATACTGGGCACCAGAATAAGCACCAATACACCTGGGTAAGGTGTCCTGAGTTTCAGCTGGGAATTGACATCTTACGCGAGATTTGGGAATAAATGATCAACAAAACTGAGAAGCTGCTGAAGTGCTTCCTGTATGTGTCAGTGTTTTTACTTTATGTGTCAAGTAAAAGCTTTTACTTTAAGATCAGAAACAAGATAAAGACCTATACTTTCACCACTTTTATTTGACATATTATTGGAAGTTTTAGCCACAGCAATTGGACAAAAAAAAAGAAGAAGAGAAACTAGAACGGAAGAAGTAAAAGTAAAATCATTATTTGCACATAGCATGATACTATATATAAAGAACCCTAAATATTCCACCAAAACCTATGAGAACTAATAAATAAATTCAGTAAAGTAGCAGGGTACAAAATTTAATATACAGAAATTGGATGTATATTTTATACATCAATAACAAACTATCAGGAAGAGAAATTAAGAAAACAATAATTTATAACTTTATCAAAAAAAGTAAAATATCAATGAATAAATTTAACCAAGAAGGTGAAATATCTGAAAACCTCTAAGACACTGAAGAAAGAAATTGAAGGAAACACAAATAAACAGGGGAAAATAATGTGCTGATGTATAGTAATAAGTAACATCATAAAAATGTCCATCATACCCAAAGCAATCTACAGATTCAATACAATCCCAATAAAAATACCAACAGCATAGTTCACAAAACTAGAACAAATAATCCTAAAATTTATATGAAATCACAAAAGACCCCAAATAGATAAAGAAGTATCAAGAAAGAAATAAGAACAAAGTTGGAGGTCTCACACTACTGATATCAAACTATACTATAAGGCTGTAGTAATTAAAGCAGCATGGTATAGTATAAAAACAGACATATATATCAGGGGAACAGAATAGAGAGCCCAAAAATAAACTTAGGCCTCCATGGTCAAATTAATCTATGATGAAATAGGCAAGCACATGCATTGGGCTACAGATGGTTTATTCAATAAATGGTGTTGGCAAAATTGGACAGGTACATGAAAGAAAATAAAATGGGACCACTTTCTTATACTATTTATAAAAATAAACTCAAAATGGATTAAGGACTTAAATATAAGACCTAAAACCATAAGACTCCTACAGGAAAACATGGCAATAAAATCACTGAAATTGGTCTTAGCAGTATATGTTTGGATATGTCTCCTAGGGCAAAGGAAACAGAAGCAAAAATAAAAAAAATTGGACTATATCAAATTAAAATCTGTTGCATCACAAAGGAAATCATTATCAAAACAAAGGAAAATGAAAGACAACTTAGTGGGAGAAAATATTTGCCAATGATAAATCTGATAAGGGATTAATATCCAAAATATGTAAAGAACTCATACAGCTCAACATCAAATAAACAAACAACTTGACTAATTAATGGGCAGAAGACATAAATAGACACTTCTCCAAAGAGGACATACAGATGGCTAACAGACACATGAAAAGATGTTCAACATCACTAGTCACCAAGGAAATGCAAATCGAATCCACAATGAGATATCATCTCACACCTGTCAGAAGGGCTATTATCAATAAATCAACAAACAGCATGTGTTGGTGGGGATGTGGAGAAAAGGGAGCCCTCCTTCACTGTTGGTGGGATTGTAAATTGAAGCAACTACTATGGAAACAGTGTGGGGGTTCCTAAAAAATTAAAAATAGAGCTATCATAAGACCTAGCAACTACACTTCTGAATATTTATCTGAAGAAAACAAAAACACTAATTTAAAAAGATATATTCACCTCTATTGAAGCATTATACTGCACCATTAGTTATAACAGCCAAGATATGGAAACAACCTAAGTGCCCACTGATAGAGGAATGGATAAAGAAGATGTAGTACACACATGCAATGAAATATTACTAGGCCATAAAAAGTAAAATCATGCCATTTGCCACAACATAGATGGACCTAGAAGGTATTATGCTAAGTGAAATAAGTCAGACAATGAAGGACTAATGCTATATGATTTCACTTATGTGTATGTAGAATCTAACAAACAAGATAAGTGAAAAGACAAATCAGAAACAAACTTATAGATACAGAGAACAAATTGATGTTTGCCAGATGGACAGAAGTTAGGGGAAGGAGTGAAAAGGGTAAAAAGGATTAAGAAGTACAAATTGCCAGCATTATAAAAGTAATCACAACAATGTAAAATACAGTATATATAATATAGTCAATAATATTTAATAACTATGTATGATGTCAGATGGGTACTGGACTTATGAGGGTGATCACTTTGTAAGGTATATAAACATCTAAACATTCTATTACATACCTGAAACTAACATAATATTGTATATTTACTGTAAAAATAAATTTTTAGAAAAATTTGCTAAAAAAAATGTGTATTATGGAAAACATCTCTTATGAAGGGGAGAGGGTTTATGTCAGTATAGATAGTAATGATAATAAAATTCATGACTTAAATTAGTTGTCATTAACCAAGTAGACCCAGAAACAAAACATATCCTCACATTTGCAGAAGAGATGCTTTGAAAGAGAGACTGAACAAAAGAAAGGATAATGAATGACATTCCCTAAAAGTACAAGCTCAAAGACAGTCTGCATTTGAGCCAGGTGGTGGTGGGCAGGCAATCTCCCAAGCCTCTCTAGGAGGCAAGTCGCTGCCTCCACCCTGATCAGAAGCCCAAATGGCAAGTCTGCAGGCCTTTGTCCACCCGGGACAGGAATGGGTGTAATGCATTCTCTATATGAGATGAGTACCAATGAAATCAGGGACAGGTCTCTAAAGGAGTATTGGGTAAAGTCACCTATAGGTGACTCTTCAAAAACTAGCTAAGTGTGTCCAAGGAGTTACTGGTTGAGTATCTATGGAGCACTAACATAATCATCCACATATTTTAAAGAGGATTCTACTCCATTTTGGGAGGACTCAAGCATTTCCAGTTGGCAGAAAATGTGGCAAGACAGATAAATATCTTTATCCCCTTAACCTCTCCCATTCTAACTAACACTACCAAGTTACCAGGAGTGGTTATTACTAATAGTGGTTATTGTATATTTGTTCCACTCTGAGTAAAGGGAGAACCAGGATGAAGTGGCTGGGTGGACTATGCTGACCTTGACCACAGTGTGGAAAAGAACATAACAACTTTGGATATATGGTGCAATTGACCCAAACTCAGGGCGTAGGATCAGGATAAAGCTGGGATCCTGGAGAGTGGGAGGGAAATTAGAAAAAGGAGAAGAAAAAAAACAAGAGAGAGTGATGAGGTCACCTGGACTTCCAAGGTTGAATTTTATAAGAATATAAACCAGGTCACCCAGGGGTAACACAAAGGTAACTCTCACCATCTTTTCATTTCCAACCAGGAGTTATCTAGACATGGCTTTTTGCAGGACTAAAGCATACCTGCATATCCCTGATACACTGCTGCTGCCATGGCAGTTACCTGCGGTTCAGCCTTGTAAGCTTGGATTCCCTAAATGTTCTCTCTTCTGACTACGAGTATTATGTGGTTCAAATGAAGTAACAAATGACATTGCTCCCTGACTGAGCAATAAGGATGATGAGGGAGGTCTCCATTCTACACTGAGACTTAGTTTACACTTTCACATTCAGTGGGGGTGACTTTAGATCACCCCAAAGATGGACTCATCCCCCAGAATGGACATATGCAGGGAAATACATGTGCTCTCGTCAAGTAAGTATGTCTTTCCCTATAAATCAAATTTGTTGATAAGTTCTTTTCAATAAAATGAAATGTTTTGTAAAATGTTCTATTTCCTTGGTGATTTTTCAAAACTGCTGGTCGATGTCCTCACAGTCTCCTCCATACCCTTGTCTGGGGTTGTGTGACTGCAGGGAAACATGACCAGGCTGCCGGTGACAAGGATGTGACCCTTCCTTTCAACCCAATGACACCAGGAGGGAGAAAGGCACCTTAAATCATTTCAGTTATAATAGGGTTATAAAATAGTACTTCGGGTTTTGCCATGCTAATCCTCTCTTTAAAACAGGTCATTTCTCCTTAAAATAAGGAAATTCTGGTAATAGAAACAATAGTATATAAATAAGGTCTAAAATATCAAGGTATTGCCAGAACCAATTAAGAGGTCTCTGAGTAAAGATATTTTATTCACTTGTTTAACTAGTTGAAAACTATGTATTATTTTACTGATTTAGAAATGAATGATGGCAGGAGAGGGGCTCAATTATTAAAAATTCATAATTCACTCATAAAAAAATGCAAAAGAAAGTCCTTATCAAAGGACTACTTTGTGTAAATGTATATGTTTTTTAGTTCATGAATTATGTATTTGTGTATAATATATAGCAACTGTATTTCAGCTTTGTGTGAGAGGCCAGAACATTTTCCCCAGTTCTATGGGGATTTCACTGTCAGCACGTCACCTACAACTTTACACGTAGTTCCTACAATTATATATTTTTATATATATCATTGAAAATGAAGGATAGCACTTAATGGGTTCTAGTTTGATCAGTTCTCATGTATAGACTTTGTTAGGGATGCTAAACTTCCTTGGGAACATAATAGTGTATTTGTATGTTACTTTATAGTTTTAAAAATGTAGTCAGATATATTATTACAATGTGTCCAAATAAGTTATTTTGCAGTATTGTTCATTTGAAATTATATTTTATAGTTAAATGATGAATTTTAAACTATTAAAAATAATGAGGTGTTCAAAAATGTAAGAAATTTGACAGTAAAGATACACTAATCAGACAGTGCACTGGTGTGAGCTCTTTCTATCCGCCTTCGGGGCTGTCCTGCAATGTTTTGATTAAGTTTTTGAACTTCTCTGACTCTGAAGTTTCATTGGTAAACTGATGGTCTATTAACTTTTCAGGAATGCTGTCAAAATACATTTAAAAATACTTAATTTTATAGGTCTATTAAGCAGCTTTGTAAGGGGAAAGCACGTGAGTGCATACTATGGTATTTTCTGTAGGCTAAGGCAAGGAACACAGAAGCAGAAGGCCTGAGTGATACACAGGCCTGGTGGATGCCTGAGGGAGCATGTGCATGTGTGCATATGGAAAGGTACAGGTGGGCCTTAGGGACTGGGAGGGAATATTTGCTGAAAGATGTGTTGATGAGAAAAAGATTAATTCTTTTTTTTGACAGTGTGAAGTTAATAAATCCTATATTGTCACCTCATCTGGGTGCTTTGGGAATAGGAGAATATATATGAGACTTGGTTCCTAAACTCAAAAAGCTTAATCTCCTTGGCTTTAGGGACAAGAAATTTATAGATGAAATAATACATGAACCTCTCAATTGACTGTGCATGTGCAGTAGGGGTGGAGGGGAGACAGGCACCAAAGATGACAATGACTAACAAAAAGTATGGAAGAGAAAGATACTACAAGTATTTAAGTTGTTTTCAGAAAATGAGATTATTTTATTATTATTATTAGATTATTAGGTCTTCGTGGATCTTTTTAGAAGAAAAGGCTATGAGGGCTTGTAGACAGATGCATCAGCTTAGTAACCTGATGAGCCCTCCATGCTTCCTTCATTCCCATTGAGGCACCTCCACTCCAGGCCTCTTTCTGACCCCTCCCCCTGGGATCCTTGGGTACCCATGCTTCCCAGGCCATCTCTCGGACCCTCCTATGGTTCTACTGATCAATGATCATTGTATCTGACGTCCCCATTAATCTATGAACTTTTATATTTTTAACAATTATGACTAACACTACATCAAACACTCTGGGGCTTCCAGGAAACTGTGCTGCACATTGTTGACTAATGGGGAGCCCCTGGTCAGAAATTGTACCTGACCCTAGAAGTGTAAGCCACAGGGAACCAACTTTTGCAGCTGTGGTTTCTGAAGAAGCAAGTTTCACAGACTCTTAGACCTGAGGGGTAAAATAAGGTTGGAAAGGGTATATATCCTATTTTATCATTTTATAACTATATCACACAGGTGGAAAGGGAGAAAGATAGTAGGCTTTACCAATAGAATAGAAGTTTTTACTCTTGGAATGTAAAGTAGAACTGAATTGAATATCACTGAAAATGTTGTCTTGGGGTGGATGAGGTGAAGAGGTGGGGCTGGGGGAGAGAGAGGCAGGCAATTACCAGTACCATCTTAAGTCAAAGTGAATCCTTTTGGAAACAAAGTGTGGCGAGTGCTCATGCTCACAGCAAGACACAGGTTTCAAGAGTAAAGATCAGGTCTTTGAACCCCGCTGTGAAAGGCTACTTTTTCCAAATCAAAGGGTAGGATGGCCTGCAGTTTTGCTCTGCGACTCTGGCGCTGATCAAAGCCTTTATTTGCTTCTTGCTCTTTCAAACAGAAAACCACGAATGGCAGATTAGTGTCCTAATCTTCATATTCTCAACTCATCTGATTCCAAGTTTAGAGAACAAGGATTCTCTAGCACCCCCAGGATACAGAGCCCCACCATGCCTGAGATTTCCTTCAATACAATAAATTCTCACTCATCTGGTTGTCAATGGTTGATAATTGAAATTGAATAAAGACTTACTTGTGATTCTCATTGGACAGAGATCTCAAAAACATCTTTGCTTAAACAAAGCCTGATGTGTTTAAACAATAGCAAAATAGAAACAAACCCACAGGAAGTGGGCAAAACAGAAAGATCATTGTACTCCCCTGCCTGACCAATGCATCTCCGGAGAAAGCACTATAATGTGGTTCGCTTTGGGCTTATATCTGACTCTGCTAGTCGTCATTCAGTGTTCTCTTCCATCAGGGTTTAAACTCCTCTCCCCATCTTAAGCAGTAAACAATCCTTCTGTGTTCTCTGCATCAGAACCCAAACCCCCCAGGCTGTTTCCACTCCGCACTAAGGTTGGAAGGTAACACTGGAGGGCCAGCAAACTAACCAGTATATCTGGATAAGAGTGAGAAGTCAGAGAGAAGGTTAGGGATAAGAGCTAGAAATGGATCATGTATCACCTTGTAGGCTATAGTAAAGGCTTTGGCTTTTACTCTAATAGAAGAGGGGTGTATTAACAGGGTTGTGAGTAGGCACATGATCTAATCTATGCTGCAAAAGGACAACTTGGTTACTGTGTTGAGAGTAGTCTAGGGAAGACACAGAGAGACCCAGTACCCACCTGTCAGTCATCGAGGTGAAGATTATGGCGGCAGTGTAGATGGTAAGTTGTGGTTGGAGCCTGGATCTAACTTGAAAGTAGAGCAAACAGAATTCCACAGTGAATTTGATTTGGGGTGTGAGAAAAAGATATATCAAGAATGCTGGAAGAATGGAATTGTTACCAGCTAAGAGAGAGAAGCTTAAAGAAGCAGCAAATTTGAGATGTCAAAGATCGTACCAGGAAACAGGTTAAAAAAATTAAAAAAGAAAGCTTTTTCTTCTTTTCCTGTCACAATATAAGAAGCATATGGATATAACTCCGCTCTTACTACTGGCAATTAGAAGAGGTTTTATAGCTTATAAGCATTAGATTGGCCATAGTAAAAAAGAACTGGAAAAGAGAAATATGAGGTGGAAAGTAAGGAAGAGATAAGTTAACAGTTCTCAGATCCTAGAAACATATGACCTAAGCTGGTGGTTCTCAAATTTGAGTGTGCAGCAGAGTCATAAGGAGGGTTTAATAAAACACAAATTGGTGATTCATTAGATCTGGGTGATAGCAAGAATGCACATTTCTAGATTTCAGGTGGCACTGACACTGTTGATCTGGAGATTGCACTGAAGCACAGGTGGCAAATACAAGGCCTGCAGGCTGAATCCATCCCTCCACCTTGTTTTATCTGGCCCAGCACCTTGTTTCTACCCAGTGGAAGAGCCATGCTCTCAATTAACTGTTATGGAATAGTTACGTTTATGGAGTCCTAAAATTACATTCGGCCCTTTGGAGGCAACCACAAGGCTGATGTGGCCCCAGGTGAAGATGAGTTTGACACTCCTGACTTAGAGAATCACTGGCCAAAGGGCCAGCAAATCTGAGTTAAGTACATTCTGCAGTTCAGAATGTATCAAGAAAAGAAGCAGTGTAGACCTAAGTTTTGCAAGTCTTTCTTACAAGAAGATCTGAACCACTTGTGAGGGGTAATATCAGGAGCTTAGTTTTGGACAGGTAGTTCAATCTGTGAGTCGAGTTTGAGAGAGAGATCTGGACTAGAGACACTAATTGGGAGTTGCTGGCTAAAAATGGAAATTATAATCATAAAAAATGAGAAACAGATGTTTAAAATGGTTTATATACTATAGAAATAGAAAGATAAAATAGAGATTGGAGGTGGAGAAGAAATAATACTTATGTCAACTTTGGTTAATAAGTGTATTTAACAACTATTACTTTTTTTATAATGGACTTGTTGAGGCCAAAATCAGGGAGCTTTATTCTTTTTATTTCTTTCTGTTCCCCTCCCCTAATGTGAGGTATCTGAGCCTCAGATATTCAATTGCATGACCAGGGTTACATAGGTAGTATGGGACATTATATTTCCCAAAGATGGCGGTGACCTTATCTCACATTCTAAGTGCTATTCTGAAATGTGACCTTGACATCCATTCCATCAAAAGGAGGCAGTTTTTGTTCTCTCACCTTAAATCAGGTCAGGCTTTTGACTTGTCTGTAACTGACAAAAGGCATCAGGCTAGACACTGCATGATTTCCAAGGCTCCGCCAAGACAAGGTGATGCCTTATTTCTACCTTATTTGGTGAAACACTCTTGCTGAAACCCTAAGCCTCAATGTATGAAGTTCAAATGCCATAAAGTTGCCAGAATGTGAGGAAAGTGAAACCAGCCCATATAGAAAGACCGCATGGAGAATTCTTAGGCTACGTATGATAGAGAGAGAGAGAGAATGACTGGACAGCACCCAGCTGCTGCAGCCATCTACTTGTCCAGCCCCAGCCGGGTGAGAGATCCCACGCTTTGCCATGCCAAGCCTTTACTGAATTCCTGACACACAGAAACTGAGAAATAATAGAGTGCTATTAAAACCCTGACTTTTAGGGTGATTCTTTCTGACTTAATTTTTCAAATTTGCTTGATCACCAAACCTTTTTTGGGAGAAGGAGAATGTCAAACTTGTATTCCACCAAATTTTTAAAAATATCCCCTGTATTCACCAAGCAAATTTTACTTTGTGATTTGGTTTCCTAACCAAAATCTCAGACCTTTGTACAGAGGAGTGGGTTGTACACCAGTCAACATGTCTATTTATTAATCAATATAAATTTATAAACTAGGATTTTAATTTATCTATTATGCTTGAGCTTGGTTCTCATGAGTTAGTCCTCAGAGCCTCTCACGTGGAGAAGTGTCACATACTTAATATCCAAGGCTGAGCTCCCTGCCTTGGATGTATAGTGACCCTTCTATAAAATTAGGCAGAACTTTCACTGATATCTTCTAAATGTGGTAGGACATACCTAGTTTATTTATATATGACTTTTCCCCCCACAAACAATAGTTTGTCTACTCTAAAAAAATCAGAATCCATCATAAATTCTTAGAAGATAGTTTGCCATTTTGTACTTAACAGATGATTAAATAGGAATTTCATAAATTGCTTTTTTCAAAGATTTTATTTATTTATTTTTAGAGAGAGGGAAAAGAAGGGGGAAAGAGAGAGAGAAACATCCATGTGTGAGAAACATTGGTCAGTTGCCTCTCCCATGCTGCCAGCTGGGACCTAGATCCACAACCCAGCTATGTGTGCTGACCGGGAATCGAACTGGGAAACTTTCAGTACACAGGCTGGTGCTCAATCCACTGAGCCACACCAGCCAGGGAAAAATTTCATAAATTTCAAGAGAAGTTTTCAGTGGGGTCTCTACTGGATTGTGGGCACAAAGCTATTTTGTATCCTTGCGAGCTAAAAGTTGAAGAGTTGGTCTTTACCTCACTTCTGCACTAAGTTCGGAATGTCTCTTGCTACCTCAGTGATGTTAGGTCTTGGGAATGTCTAAAAAGAACCCCCTTAATTCTGATAATTAGATCACTCATACTGGACTCTGTCAAAGCAACAGTGCAAACTCTTTCTGGAGAGAAACCCAAGAGACAAGCTGTTGAGGAATATCCTCTGTGCAAATAATTCTACTACCAGAAAATAGACACAGAAGAAGTTGTACTTTTTTTTTTCATTGCAGGGTAACTCATCCATACACGTGGCTTTATTTAACATCCGTAAGCTAATTACTTCTATCCAGCTGACCCTCACATTGTTGAAAATCCGTGTATAACTTTTGACTCTCCAAGAAAACTTATAGACATTCCTCAGTATCTGCTAGGCATTGGCTCCTGCCCTACCACAACCTAAGTTACCAAAATCATTGGATGTTCAAGTCTCTTAAATAAAATGATGTACAACAATGCAATACAGTCAGCCCTCTGCATCTATGGATTTCCAAATGCTGAGTGAAAATAGTTTTCAATCTGTAGTTGATTGAATCCATGGACATAAAATGCAGGCGAACAGAAGACTGACGGTATACTACTTATTGAAAAAAGATCTACATGTAAGTGGGCCAGTGCAGTTCTAATCTGTGTTGTTTAAGGGTCAACCGTATTTCTATTTGCTAGCTCAGATCTTATATATGAACTAAAAGTGATATTTAAAACTACCTATACAGCATCACCATTTAGATCCATCACATGTATTACAAAATCAATATATTCAAAACTTAAAACATCGGAGAACCCTTAAAATGTCACCTTCTTCCAGCATCCCCCTATCTCAGTGAAGTATGCTGTTATCCACATAGTTGACAATCTTTTCTCTTGGTCATCCAACAGTGTGTATTTGCTTTACTTAACATAGTTTAATTCTGTTAACATTTTCTCCTTTCATTGTCACCACTGAGCACAGATTATTACCATTAACTCTTTCTTGAACTATTTCACTGATCAGGATTGTATATTTCAATCCACAGAAACCAACTCTAGGTGACTTACTTAGAACAATAAATCAAAGATTGTGGGTAGATAAGTGATGATTGAATGCTCAAGAGGTGGTTTCAGGATATCAACAGAAACCATGGCAAGTAGGGCTGCAGAGAATGAAGCCACGGTCACTTCCTTCCATCACAGCTCTGTTTGGAAACATTTTACTGGCCAATCCTAGGGAATATATCTATGTCCCAGCTATCAGGGGTGGGCACACCTGACTCATTTTGACTTTAGGTTCACATAATGAGGCTTTCCTCCAAATTAGGAAATAGCTTTTAATGTTACGATGTCAAAAATTGTACTATTCTCGTAATGGTCAACTTCTTCTCTACAGAAGATTAAAGATGGCTTCAATTTTTTTCTTTAATCATGGGCAGCAGAGGCACAGTTTAAACCTCTTCCCCACGAATCTGGGCTGACTTCTCTGACTACTCTAATTCATGCTGTGCCAATCCCCATACTCAGGCCTTAAAAAACGAGTAGCTTTTACTTCTTGTTTTTGTAACATTCCCTCGTGGAATCTAAAGTACCATGCTGTTAGAAGTCCAGGCCAATAGTCACTGAAGTATAAGATGTCCTGGAGATAGTGGGAGACAGAGACAGAGACACAAAGAGAGGCAGAGAGAGAGATAACCAAGGCAGCAGGCATTTGATCTGGGAAGCAGATCTTCCAGTCCCCGCTGCCTCAACTTACACCACGTGAATCAGAGAACTACCCAACTGAATCCTTCCCAAAGGACTCACAAAATATGTGCAAAACAACACATTGCATTAAATCACTAGGTTTGGGAGGCAGTTTGTTAGGGAGCAATAGATAACCAGAGTGGTTTCCTTGCATTCATCCTTGAATTTTTTCTTTCTGCTAAACTGTAGCCAGTTTTAAAACTATTTTTATCACATTATTACCCTATTTAACACTGTTCAATAGCTTTTCAATGTTTTTAATATCAAAATCAAAATCTTCAATGTGCTCTGGCTGGTGTGGTTCAGTGGATTGAGCTCTATTCTGGAAACTGAAAGATCACCAGTTCAATCCCTGGTTAGGGCACAGGCCTGGGTTGCAGGCCAGGTCCCCAGTTGGGGGCGTGTGAGAGGCAACTGATCCATTTATCTCTCACACGTTGATTTCTCTCCCTCTCTTTCTCTCTGCCTTCCCCTCTCTCTAAAAATAAATATATAAATGTTAAAAAAAAGGAGTTACTGTTACAGAGGTGGGAAGGGAAGGAGAAAGACAGGGAGAGAAACGTCAATGTGTGGTTGCCTCTCACGCGCCCCTCATTGGGGACCTGCTCTGCAACCCAGGCATGTGTCAGGACTGGTAATCGAGCTGGCGACCTTTTGGTTCACAGGCCGGCACTCAGTCCACTGAGCCACACCAGGCAGAGCTAAATAAATTCTTTAAAAAAAGTCTACAACGTTACATACAAGGTCTTGAGTGATATATGCCCTCCCAGCTGTGCCTCCTCTCTTTTCTCTCCTTCACTCTCTGAACTACAGCCACATTCACTGTTTTTTAATTTTTATTTTTCAATTACAGTTGACATTCAATGTTATTTTATATTAGTTTCAGATGTACAGCATAGTGGTTGGACAATTATATAATTTACTAAGTGACCCCTCCCCAATAATTCAAGTACCCACCTGGCATTTGGCACCATACACAGTTATTACAACATTACCAACTGCATTCCCTATGCTGAACTATATCCTAGTAACTATTTTGTAACTACCGATTCATTCTGCATTCCTCCAAAATGCCACACTTCTTTTTGCCCAGAGTCCTCACTTGCTGTTTCTTCTCCTAGGAGCCCTTCTTCATCACATTGGGCTTTGCCCTAGTTAAGTCTTATTCATTCTTCAGATCTTAGTTTAAATATCAGTTTTTTAAGGTAAATCTTCCTTTATTCTCCAGGCTAGATCTGTCTCTCATTCATGTTTTCTATACTTCTCCAATAGGGAAATTATTATGGTCTAATTAAATAATTCATTGTGAAAGAGCTTTTATCATTTGTTTTTGCTGCTAGAACTATAGATTTTTGAGATCTGTAATTCTTATTTTTCACTCTATCCATAGTGACTTCAACCATTCTTTGCACATAGTAGACACACAATAAATGCTTATTGAAAAATGGATACATAAAATTGACCTAAGGTAGATGGATCAATGCTTCTTGAACTTTAACTGTATAGATGAACCACCTGGGGATATTGTTAAAATGCAGATTCTGATTCAGTGGGCCTGGGGTGGGGCCTCAGAACTGAGTCTCCTTTCCTAATAAGCTCCTAGGTGATGCCATTGCTGTTGGTTCTGTGGATCACTCTGAGTAGCAAGCTATATAAGAATCATAATTAAGTCCTGTGGGTAACATAGAGCAACCAATTGGGATTAGTTAATATTTTAAACCTGTGCTATCATTTTAATTTGATTCAATTAATTTCAACAAACAATTATTGAGCCAACTATTTCCCAGGACAGGCTAAACATGAATAAGATATGGTTAGTGCCCTCAAAAAGCTCACCATGTAATGGGCATAACTAAAATATAAACAAATCAATGTGAAAAATGTGTTATAATAAAAGTAGATTACAAATATGGATTTGAGCACAAAATAGGCAGTTGCCAATGCAGTTTGGGGAGCTGAAATTTGAAACACACTGGTGATTTAGCATGACTATAAACCACTGTTCTGTCTTGTTTTATTTTCTTATTTTATGTATACCCACCTGACCTGAGTTATTGGAGACTTGGAGATTTAAGAAAATTGGCCCGACTTCCATATTCCATTTTCAGAATGAATTGTGCAACTCTTTCATCCTCCTGTGTTCTATGAAAACCACGATTTTGTTTGTTTGTTCCTGATGTTTGCTTACTTCTTTCGTTTTCATGTTTCTCTACAACCTGTCACTTCTGTTTTCAACTTGGTAAACCCTTTCTAGTCTTTATAGTTAGACTTGAGTTAGAAAGAGAAATGTGCCAGAAATACCATAGGAGAATAATGATATGGACAGAAGCTGGGGGTGAAGTCTGATTTAGTCAGGGTTCTCTCTAGAGACACAGAACCAATAGCATATATGTTGATATATGTTGATAATTATTATAGGAACTGTCTCACGTGATTATGGAGGCCAAGGCATCCCATGGTCTTCTGTGTGCAAGGTGGAAGCCCAGGAAAGCTGGAGGTATACTGCAGTCTGGGTCCCGAGGCCTGACAACCAAGGGGTGATTTCCATTGACAACCAATGCTGTCAATTCTGGCCGGGTCTGAAAGTCCAAAAGGCAGCTAACGCAAAGAGAGCAAATTCATTCTTTCCCTGATTTTTTTGTTTTATTTAGGCTCTCAATGAATGTGATGATGCCTTCCCTCATTGGTGAGGATGATCTTTGGTGTTCTTTACTCAGCCTACAGAATCAAATGCTACTCTCTTCTAGAAACACCCTTGCGGACATCCCTAGACACAATGTTTCTCCTGTTATCTGGACATCCATTTGTCCAGTCAAGTTAACAGCTAAAATTAAGCATCATGAGTCTTTTATTTAATAGTTTGGTCCTGAAAGAGAAATATAATAACTCTCTTTTTTTCTTGCTTAGATATTCACTCAATGAGATGAGCCTTTTTTATTATAGGCAAACACCCTCCTCATTCTCAGGCTGGGATACAGAACAACATTTTAGAACAACATTGTCCTTTGTGTCCACCCTTAGCTTTATTGCATTAATAATCTCCTGTTTTCTCTATGGAATAGTCATCATTCTTTTAAGTTTTTCCTTTTCCAGCACAAAACTTTCTTTAATCACTTCTAAAACATCATCTCTCCTGAGAGGAAACTAATTAACTATACCCTTCTGGTTATTATTTAATCATTATTTTTGGAGTACCCCAAATGTTCTAAGTATCAGCCTTTCCTAGCAGCAATTCATTATTCATAGCTGAGTCATTTCTCAATTTGGGTCCTTGAAACCACTTTCTTATCCCATATATTACTGTTTAGTAGGACTCACATTTGGCAAGGTGCTCACCTTTTTCGAGAACACAGGAAAGCCTTATTTCCTGTCCTCTAAGAGCTCTTCATGCCTTGCTTCATCGCACTTTTCCAATCAGGCCAGTATGTTGCTTTGAAACAATCTCTTTGACCTAACTCTGTAAGATGCACTCCCTGCTCTTACTGCATGCGTCCACCAGCTTCTCATGGACCGCAAGTGTAATTTAAATGCATTTGCATCTCAAGCATTTATTTTATTTTTTCCTTGTTCTTTCTGTACCAGTCAAACCATCTCCGAAATTCATGCCTTTCTCAGAATGTCTGCTATTTAAAAGAGAGATAAACAGAGGGAAGACACCTTCAGGCATAGATTTTTGAGGATACATTCATATCCCTTTGGCTAGAAACCCACTTTTCCAAGGTTGTGGTGGCAGCTATTTAATTTAGGAGTCAGTGATGAAATGTTTTTACATAATGTATGCTTCTTAGGAAAACAGCATGCCTATGTTTAGAAAAATCAGCACATTTTCACCTCCTACTTCCCAAAACGCAGCCATAGCACTCAGCCCTGAGCAACCTCTGTGTTCCGTGTTATGGAGGACACAGTTTCTCCAGCTAGGATTTAGAACATATTCTCAAAGGTTGCACTTTACTACAATATAATATTTTTTTATCTTATGTTTTCATATCTTTATTTCAATGATACTATAAATACAAATCTGGATTATCTGCTTGATCACCTTATAACTGGATACTGCCTATGGGATTTGTATTTGTTCAGTGTTAATGAATACATTGGTGTGCATTGCTCTACACAGTGATAGTGAATTTTTGCTTTTTTTTTGTTTTAATTTTTGTGGTGTTGAAAAGAACTGTTACTACAACTAATATTATGTGGCTAGAAGATGTGCATGTATATATTTGAGCATGAAAGAATTTTCAAACTTGAGGAACTTTGGTTAATAAGTAGGACCTGGGCTCTGAGGAAGTCATTCTTATTTTCTAATTCCATTTCTGGCAATTTATTATCTCATTGCTCTTGAGAAAGACTCTTGGCTTTTGTAAACCTCAGTTTCCCCACTTATACAAAGAGGTTTAAAATGAGCTACTAAGACCACAAGAGTGCAGTATAAATTAAGATCATACATACATGTGTGCCTATTTGATGCATAATGAGAATTCAGTAAGTAATAGCTATAATTATCATTGTATTTTGTCCCATGAATCAGTTAAAATCCAGCTTCCCCTGCATTATTTCTTCTCCTTTCAAGAAGAGATGCTTAAACTCAAGGACATAATTTTTAGAACTGAACTGACTTCCAAAGTATATCCTAAAGTCCCTAGTCACTTATCTTGTTTAATATTTTGTGTTATCAACTCTTAATATAGATCATTATTATTATTTAAATACTGTAGTAACTCTTATATCTATTACTATTTCTAGAGACTTCTGAAGGTGATAGGAAAAGAGAAATGCGAGCAGGAAAATGAAAATGAAGGAGAGCATAAGTAGCTACCTATAAAGAACAAGCAATGCTAACACTGTTTTGCTATATTTTTCTTGACAGTACTTTCTATGTGGTCCTAGACTAGTTCTCTCATTCACATGGGCAGCCAGAAATCCTCCACTAGGCCTAATAAAATAAAAGGGAAAATTGCAGGGGAAAGATATATCAAGACAGTAATCTATTGGTTTAGATAGATCAAATGCCTGCCTAAATTGTTTATGGGAAATACATGTCATCCCTTCCCTATGCCCCAAACTTCGCTATTTTCTAAAATGGATCCACTTCAAGATATGATTTTTTTTTTTATCCCAGGTAAGACCAGTTGGATTCCATCGATTATAATTGTGACGGATAGCAAGTGATTTGTTTCATTACATTGTTAATGGCTGTAGTGGGAACATTTGAGCTATTACATGAAAAGCTGTGGTTGTGTCATTGTGAAGCTTCCAAGGATAGAATTTTCTCTTCACTCTTTGTTTCTGCAATAGGCTCTCTCACCCCTAACAGGGATGCACACTGAGTTTTAAATCCTTTTCCGCTTGGCTTGAGGGAGTTTGCTTTTTTCTGTGTGTCATTGTAAAGTCCACCGTGTGGGTTTCCAGCCAGCCAAGACATAAAAATGGCATAAGCAATGTAAATGTTGGAATTGATGTAAAAAATTACGATTCCTGATAGACAAAAGTGGAAAAAATACATAAAAAAGGAACACAGGCAACTGAAAAAAATGAATACAATTCTGATAAATCTCTTTACTTGGTCAAATATCAACTCTTATACCTGAGGGTCTCTCTTATAAATCAGTAAAAAGCTGAGTGGAGCTGGCCCCCAAGAAGATAAAATGCATATGATCATGAAAAGTATTTGTCTGATATATTCACAAAGGAGGTAGGCTGGTTTATGTCTTTTATGGCAAGCATAATCTTAAACAATTTTCAACCTTAACTTAAAGATATTTTAATATATCCATTTCACTCACAAACTCAAGCTCATATTGATTCAAAGGAATACCCCTCAAAGCTCAGTTTTTTAAATATATCAAGTAAGATTTTATACATTTTTAAATTAATCCAGATGTCATCAAAGGTAATTCTTAATTAGCTGACTGTCTATCCTTGAATCAGTGACAGTGGTGGTTACCAACAGGGAGCAAGAGAGGTTCTTGCTCTGGGTCATTTTAAAAGTGACTTTAATATTCTCAGTAAACTTCGTCCTTAAGGATAAAACCCTGCTGTAATGTAGGCATTGAAACCCTGGCTCTTTTGAATACAGGTTAATTGTAATCACTCCCCAAGTAGCCGGAAACTTTAAACTAATCTACGGGCATCCAAAAGTTGTTAACAAACATTTCTGGGAAATTCTAGGGTAGGGATTATTTAATGGACTCCCCTTGAATTTCATTCACGTTTTCTCTCCTAAACTTTAATGTTCTTTCCTAAAGATTATTTTATGTGCATTAACACCCTCCTTGGCAAATTGATAGGAGAGCTGGTCTATGTGTTCCTGTTTGAGAAACGAGGAGAAAGCAAAATTGGTGACCAACTCAAGACTATGGAATAGCAGGACCCAAACCTCACACTTCCAGCCTTCTCTGTCTTTGGACTGCCCACAACATAAATTGGCCCTGGTGGGCACCTCTGCTCCCTTTGAGAGCATACATATTCATGTGTTTGAAGTCAGCCATGGATATTGACATGGATTACAATGTGTTGAAAAGAGAGGGGCAGCTAACAGAATGATTAAGACAACTGAAGGAAAATAAGAAATTTAATAACTGAAATGTCTTCGATCTTTTAAAAAATGAGAGAGAATAGATGAACCAGATAAGATGCAAATAAAACAAGAAAACAAAATACATATAAAATGAAAAAGGCAATTGGTTTTGTATCTTCATATGCTTAACTTACAGGGTGGAAGAGCACACAATTTCACTTGTTTGGGTTTAGTCCTCCTAATATATGCTACAGAGTAATTTATTTTCAGAAGAAGCCTCTCTGCAGTGCTCCTATTATGATAATGGGAATTTATGCACATGAGTATTTGTGATCACATCACAGAGCAGTTTTTGGAAGAACTAAGGGGGAGGGGAAAATTTTCACATTTTAAAAATAGAAATGAAGGCTTAAAAAAACCCTCTAAAATTTCAATCTATCACTCAATCTAGCTACACACACACATACACACAATTCTATGGTGAATTGTCTTATTTGGACTAAGTGCTCTGTAGTGAAGAACAAAACTCGTGAGTGAAAAGCGGCATAATGTATAGAATGCTTGCATGGATTTGTTGATGAGGAGGTGGCTGCCCCTGAGATTGGAAAACACAGCTCCAGAAGCCTCAGACCTCTCTGACCATATTCACTTTGCTTACTCAGGAGCAGACAATGACAGGCAGGGACTTAGGGGGAGGGGATGAATCAAAGTCCCTTTTACCCTGTGCCTCTCTGCTAGAATTGCTGTCAGCCTGGTGAGCTGACAAGAAGTAGGGGATCAATCCAGTAGACATAGGATGAAAATGTAAACAGGGATAAGCTCTCTGTGCGCACACTCCTTTCCTCTCGCTTTCTTTCTTGCATCTCATTCTATCTTTTTACACACAATCCAGACAGTTGAGAGGGTAGGTGTTTTTTCCTATCATGAACAAAGCAATGCTCAGCACTCAAAGTCACTTAACAATAGGATCATCGTTAGAGCACAGCCACAGTGCTTTAGTAAATCATGTATGGTGATTTCAAGATTGTGTTACAGAGTGTGCCAATATCAGTGTGCATATTAGATCACTCCTAATATGAATATCCATGGGGAAAATTATGGCAAAATCACAGCTTAGCTACATTAATGAAAATAAAGCGTATTGAAGTAGGTGAAGTAACAGGTCCATGCACCAAACTTTATGGGCACAAGTCAGCTGTCACTGGGCAGGCTAAGGGAGACATAACATTCTAGTCATTTCTCTAGTGAAAAGAACATTAGCTTATTCTCTCCATTAATTGATATGCTACAACTGAATCAAGCACTGCTGAGTGCTGACCAGCTCACACGTTCCCCATATGTCTCCAGATTGCAAATTCAGAAATGCGAGACTCCATCACTGAGTTAGTCTGGGGACAGCCAACCTCAGTAGTGGTTGCTAGACTTTATTCCCATAAAGAACAGATGAAAATCAGGGGTTTGGAAAAATGTGTATTCTCACAATATTCTATAAAATTTATTGTATCATTATTTAGGACGTGACTCAAGGATTCAGTTTAATTTCTTTTGATTAACATATTAAACAGTTTAAGTTTGACAGACCAGATGAAA
Organism: Tonatia bakeri; assembly: GCA_004024845.1. Classification (NCBI taxonomy): domain Eukaryota; kingdom Metazoa; phylum Chordata; class Mammalia; order Chiroptera; family Phyllostomidae; genus Tonatia; species Tonatia bakeri. The sequence goes on from PVIA01000261.1 coordinate 393,710, forward strand.
TATACTATGCAAGAATGTTTTTTTCTTCTATGCTTGTCTTTTGGTCTATATCCTGTATTTATTTGCTTATGAATAGTACAACAAAACTGTGGATATAATTAGCAAAAATTTTCTTCAGATTAGGAAAGTTTATGTATTTGAGATATCAGCTGGTTCCTAAAAATTGAGTTGTTCAAAGTGAAAAGCAGAGCATTGAATTTCCTATCATCATCATCTCAGAGTTAAGAGCTAAAATGGTAATTTCTTCAACCACAAATAAAAATGTTAATAATAACATTTGGTTTTATTTTAGGAAAAACTATCAAATATGATGCCAAAACCCCCGAAATGCACATTACTAATTTAAGATAGTATTAGTGCCTATTCCCACATGTGAGGTGCTGAGCCCTTCTGAGCATGTCAATCATCTCAACAACCATGTAGTGCCGGGACAGTTTTCATCTCCATTTCACAGGTGAGGAACACCAGAGGTTTATAAAGAGGTCAGCATCTCGTCCGCTGCCCCTCTGACTTCAATCCAGGCAGTCTTATACCAGAGCTTGTCTGTTACATTAATCCTTCAGTAACATTAAGTAAATTCTAGTAACTGAATGTGGTGATATGTTTCTTGTATTTTCAACTTTAGGAATGTTTATTAAAGTAGGAGAATGGATATCATATTTTAAATGTAAATCCTTTAAAATGGACTGTATTTGAAGTTGTAGCAGATTGAAAAGTAACATCTAGACAAATATATTTAGTCAATTTAACGAATGGGACATGCTCTTTTATTAACCTACATTTTATTATTTAAATAAGGAGAGAAGACTCTAGACTATTCACAGTAATTAGGAGGCTCATATGTGTTTACATGGTTAGTAAGTGTAAATTATGGTGACACGCTGAGGACTTGCAAATAGCTAAGCTATGATGATGGATCATGGTGTGACTATCCATGAGATCCGGATTTTGTAGGGAATACTTTGAAAGTGAAAAAAGGTAGCTTTCTCATAAGGATTATAATACCTGTTTGACTTCATCAGCTTGCATTATGCTGTCAGAGCAAGAATTCTCTAGTTTTCCTCATCTAGAGAAAAAAACATAATATTCTTCGTATTTACGATAGTGAAGAAATCATCATTTCCCTCATGGGAAGCATTTGGTCAAAATTGCAAGTAAATTCTCAACAAAATCTGATTTGTTAATATAATCTTAAAATAAAAAGGAAAGCCAAACAACAGAACAAAAGAGATCTTATATAATTTCATAACCTCAATACATATTTGTGTACAGCAGTAACCTCCCTGTCTCATTAGAATCATTGAGAAAGGGCTCCAAGTTTGATGATGTTACCATAAAACAGAATACATTTTTCTAAAATATTTTGAAGGAATTATGGTGAAAATTTTCAGGAGATACAAATGCCTTTATTAAATTTATTGCCTCGTGCTGTTCCTGAGATCATTTTGCTCCTCCAGGATGAGATAGGGACCCCAAGTCTCGCTCGCTTGTTTTACACAGTGGCGTTTGAACAGGGCTATCACTTACTGCATGTTTGCTCTGTGTCTCCAGGAAATCAAGCAGAGAAATGAGTAACGCTTTATTACCACAAGAGCCTACTGAAAAGTAAATAATATTCTCAGGCCTAGAATGAGTGTTGGTGAAAGAAAGGGGAAAAAATGGAGAGAAAGAAAGATTTCCAGAATTTTACTAGGCAAACAGCTGAAACAAAATCAAACAAAATGATTCAAAAGTGTTGCTTTAAATAAAATATTCCTTTTCTGCTTATCGCTTAAACAATTCATACACAACTCTATACTTCTAGCAATGCCAAAGTTAGGGGTAAGAATTTTCAATTTACTATTTTCTTCCTAATAAAGGTAGCCTCCAATTTACAAATGGGTTGTGTTATAAAATTTCATTTGTCAGATGTTCATGTGGGACCAAAATGCCCTTTCCCAAAGAATCAATATTATAAATCATTGTTTAGCTTTAAGGCTGGTCTACATAGGCAGATTTAAAGTATCCTGATCCTCAACTATACTAGTGAAAGTATTATTCTGAAGTCTGAGATCTGTGATGGGGATAAGTCATTTTTGAACTGAAAGAGGGAGAAGGGGCAAGAAACTTCCTTTCCCTTTTCCTGAACACAAGGCAACCCGAGGATACAGTAATCACATATTCTGAATTAAAAAGTGGAGTATGTGGCTCAACAAAAGAATTTTTCCTATGACAAATATAAAATTGGAAAAAAAATTCTTTCAAAATATTCTACTGATATATGGGGATAAATTTTGGAGTCAGTACTATCCCAGAAAATTCAGTAGATTTGTATGCTCTAGTAACATTTGATGATAGGAAGTTCATGGGTTTTTGTTTTGTTTTGTTAGATTCAAAAGCCCAGTTAAAAGTAGGAAGCTCAGGAAACTGTGATAAATGAACAGGAGATAATTAATTACAGGAGGTGATGGGAACTAGAATACAGCCAAGCCGGAGGGGATGGAGAGGAGGAGACCAATTTAAGATAGATGTTAAGAGGTGGAAATATTAAAACTTGGATGCTTGTGGGAGCTGAATGGGTAGATAGACTTGTGGGCAGTGGTTGATGAAAATTGTCAGTGTTGGGAGAAAATGAACCAATTAGTGGAGAAGATGAACTTGCCTAAGGTTAATTTTCTAAAAACATTCTTGTGTTACACAGCTCCCTTATTTTTTCTACTGTGGACCTTTAAAATCCTCTTAAAAAAGCACTGAAATTTTAACATTTGGTCTTTACAACAACCCTATGAGAGAATAGTTATTTGTATATTATAAAGGTGATAGAATCAAGAAGCTTAACTAACTTGTTCAAGATAGTGTTTAAGCTGGCACTGAATCTATACTGAAGTGATCTTTCTGACCAATACACTTTATACTACTGTATCTTGTGTCCATGAGTTATGCTTGAATTCAGTTCAATTCAATTCACAAATTCAAAAAGTATTTGATGAATCCCTCCGATATACGTTAGATACTATCCCAGATCCTCGGAATAGAGTGAACAAAGACAGGCTCTGCTCTCAAGAAACTCTCACTAGCAAATCAGGCTTATGGAATTTAAAAAGCAAGGAGACCTCTCCTGAGAAAGAAGCACATAAAAAAAGGGAGAAGTGGACAAGCTCAATTCTGTAACTAGAGGTCAGCAGTGTTTCTAGTAGAATCACCCACAAACCCCTGCTGTACCAAAAATGGGTGGGGAAACTAAAACTATCAACACAATCTCTGTAAAACCCTGGGATGTAGCAGCGCTGCTTTGGTAATGGTTGTCTTGTGTGGAAAAAGAACATAAACAATGAAACCTAACAGACAGGACCTTGAATTTCAGCTTAGCTAATAAATAGCTGTGCGACTTTGGGCTAGTCATTTAACCTTGTGGGTAAAATGGGCATGCTGCTGTCGAACTTAGATGAGGTCTATGTAAGTAAAAAGCCAACCTACTGAGTTAACACATTATTAAATTTTTTTTAAATGATTGCCCAAATAATAAAATAATCAATCTGGTTTGGGCACAAATATATAGTCCAGTTTTAAACTTTATTAATTTTTAAAATTTTCTCCCAAATTTCCATGTCAACTGGTATTAGGATAAAGTACATGGAATATAAGCTGCATTTCTATATTGTCTAGCTTCTTACTCTTATAAAATGGGGTAGAAGTTCTCAGCTTGTCTGCTGACAGGAGCTGGAGGAGATACTCTATTATGAGACCTAGGTGTTAAGCTCTACCCTAACATGTCAGTTAAGTCACTGAGATATTCTGCTAAATTTGTCATTAGGTTTTAAATTTTAAACTACAAATATAAGTATCAACTCCTTAGTTGTCATTTTGATTTCAAACCTATATCTTAAAGAATAAGTAACATAAATGGAATTATCTTTATCTAAATTGACTACCAATACAGTAGTAATTTTGGTTATTCTTGGACTACACAGGAAGCCATATGTTACCTTTTTTAGTAATATGGAAGAGTTAGAAGTGAAACCCACTGTTATTTGATAACCCAGAATGCAGTAATGATCCACTCTCTTTTGATATGCACTTAACCCCTAGGAACAATTGATGACATAGTGGTCACAGGACAAGGATGGTTGGTCCCTATACAGCATTCTCGGTCCTAGAATGCCTTCATTAGAATTTTCCTCTTGAAGTCACTGGCCCAGACATAGGCAACACTGTTCTCTAACTGGTAAGACAGGATCATTGTAAAGGAGGGCTGGAACCCAGCCAGTCTCAGTTTGTCAGCACGGAAGTGCAACATCCTGAGGCACAGGTCTGTGGAAAACAAATGGCAGATTCCTAAACTGCCACTCAACAGGGAACTGAAGAGACACGAAGGTAGGTAAGGCAAACAGAAATGTCCTAAGGTTTCTTAGCTGCTCCACATTCAGCCACCAGAGGAGACGGAAAGTGTGGGACAGTCAAGTCTAAGAGATCCGGAAAATCAAAGAGCTGTCATTACATGTGAAAAGTGTTATTGTATATTTGTTTCTTCCTCCTCTCTTACATTTGGAGAGCAGTTGTGATCAGGAATTTCACCTTCAAATCCTGAGGGCAGTGGTAAGCTGCAAATTGGCTTGGGAAGACCTTTTCTTATATGTGAGCTCTGGAATAAGCAAAAATAAGGCCACTACATAAAACAATACATTATTAAACATTCATCAGTTCATCTCACCTATGATATCAATATTCAAAAAATTTTGTGGGTAAAAGATTTCCAAAGAGGGTTGTAACTACTTTTCAAAAAAAATATGTATATTTTGCTAAAGAAGTATCTTTAGTTTTTGGATCAAAATGTAAATAGTAGTGTATATCAAAGAATTGATACATATATCAAGATTATAGTCATTGTGTAACTAAAATTGTTATCAGTATATTTAAATGCCAGTCTTAAGTTTGCATTTCATGTGAAATTTCTTCAGTCATCTTGAAGGGGCTGTTACACACCTTCCAATCTTCGTGTAATTAAAGCAGTAGTTTTGTTGTCATCTTGTCACAACTCATGAGAGAAACTGTGAAAACTCAAGAGCATATGTGGTAGTAAGTCAGGATTAGACAGCTATATGCAATTTTGCTTTGCATCTTGAGGCACTTCATTATACTTGTGAGTAGTCAGCTATTCCTTTCCTATTAACTACTCCCCCTGCTCCAAAGTTTCTTTTATAATAGGAGATATCTTGGTCTACTTGCTTCCAAGGTATTCTAAGAACTCAAGTGTTGGTAAAACTGTCAACAAAGTCCATATAATTCTTTTAGGATTCACTAAAATAAAAACTTTATACTCTCTAGTTTTAAGAAAATTCAAAATAATATTATTATAAAATTAACTTAAAATTGGATGTATTGAAAATATTCCATAATGTTGCAATCATGCACTGAGAAATTCTTTGTAATAATTAATACTTTTTAACAAAAAACATTCTGCCACATGCAGAATTATAATGTGCAATTTAAAACATAAGTTATAAACTCCTGTTTTATCATTTGATGAGTCTTAGAGCCCATCAAAAATATTTGCTTTGCTCATATTACATCTAAATATTGAAAACATGTTCCAAGTTTCTAGTGGTTGAAAAATGACCAAAAATTTATTACTGAACCAAAAGGTCCTTCAAGGATATAGTCCTGAAGACCTGAATTTATTTGATAATATTACATCTTAGAGTAGAGATCTGTTATCAACATCATAGTGAACATAGTTGGAGAACAAAATTATAATTGGAGATGCTGTAGGCAGGGAATGACAAAAAATTCTCAAATACAAGAAATCTCCCAATAACTTCACAAGTATAAAATTAAGCATGATTGACAGAAGTGCTATGAATTAAAAAGACCTGAGAAGTAACCATGAGTCAGCGATGTCTGTAGGTAATTGATTATTGGTCTTAAAGATGGATGAACAAGGACACAGCATCAAGGGCAGCACAGAATGGCTCTCTCTGTATCCATTGACTAAGTCTTCAAAGTCTGTCATTTTGGCTTCTTTTGAACTTTATACGTATTTTGATCAATGGACAAGGGCATGGGGGAGAAAAGTGGAAATACCAAAAGTGCTGAAAATGAGTGGTAAAATGATTATGTGGAATGACAGGTTATTTAGCTTACATAAGAGAAGGAGGGTGATAATACTTTTGTATTAATATTATATAGTAATATGTTTATGGAAAAATGGAAATTAAATGATTTTCATCAGTACCAAATCTAGAATATGATGTAATTATTTTGAGGTAATCTATAATATTTTTCTCCTTGCAACTCCTTGAAGGACCTTTGAATAAGTTAAAGAGAGCAAAAGAGACCATATAGTTTATTGTTCAGACAATGCATGCAAAATTGAGTTCCTAAGATAGTTAGGTGAGGTTCTTAGGAGAAATGGAACATTTGATGAACTTTAAATTACTTTCAAGCCTTTTATCTTTGTGGCAACTCTAGTCAAAGTTTAAATTCACTCGTTCCAATCCAACTTTCTGATGTCTGTAGGTCCATGTGCCTTTAGGAACAAAAGAGAAATATTATAATGGTCTGAAAGGCACCTAATTTCAGTTGCAGTGTAATTACCTTCCTGTTTTTCTTGCCTCCCCCTGCTATTTTCTATTCCTGACTTCCCCACTAACTAACACACTCATCATTTCACTTTATGTGCCTTCTCAGTTTCGGAGCAGTCACAGGTAAGCTGACACCAATAGTACACATCATCTACAAAGAACCATCCTTTCTCTCTTTTTATCTTCTATTTTCTTCCTGAATTTCTTTTTCAATAATAGTTGCATACAAGCCTGTATTAAAAAATAGAAATATAAAAAAAAACAAATAGGCAGTTACAAAATAGTCATGGGGTAATTTTCTATATTCTTTCTTAAAAAAAATTTCCAAGTGAAGAAAGACAAATTCTTCCTAGTTTCTGTTCATTTCTTCCTAGTGTGTGTGCTTTCATGTTTTTCCATGAAGTATCTTTGACGCTATCCCTCCTAGAGTCTGAAAAAGTCAACCTCAGCCTAAGGCGAGTTTTTCTGTAACATTCGTACCTGCCTGGAGATGGCACACACTCATTTGGCCATTTGTGACAGAGAAGCTGAGTCCAGCACTCACATGACTGACATGCTTGAGAATGTTGAGATCAAGATCCTTGAGAGAGTATCTTAATCTTACAATATAGGGGACAGAAATTTTTGCATTTGGATTAGAGTTGATGAAACAGCATTTTAACAATTACTGTAATGTCAACCATTGTTAAATGTATTGATACATAGGTTTTCTTTATTCTGCTATCAATTGTGGCTCCTTCAAAGAACTTTGGGCTTTTACTTAAGCTTTATTTTATCCTGAGAGATATTCTCTATCTTTTGAAGAAGTTATGCTTTCTATGCGATCTCACACATCGTACTTGTAGGGACTCCCACAATGACTTGAAGATTAATAAATGTATCCATGGGTTAGGAGAAAATTAACAATGTCCATTGGGTTTATTTAGTTTTCCTTTTTTTACTAATAAAGCTTGGCACTGAAATAAAGTAATGATTTAAACTAAATTCTATTGTTAAAAGCCACATTATCTTTTGAGTCTATTTCTTTCATTTATTCAGTTTTATTTCTTATTTCCTTATTCTTATGCTTTTGTGTATAAGGTACTTTCGTCATAGTCTCCCTCCTACTCAAAATTACATCTATTGTATTCCATATACAGTTAGTAGTTAGTATTCACATTGTCCAAAGGTGAATTATCAACTTTGCGTTTCCAAATCTTACTATTGTTAAATATTTCAGTGAAATATTTCTAAGAAAAAAAAAAACTATGAAGGTCAACCTAGTGAACCATTTTATGGCATTCCTATACTTCCCACTTCAAAGATTTTTCTATTTAATGCTAAGGTAAAATCACCTCTTGGTGTTTTTTCCCTAAAGCACTTTTCTGTGGTTTATAGAAGAAGTAATCTTAAACATTTTAATTTATATATTGAGGAGAAAACTGTCATTTATTAGTTTGCTTTTATTTAGATTTAGCTTCCAATATGTAAGACACACTTTCTCTATTCCTCTTACATGAATACTTGTGAATTGGTTGCTGCCAAGTAGCAGGTCGTATTATAATGTATCATATTCATATTTTTAAGGCTGCTTTCATCATTAAAGGAGTCTCTATCTTTAATTTTTGTAAGGGACTTTAACTATTGGTGATTGTTTCATATTTTGATTAATTTTGGTTTTTAATTTTCATTACCTGTCATGTCATGTTTTGTCATTATCTTTCAGTTGGGTGCCATCTTAATGATTTCTCCAAGGTTTCACTTCCTCACTTTTTTATTACTGTGTTCCTTTTAGCTGCTTTCAGAGGGTTAATATCACCTTTCAAGGGTAAAGTGTAAGGAACATATTGCCTTCACACATTGATAATTTTGAAGATTTACAAACAAATTTAACAATGATTCCCATTAATGCATTTAATAAAATTTGCTAAGGCTTAAGTAGCATAATCCTTCAAATTTGTATTAGAAAAGTCTTAAGAAACAAACTTTTAAAAGAATGTCAGTAGGTACTAATAACATTTATAACTAATCTCAATTTACACAAAGCATTTTATGTGAGAGTAATGCAAAAAAAAAATGACCAAAGTTCTTCTGTTATATCATAGCATCATTTGGTCACAAAATGGTATTGACTTTTTGTTTTGGGATTTAAAAACTCCTTTATAATTTTTTAAAACTAATCATATATGAGAGTAACATGGCATAATAAAAATATTTATGATTTTAGAATTAAGAGAATTGGACTTGGATCCCTACTGTAACCATTATTATACCCACCTAACTGGCCTTGGAAAAGTTATTTAAACTGCATCCACTTCAACTCACCTACCTGCAAAATGTGGATAATTAGCAAGGTAGAGGACCCTTCTAAGGAAAAGGAATACTACGTTAAGGTGTGTATAAGAGTAACTCAGTTACACTGAACAACTTAAATGTACTGTCAAATTACTTTTATATTGTATATACTGACTTACTAATTAAGAGTGATAGGACTTTTATCACCAGAGTATTTATTTCCTCAGGATACTTCACTGGTAGAAATTTTTCTTCCCAGTTCCTTTGGAACTGAGCAACATTTTTTAGAATAAGATGAGTTAGGCAGATTATAAAGTGATTCAATAATGTTCAGATACCCTAAACAAGAGGTTCTCCATGCAGCAGTACTGCAAGATTTTGCCTTAAAAATACAGGAATTAAATACATTTCATTTTATGTTATTCTCACCAAAAAAGAAAGAAAATTCATGTTGGACACAATAATACTTACTGTATTTTTTAGCATATTCCTGACATAACTTTTATGTTGACTGAGGATCAACACTTACACTTTTGCATGACTAGAAGAAGTATTCCTTAGACTAGACTCTGTGCCTGTACATTCCCAATCTGGTCTGTTCTCTATTGTACACGTACTTCTGCTTCCGGAGCCATAGGACTCGGTCAAGTCAGCTGCTCTGTTTGATCAACCTGGGTGAGTTGGTACAGTAAGGGTAAGGAATTTTCCTGGAAGCTATTCCTTGTTCTGGATGGCTAGCAATAATTTAACTAACCACATAAATATGTCCCATGAACCCAAACTAATGTTTTCTCAACTCATGCTCCTCTTAGCCAGGCCTTATAAATGCTAACAGTCATTCTGTTGCCAGTGAACCTAAAGAAAAGTGCTATGGAGTCACTGTGACAAAAGAAAGCAAACTGTACTGATTGTGGTTAAAATGTCTTCCATAAAAATCTGTAAAACTATAAGACTGTTTGAGCATATTGTCAGACCCCTCCCAGGGCCTTGGAAGAGGAAGGGGCCAGATGCTTAAGCTTCATTAGATTTATGTTTAATTTGTTTTTGAATCCTATCCATTGCAGAATAGGAGAAGCCTCAGAAGGTAAAAAGGCACTAATTGGGCTAAGGAGGAGTAGAGTTGAGGTAAATTTAAAAGGACTTGGTGATGGTCTATAAGAAAGGATAGAAGGAAGGAAGAAAGGAAGAAAATAAAGGGAGGGAAGGAGGGGAGAATAAAAAAAGGCAGGGGAAGAGAACAGGATAGAGACAGGGAATTTTGAAATGACCCCTAGGGTTTTGAGTTACGAGCATTATGAGCAGTATGTTTTGACATGGATGGGGTAAGCTGAGAAGAAGATGTTACAAGTTGTGGATCATGCTAGAAATGTGGGAATGTCTCTGGCACGGCCAAGTAGAGATATCCCACATTATTTATATACAATTCTAAAATGCAGAGGAGGCCTGAGGGCTAGACACTTGTATTTGGAAGATACAAGCATACAAGTGTAAGTTAAAACTGAGAGATGATGAGACACCCTCACACACACATTTACTACGGACAATGTGTAGAGCAACAGACCGTAGAGGGAGCCCAAGAACACCAGTTTTAAAACGTGAGCAGAGGAAAGGATTTGGAATTCTGAAAAAGGGAAAAGAAGAAATTCAAATGAGTTTTGCCATGGAATTCCTGTGAATAAACAGTTTCTTAAAAAGAGAGAGGGTTCAAAGTTGACATTTGAAGACAGAAAAGTTTCAGCTAAGGGGTGGTGAGTTTGAAAGCAGAGGCAGTGCAGCCTCATGTGGAAGGCGGGCTGAGTGAAGTTGGGCCAGGAGCTGGGCTACTTGTTAGAGAGACTGGGCTGAAGAGAAATTGTTTTTTCTCTTAGTGGTGGAAAGAACTTGAATGTGTTGACACAGTCCAGGGAAAGAGTCAGTCAAGAAGAGCTTTGAAATTCAAGAGTAAACAGGAATAGTTCCTCAGAAAGCTTTCCCCTACCTAGCACTCCACTCACTTACTTGCCTCTTACTTTCTACCTGCAGCATGGGTGGAGTATGTGTACTTGTGGCTCTTTACATATGTATTAGATAATTACCTATATATTTGTCAATATTTCCTGCTAGAGAATTTGGGGCCTCATTTAATTTGTCTTTGAATCCCTTTTGCTTAGAGCAACATTTATTGAAAGAATGTCTATGGGAAGGGATGGAAAAACACAGGAAAGAGAGCAGAGAAGCAGGATCTGTCACACAAGGAGACTCTTCATAATATTTTGATTTTGAATAAAATGATAAGGGTGGGTTTAAATATTGAGTCAGCTGACAAAGTTTAGATCATGATGTTAACTTACCATGTTTGCAGACCCAGACCAGTTTTACCTCTAGGGTGTCTGACTTTAATATTTTATAGATTCTTTCCTCATGATCCTGTCCTCCCTCTATTTCAGAGGCACATTCCCAGCTGTAGAAAGCATGTAGAGAGAATATATAGCAAACGGTACTGGTGAATGAGACCATCAAATAAGAACATCTGAAACACCGAACCTATGAGTACCTGTACTATTTTAAATTTCTCCAAGTGGCAAAGGTACGAAGAACAACAAAAACATTATTTTATTCTGCATTAACTCTGTTTCACAATCAAAGGCTACTTGTTTTGTCCTGGGATTTTTGGATTAAAGCTGTTGATCATAAATTAGACAAGGTAAGAAACTGAAGATGATAGTCCACTCATCATCAATACTTTACACCCCCAAGTGGAAAAGGAATAAATGCATGCTGTTGATTGTGAATCAATAGTGTTATCTTCATTTGCAAAGGACAGCACATTAAAACATGTTGATTTAGAGTTCTTTACTCCTGTTGAATAAACACATAGGTTGCTAATCATCCAATACTAAATATATTTTCCAAAGGTGAACAAAAGTAGTGGGTAATTTGATGCTTCTTAATTAAGCCCACTACACAAATTTTTTATACTCTTAAAAGCATTTGTTTATGAAAGCTAAATGCATATAGATTTCTGATGGAAAGATCCCCATCCCCCAAACACATCATCAGCTGTGAGTGATTCTGGCTAGTAAATTATATGCTGTCCTCTACATTGCCTTGTAAATGACCTCAACCCTGACCTTGACACAGCAGTATTTCTAAGAGAGAATAATGATTTATTCTTCATGTTAGATGAACTAAGACCTGGTGATTCTCAGCTATTATTCTGTATGTTTACAAAGAAAACTGGTCCTGTAACTTCAGATGAATGATAGGTAGAAAGAAAGAAAGAGAGGGGGGGAGAGAGGGGGAAAGAGAGAGAGAGAGACACAGAGAGAGAGGGAATGTGGTGGCTAGCAAGTAGAGAAGAATAAATAGCTGAGTAACCATCTAGGTAGTGTGGGTTCATACATATGAAAATTTTCTAACTTCACACGAATAAATTTAGTGTTACTAGACCTTCTGTAAGACTTTAAAAACTGTTTCCTTGTATAAGGTTATGATATAGATAGATGTATAAATATATAAGATATAGATATAATCTGAGAATATTATAAGGTTATAATGATTTATATTCATAGAATTTATATGCCTAAGATTAATATACCTGCAATAAGAATTTCACAATTGTTAAGCATTTCCATATTTCACAGTTCACATTAGTCCATTTTAAAGCTTTGTTTATGTGTATAGAAGCCCTACATTAATGTTTTGTATTCTGAAAATTTCACCCACCCAGCTCCAGTCACTTAATTGCGCTAATTATTATTCACACATTAGCACCTACTAATCAGCAAGGATTTCTTCCTATTTTTCCAAATGTTTTAGCCACCATTCAGATATCGCTTATTGGCAGAAACAACTTGTTATGGTGGTTTTCAAAATCTGACAATAAGCCTATGAAGAAACCTCTTTTCTGTCTGAATTTCCTATTGCTGTTATTATAGATCTAAAGAGCCAGTCTATTAAACTCATTGAAACTTCATAAAAAAAATGGTGAAGTGGAATTTCAGTAGGTTCCCAAATTCTATTGACACAGCAACACAGAACAATCTAGCAAATTGGGGTTCAATTCTATTGTGTTTGATATGCAGTTAACTCTAGGAAATACATCCTTTTTTAACTATTATAGATTTTTTGTAGTCAGTATTATTTCATAGAAAAGAAATATTTAAGCATACTTAGGGGAATGACCTGCCTAATCTGAATCCCAAATATAACATATATTAAGACAGAATATTGGAGGTGTCTCCTAACAATAGATTGATATTACCCTAACTGGACACATATTATAATGATAAAATTGAAGTTAATTTTAAATATTATATACAGCTTGCTGCGAATACTAACTTAAGAGCTGGAATTTACAAAGATGCTATTAAATTAATTACTATTTACTGAACAATAATGAAGGTAATCTTTTATTTTAAATTTTATAAATTAAAAAAAATTGGGGGGTGGCTTAAAATAGTAACCCAGAATTCCAGTTAAGATGGAGGCACAGGTAAACATGCTTCATCTCCTTGCACAACCACAGAAAGAATTACAACTATATCTCAAAAGAAATATCACCAAGAACCATCAGAAAACTGAGCTGTACGGAAGCCTGACAACTAAGGATTTAGAGGTGAAGCCATGTTCATCCAGATGAGTAGGAAGGGCAGAGATGTAGAGGTAGGTGGAGAGGCACAGAGATGTGGTATGGCACAGAGAGGTGGTGGCAGAATGGGTGGTCCCATAATCACCTGTGGTGGATAAAAATCAGGAGTGATACCTTGAGAGCAAGTGATCCCAGCCCCAGGCCAGACTGCGCAGCCCAGGGTTCCAACACCAGGAAGATGAATCCCCATAACTTCTAGCTATAAAAACCAGTGGGGGTTGGGGTGGTAGAAGAAACTGCCAGATTTCCAGGAGGCTCTGCTTAAAGGACCCACATGGACTTAGAATGTATGCAGGGCAGATAAAGCAATTTCCAAGTATCCCTTTCTGGGATAGCACCAGGGCAACAGCTGGAGGGCACCAGTCACATATGGGAAATAAGTGAAGTGACTACACATGGGGCAAGTGCTAGCAAACCTCCAGAAGCCAGGCAGCAACACTGTTCCTTCTCCTTGCCGTCCCCCCACACAGAGCCATAAAGTAGTGAAGTAGGTTGCCCCACCCTGTTGATTATCTAAGACTCCACACCACACAATTTACAGGTGTTTTTTCTAAAATAGGCCATGCTACTAAGATAGGGAGTAAAAGTAGCTCTACCTAATACACAGAAACAGACACAGGGAAGCTGCCAAATTGAGAAGACAAAGAAATATGGCCCAAATGAAAGAACAGAACAAACCCCCAAAAAGGAATTAAATGAGACATAAATAACCAACCTATCAGATGCAGAGTTTGAAACACTGGTGATCAGGATGCTCAAAGACTCATTGAGTAGGGCAACAACTTTAGTTAAAGACTCAGGAAGAAGTAAAGTTACACTAAGGGAAATAAAGAAAAATCCATAGGGAACCAACAGTGGAGAGGATGAAGCTGGTATTCAAATCAGTGATTTGGAACATAAGGAAGAAATAAGCATTCAACCAGAACAGCAAGAAGAAAAAAGGAATTAAAAAATATGAGGATAAGCTAAGGAGCCTCTGAGACATCTCCAAACATACCAACACACAAATCATAGAGGTACCAAAAGAGGAAGAGAAAGAGCAAAAAACTGAAAACTCATTTGAAAAAATAATGAAAGAAAACTTCCCTAATTTAGTGAAGGAAACAGACATATAAATCCAGGAAGCGCAGAGAATCCCAAACAAGTTGGACTCAAAGAGGACCATACCAAGACACATCATAATGAAAATGCCAAAGCTTAAATATAAAGAGAGAATCTTAAAAACAACAAGAGAAAAGCAGAGAGTTACCTACAAAGGAGTTCCATAAGACTGTCAGCTGATTTCCCAAAAGAATCTTTGCAGGTAAGAAGGGACTGGCAAGAAGTATTCAAAGTGATGAAAATCAAGGACCTACATCCAAGATTATTCTATCTGGCAAAGCTAGCATTTAGAATGGAAGGGCAGATAAAGCAATTTCCAGATAAGATAAAGTTAAAGGAGTTCATCATCACCAGGCCCTTATTAAATGAGATGTTAAAGAGATTTATATAAGAAAAAGAAGATCAAAACTATGAATATTAAAATGACAATGAATTCACAATTATCAATGACTGAATCTAAAAAAAAAACAGACTAGGCAAACTATTAGAACAGGAACAGAATCATAGATATGGAGATCATTTGGAGGGTTATCAGCTGGGAGGGGGAAGGGTGAGAATGGGGGAAAAGATGCAGGGATTACAAAGTATAATTGGTAGGTACAAAATAGATGGGGGATGTTCAGAATATTATAGGAAATGAAGAAGCCAAAAAACTTATATGCATGACCCATGGACATAAACTAAGGCAGGGGGGATTGCTGGAGGAAATGGGGGTAACTAGATAAAGGGGGGCAAAGGGGAAAATTGGGACAACTGTCATAGCATAATCAATAAAATATATTTAAAAAATAATAACTCATTTTATGGAATAAATTCCTAGAAGGAAACAATAGATTTGTAGACAATGAAAGCAATAAAACAAACCATTACATTTCCCCATATGCTCAGCTAGGTCTTGCAGAATTTAAAGTTGGAGGTGATCTTAAAAGAATAGTCAGGAGAGAAAGGTTGAAAGTTCATGAGTGTCTTAGTTCAGGCAGTTATAACAAAATACCGTAGAATGAGTGGTTATAAGTAATGGAAATTATTTCTCACAGTCTAGAAGCTGGAAGTCTGAGAACAGGGTATCAGCATGCTCGTTGGGTTCTGTTGAGAGCCCTCTCTGGCTTGCAGAGTGCGTTATTTTCCTTGTATCTCCCATGATGGAAAGAGGGCAAGAAAGCTCTCTTGGGACTCTTTTAAAAGTCACTAATCCCATTCAAAAAGATCCCACCATCCTGTTTTACTTATCTGACAGAGATGTCACCTCCTAATGCCATTACATTGGAGACTAAAATTTTAACTTATGAATTTTGGGGGACACCAACATTCAGTCCATTGCAATGAAGAAGAGAAAGCCATTCTCTGACATTCTGTTCCCTCAGTTAGTTCCTTCCCATTAGCTGAAAGTCAAAGTTCACTTTAAGTCTCTACTGGTTGTATTGAGCTGACTTTGGGTTGAATCCTTAGCTCACAGTTCCTAGGTTTACCTCATTTAAAACAAAATGTTAAGTTTGTCTCTTCAAAGTATTCTAGACTCTGGAACCACTGACCCAAAGCAGTCAGTGCTGCAGCATCCCACAGGATTAAGATGGAAATCTCTGGGCTCCTCTGAAAGCTGAGGAGAATTATGTGGAGCAAAGACTTCAGGGACTCTAGATGGTAAGTGCAGCAGGACATCAATATACTGCTGGGGTAGTGAACCAAATGAGTCAGATGGTAAAGGCAAAATAACAGGTAAGGCCTAGTTAGTATTCAGAGGACTAAAGAATCAGTAAATGGAAATTCAGAAGAAAAAACAGATTGGAAATCACCTGGATTGGTTGGGTTTAGATAAAAACAAGATCACAATACAGAGAAAGTAAGTTCAAGCAAGAACCCTTGTAAAAAATGGAAATCCAAGAAGTTATGAGAGGCAATAAGCTGTTAAAAGGTCCTTTCGATTTGGTCATTTGGGGGCTATTCCTGATTTTAAAGGATGCTACAATACGGAAAGGCATTGTGGAAGAGTGAAATGTAATCAGGGTCACTCACAAAGCTCTTCCTAATACTTCACATTTAGACAAGAGTTTGGGCTTTGCACTTCTATGGCACTTAGCTTGTCCTCTCTTAGGACATGTGATCATCTGTATACTTGTTTGTCCCTCTTCCCTCACACTTTAAATTCTAGAGGTCCAAACTATGCATTTATTCTTCAGTTTGGAGTGCATTGTTTTACAAAGTGCAAGTCTAAAATAAACAATTGAATTAAATACAAATGGACTGAATGATAAATGTTTCCACAGCTCTGGGCAGTGCTTCATCTCATGTGGTGTTTGTTAGACTTGTCTTTGGCTATTTAATTCAATTGCTTGGGGTGTGATGAAAGCGATACTGAGGTCACAAGTTCAGTCCTTGTGTGAGCAGCTTGCTGAGCTCTATTTTATGGCCACATAGTCCATTGGCCAGCTGTCTTGAAAATGCATGATACTGGCCACCAGAGGATGGGAAAAGATATGAAGGATCAGTGGAACTTCATAACTCTAATAAGGGTACAACGCAGAGTGCCTGACTCATAGGAAATTGATCTTTTCACAGAAGGGCCTGTTGTTTCCTTCAGGAATTCTACTCAAAATATTACAATACTATCTTTTTAGAAATCCAGAAAAAAAAGTGAGCCAGGGATAGAATTAGGCACTATGATGGAAAGGGAAAAAAAACCAGCACTAGGAGACCAAGGCTTGAACCTGATCTATGCCACCTGTGGCTAATGTGATACCTTGGGCAAGTGTTTAATTCTTCTGAGTCCCAGTTTCAGTATCTGTAAAAACCTAGTTCATAGGATTGTTGTGAGAATTAGAGGGGATGATATTAATATCACAAGTATAACATTAAAGTCCAAGTTAACTCCTTAGTAAATGTTAGATAGTAATAATTTAGAATTGCAAGAAGACTAAAAGAAAATGGCTGACCACAAATGAGAATGAAAGGAATCTGAGAGTCAGAGTATCATGGCTGTCAAGGACCTGTGATATATCCAATCCTGAGTTTTATCAAAGAGAAATTAAAGAATCTAAAATTTAAGTGCTCTGTGTCATGGTCATAGTCTGATGGCTGAGACTGTAGCCTCTGTAGAGTAGTACTGGGATGTCTGGGATATTTCAAGGTAAATATAAAACAGGTGCTGCCCTTGTGAGGACAAACCTCCAGAGAAAGATCACCTTGTAAACAAATTAATACAATTCCATACAGTAAAAGCTCAGGGAAGGGGCTGGACAGTAAAAGAAGTCCAGGAACTTCTCGGAAAAAGGTGATATTTGAGCTACTGCCTCATTGCAGCTACATTATGCTATGACAGTACTATCAGAGACCACCTATCAGTTCTTCTTTCTCCTACAATTGCCCTCAGAAATGCCTTTCAAAGAATACATCAAGATAATCTTGCCAACATTTTAGTATAAATGCTTCCCTTTGGTAGTACAACGTGGACTTAAGATTCAAACAGAAAACAGCCTTAACTTTACTTATTTTTTTTTGACACCCTAAATTGCTCAGTAATAGCAAAATTTTTACCTTTAGGGTTTTCCAAAATTGATATCCAGAGGCCCAGACCATGTATGTCTGAATAGATTGGCCAATGAAAAGCTATGGGCCCCTCTTTTTCCTCAGTGTTTATGTTATTCTCACTCTGAACAGGAGAGGGGGGTTCATTATGTATCTCCTACCTGCCCTTGGGTCTTGTTCTCTTGTAGTCACTTGTAATAAAACACCATTAAGGAAAAGCTGCAGAATCATTTTTCCCTTCTGTTTGTTTGGAGCAGCCAGTGATTAGATACTATTTTAGCTGGTCAAAGAAAAACTCTGCAATGGTATCCTAGCTTTTAGGAATAGATTTACAAACTCGTTGAATATTTCCTCAGCATCATCTTCTGTGTGCCACTTTTTTTGTGAGCTGAGGCCATGTTCTTTGTTAACAAACTTTGACTGACTGGTGTACTGTTTGATAAAAGAGTTATCCCTTCATCAAAAATTAAAACTGACAAAAATAATTTGATGGATGTTCCGAGAACTCATGTTGAAATTCAAGAAGCAAACAAGAATTTGTATAATATATCAAGATTACCATGTACTAATCTAATTTGACAAAAGAATAAATTCTCATTTTGTTTTTATTTTTAAAATTTTATTTAATTTTTTATTACTAAATACAGCTTCTAACCTCGAATAGAGATAATACCCTAAGTAAAACAAAATGATAGTGCTATAAAGATTTACATTTGGTATTTTATTAAAAAGGGGTGAGAAAGGGGAGAAAAAATATTTTTCTTTATATAACCAAAAGGTTTGCTTTTTCAAATGGAAACAAAGGATCCCTTGCTGCTCCCCCAAAGCAAAAAAGGAAAGAAAAAGGAAAAAAGAAAACAAGGCCACCATCTTCAATTTCTTTAGCCAAATTGAGCAGGTATCGTGGTTTTGCAGCTTTATAATAGGTTAAGGTAAAGGCTGTTTTGACTTCACTTACTGTGTAATTAGGATTTGTGTCCAAATCCCAGAGCGCATACAACAGGAATTTTCTTAAGGCAACTATCTGCTCTTCTCAAAATGGTCTTCTTATTTCTTGTGTTTCTAAAATCAGAAAAGTGAGTATAAACAAACAATAGATGACCTTTTTGAGTAAAACATCTGAGCTTAGAAAGATTAATCGACCTCCATCAGCCAGTCATTAAATCAAATAGGAGCTTTCTTGTACTTCTAAACCTCCGATTTACAGTCAGGCAAATGGTGTAAAAAGGCTGGTAATACAGTGACGCCCAATGCCACTGGGCTTTAGAAAGCTGACAGTTCCTGTAAAATAGTCATTAAACAACCTCTAGAAGAGACTCATCAGCAGATGCCCCCAGGTGAAGGAGAGAGAAAGCTGGGAGAATGAAGGAGAATCTAACATCTTAGCATGACTGAATTAAACAGAGCATATTATGCTGATTTTCAGAGGCAGCCCAGTAATTTAATTTTCAGAGCAGTTCCTTTGATTGTAGCAACCATTTTATGAAACATTAATAAAACTTTGTGTGTGTGTAGAACACACATCTCTTCCATTTCATTAAGAAAAAGGAGTCAACGTATTCAAATTTGCTGACCATTAGCTCCGTAAGTGCCAAAAGGAAAAGATTTTTGTTGTTATTTTTGAAAAAGTGAAGGAGCAGAACAATACGACTCCCACTGTAGTACCCTATAGTAAGCACAAAACAAGGAAAGGGAAATAAACTTACTTCATGTTAGTCCATGGGGTTTTACATTAAGACTCTGAGCTAAATCACTGCTCTAATGTTTAATCCAAATGTGATTCTGTACTCCTGTACAATGATGTCTACTGTGCATTCAAATGAATTGTTGTGGAATGCACATTGCCCTGTATAATAAGTGTTTATCAAAGACTTCTAAGACAAATAGATATTTCTGGATCAAGATACCCAATGGAAAGTTGTTTTTAATGATTTTTGTTATATATTCTGAATAACAAAAGATTCACACATGTGAATGTTTTTAAAAGGAAGGGACCTTTAAATAATTAATACAGATGTGCCTCATTTTACAGAATGTGTGTAATCTTAAAATGTACATCATGAAACTGTTTTCTTTGCAAGTTAACTTACATTTCCTCTTTTATTCCCATCATAAAACTAAAGATCCATTCTCACTGAAGTAATTTTTGGCTCAAAGACAATGGTCACATTTAAGAATGAATCAACCCTTTTAAATCAGTGGTAAATTTTATCTTCAAATCTAGTAATTATCCTTAGTCTGAGCTTTTTTGTTATAACTCTCCTATTGCATTACACAACTCTTTTTATTTTAAACTTATATTCTCCACTCTTCTATTTCATTTTTAGAGAAACAAGCATATGTAAAGGATAAATAAAATCAGATGTTCTTTCAAAGTAATGTAAATATAAATAAAACTTTTGTAAATAAGCAGTCAAAAATAACACAAAGCGGCTCACACTGCTGATCACAGAAAGGGTATGAGGAGGGTCACCAGTGAGGCAGCCTTTGAGGAGACCAGGGTCTCGGAGATGTGGGTTCAATGAGCATGCTACAGGTGACTCACGCAGACCTCTCAGGGCCACTTGGTCTCTCTGAGACCTGGTTTCCTTATCCTTAAAATTAGGAGGCCAAATTACAGGGTTTAAAACTTTTCTTCTGTCATTGTAGCTCTGTGATCCCAATAAAGCTGTTTGCCCCATGTAGGTCTGCTTAGTGCTTTCTCTGGTTCTTGACACAGTTATTAATAATAATGTCTTTGTGAAACTTTTGGTGGTCTTCCCTCAGAGTGAAATAGACTCCACTAAAAAGACCATGGTTATGTCTTATATCTAAGATAGCCATTTCCCAAATAGAGTTTGTGTGTATAATGAATTATTCCTATATATGATTTCTAATTTTTCTATGCTTCTGGGTTTTCCCAACCGTTCTGTTAAATTACAAAATATTTAGAATTTTTTCCCTAGGTTCACGATTTGGACCTTGATATTTGTTTCTATATTTTTGATTCAAAATAATATCCAGTTAAGCAAGCAAAGAATTCAAGTTCTCTTGGATATTACTATTATGTATAAAACTGCAAAGGATTGTCAGAATTTGCTGCATCTCATTACACCAAACATGTTAACTAACTGTTTAAATTCTACCATTTTACAAAGAAAATAATTCCTTGATAAAATCATAAAGATTCATATTTAAGCTCTTATGTTAGGTACTGGTTAATCACCAACTATAAAATACCTCTAAGATTAAACACCACACACTCAGAAAATGAAGGAAATGATAGTCAGCTGTTTAACAGACTTTCATCTCAGAGAGATTTTATTAAGAGCCTCCTTCCTATATGCCAAGATATGAATGCTTGAGAATAATTCAATTTTATACAAAAGAAAATCCCATTCAAATCTAAAGATAGAATATTTCTATTCCAACTTACTTTCCACTGAATTACTGAGAAGAATTGAAAGATTCTGATTCCAAACCCTAAATGTATGAACCAAGTCATCAAATAGCTAAAAAATAACATTCACAAATTCTTGGGGCCACGGTTGACAGTAGAATAAGGCCAATTGCTCAGCTGGGTTCAGGTTAATTCCATGATGTGTGGTAGAAATACAGTCAACTTGAGCACCGGTCAAACCTGGTTGGTTTGTATGGTCACTTTCCTGTGACTCTTTTAAAAGGGAAGAAACATGGTGTGGAAGCTCAAATGCTAACTCTAAGTTACACCATCTGCTGGGCTATACTTTTTTTTCAAGTTTAATTTTCATTGTTAGTCCCATGAAGATCAGTCTTGCCCTCTCTATTTTCTTACAGAGGTGCTTTTGATGAAAAACTTTGTGGATGTTTGTGATACTGCTCAGAGCCCATTGGCAGATGAGCATCTCTTGCTGTGGCCTCCATCATTATTTGCCTGTCTTGTCTATTAACGAGCACTATCATCCCATCGTGGGATGACAGCTGCAACACGTACTCAGGCGCAATAAACAGCTAAATGAGGCGCACAGCAATTTCACTTGTCACCAGCGCCCTCGGCACGACTGGCTGCACAGCTTGATGCATAAATTCATGAGGCTGTTGCATATGATGGAGTATGCTTGGCTGAAAGAGGTGATGGATAGCAGGGCAGCTAAAAATGGCCATCACCTTGACTCTGTCAGGACATTTTTTAAAACTACCCCATCAGCTTTCTTGTATTCAATGCACTATCATAGCACAGATGACTGTAAGGTACTGATTTGATACTTTTCTTCAATAAAGACTTTTTGGGAGTTATCTCTAAAAGGAGCTACCATGTACTGAGGTGGTTAATATTCATTCATCATTAGCTCTGAGGTTACTAGATTAAGTTATGTTTAAGAGTATAATTTACTATTGAATAAAAATATCAAAAGTCAATTTAAGTTAGTAATAGGGAAAACAACGTGGAGTTTTGAAAACATTTCTTAATCATATAGTAAAACAGTGGATTGGCTAACCTGAGATTTGAAAATATGGCATAAAAATATTCAAGCACATAGATTTCAGAGATAGAACTTATGTACAACTTATCACAACATTGAATAATATTCCAGGGTACACCATTACATCAGTTGGCAATGCATTTTCTGATTAGTATACAAAACACATGCATGTATTAATACTTTATAAAAATGACCAAATCAAAGAAGCACTTTATTGGAAGCTTTACAAATAACCAATGATGATACAATGAATTCATTTCTCTAAATATATCCCTTTAACCTCTTGCTTACTCAGCTGCCACAATTTAAGCCAGAATTCCCACTACTATAGGCAGGATGCTGTGTGTCCCAGAGAAGTGGACTATACGTCCTCCCTCTATGTTAGTAGAAGTCATCTAAGGAAGACAAATACAGAGGCAGCAAAATCAATAAGGCAGTTTCCTGCAAAGCTTTATGCATTAATCTCTATCACACAGACATATATACACACACCAACGTAAGGGAAGGAAGTCACTTGTTCTCTAATAAAAGAGAAAACCCTTGAAAATAAGCAATTAATAAAGTTGTCATGATTAGTTATGCAACTATGAATCAACATGAACAGTAAAAATGGCACTTTCTGTAGATATAAAATGTCTATGATTCAATCATAGTGAAAACAGTCATTAATGTGTATGGCTATAAATGATTCTTATAGCTACTTTCTTTCTCTTCCTTTTGCACTGAAGTCAAAACTCCTGAGTGAGAGTTGCTCTAACAATTTAGACACATATATGTCAGATCAGAGAGTGAATTTATTAGCCATTTCCCTTATTGTTCTTAATCTTCTCATATCCAGACTTGGGAGTCTCAAACTTATGAGAAGTCCTAAATCTACACTTAGCAGAGTATTTTAAAAGAAAATTGTAGAAAGGTAAAATCTGGGGGAGTAAATTTTATTATTAATATAAATCAAAACTACCATATCACAGGATAATTATAAATTTCCAAATACATACGTGGGAAATACTTTTGAATTGTTTTGTCGGGTGGCTCTTAAGAGAATACATGGCATATCTCGTGATAGCATTAAGATTCTAAGATTCTTCCCGAATAGGTAATCACCTGGCTAGTTCTGGGGTTAGGTGGATCTGGTGTTGTAAGGAAGGAGACCAGGACACTGGCCTTTGGCAGGAAGGGGCAACTGGAAAAAAAAAAACCACTTTGAAGTTATCAAAAAGACTATGGAAATTACCTATCAGTAAGGATGGGATTAGAGGAAGCTTTGAACTAATAAGGGTAAAGATAACAGCATGCATAGTGTACCTGCTTTACAGCAAGCAAGACCAGGACTAGGGTGAGGAAAATAAGACACTCTACTCAGGGACAAAATTAAAGGAGTACCAAGACAACCTCCATAATCAAATTATATGACAATTTAATACAATACATTTAAAAATAGAAATTAATGCAAAATATTCATGATTGTATTAGTTCTACTGTTGCATAAAGATAACAATGAACTTGGTTGCTTAAAACATGATTCATTTGTTATCTCACAGTTTCCATAGGTCAGAAGTCTGTGATGGTATGGCTGGGTCTGTGCAGGGCCTCACAGGGTTGAAATCAAACTGGAGATCTTGATCTTCTTTCACACTCATTTCTGTGTAACAGCAGAATTCAGTTCTCCGTGGTTATAGGACAGAGGTCTCCGGTTTCTTGTCACCTGTGCTTGTTACTCATTCTTATTCTTGTGGCTGCTCCCCAGCCTCTGCCTGTGCTCTCTCCTCCTTCTCAGGCAGTGGTGGCAAGTTGAATCCTTCCCATGCTGTCAATCTCCCTGACTTCTGCCTTTCTCTTTCACCATTGGCTGGTTAAATCAGCTCTGCTTTTAAGGGCTCACATGATTATATACTATATACCATATAGCACATACCATATAACATAATATAACTTAACATATACCATAACAATAAAACATAACATACACTAAAACATAATCATAAGAGTGGTAGCTCATCATGTTTACAGGTTCTGAAGATTAAGGAAGAATGTTGTTGAAGAGCTATTCTAGATTTCTGCCTACTGCAATGATGACCAAAACATCAAAATTGAAAAAAAAAAAAAAAGATGGGATTTAGTCCTGTACTCTCATGGCTTTGACTCACTTCCTGGACCAGGCCCCACCCATGTTTCTAACACTTTTTTTCTTATAGAAGCAGGCATCTAATACATCAGTTGTAATGTGCCAATTTGATCATTTGAAAATATTATTTTAAAATAGTGAAATAATTATTATCTATTTACTGGTGCCATGACTTCCCCTTAAATTTGCACCTGTAGGGAGTGCCCCAATCACTTCACACCAGTTTTGGCCCTTTGTGTTTCCCAGCCACCTTCTTGTTTAGTTTTCCTCACAACCTCGTGAGGTTGGTGTGGCCAGTCTCTATCAGAGATGGGGGATTCAGAGAAAGAAAATAACTTGCTCACATGCATGCAGGTATTAAAAGACAGAGCTGAGATCCTAACTCTGACTTGAGCACCCATGCTACTATCAATACCATTGCGCAGCTTGCTAGAAAAAAAATTGATGAGTAGAGGCTGCGTGAGAACCTCAGAATCATGGGTTCTGGAGGTTTTTACCTAGCATTCCCAGACTATTGATTTAAATTATTAAAACTACCTAAGACTCAGGTTGAGATCATTAGAACCACCTTTTATAAGTTTTAGAAGGAGTGAGTGACAAACTACAAATTCTTTAAGGGCAGGGGCATCTTCTTTGGTTTTGTATATAGCTAATTGTGAGTAAATTAGTACCAAAGGAATGAGTGAGATAAAACAATATAAAAACTCTATGATCTCTGTGATTTATGAAGTACCATACAAGTTTGATATACCTTCTGCAGAAATATTAGGTACTTCAGTGAGAAAAATATCCAATTTCTAAGATGTTTTGTGAAATCATCTCCTACAACCAGTTTCTTCAACATAATAATTAGTTAGGACCAAAGGCCGAACTTGTATTACTAGATAAACAGTGGTTTAAAGCTGGTCTCCTGTGCTCTCTAAGTTGGTGACACAAAACTGAGCAATGCAGTGACCAGAACTGGCTGTAAAAAACGTAAACCAAACGTGCCCCCCAATGACAAATTAGTTTTTATTTATTTGGGTGCAGGTTCTGTTGCACAGTGCCCATTGAACAGGAAGCAACACCAACCACTGGGTTAGTTTAATGAAGGAAAGAAAGAAAGAAAGAGAAAAAGAAAGGAGGGAGGAAGGCAGGGGTGAAAGGAAAATGGGAGTGATAAAGAAAGATCTTTCCTGGATCACTCAGATAATTAGATAACATGATGTTTTTAAATATGTCACCTAGGGTGTTAACCAACTCTATAATTTAAACTTCAGAATCATTTGCATTTATTAAACAAATTTATCAAGAACTTTATTTTTTATTAATGAAGTAGATTTCTTCTTTTGAAAACAAAAAGTGACAGTTTAACCTAAATGAACATCAGCCAAAGGAGAGTGCAGAATGTTGGAGAGTAATCAGGAGCTCTGAACACATTTTATACTTGATTCTCTTGGCTAGGGTCGTGCTCAGCACTGGCCTGCTCCCGGTGATAGATTGGAGCTGTACTTGGCTCTTTATGGATTTGGCTGATGTCTGGCTGTCCAGAAACCTTTTCTTCCTCTGAATTGCCTTTAAATTCCAGAAAAAAACATAAATGCTTATTTTTTTAAAGCAAACTTATTCAATGCAGTTCATTTCTATTATTCTTATGGTCTTTTCTGTTCATCTGTCATGTTATTTAGCCATATATATATAATAAATAGCCATATACTTAAAACATGAAACAAATTACATTCACCTTAAACTTTTATTAATTATATATTTTTAATCCATGTATATGAAATAATAGATTCAGGATGCTAAAACATAGTAAAGATGATATGACTTTTATTTACATATGTGTGTATATTTATAAGAAGCCCTCTTTATAGTCTCTAATTTGGTTATCTTTTTCCTTACATATTGACAATTATGGGTTATATAGCTTTATTTTTTATAGAGATACCACATGTACTATACATAAGTTTCTAGGCATCATGGTTTGAGTTGACACTTTTAATCTCCTTCTCTAACTTATGTCTTTTGATATGCATTATTATCCTTTCTCTTGAATACTCTACTTTCCTTTTACTAAGCAATGATAAATCTTTCTATGTTAGGAGTTATGGAACAGAGCTGCTGTAGCAGAACCTGATCCAGATAGCACTTCAAATAACAAAAAGGCAAAACAATTATCCTGGTATGTTCCAGAATGAGAAAGCAAATTTAATAATCCTAATCAGAACCTCTTCTACATTAGTCCTCTTTCGGAGTTTTGATCATGCCATGTCCCTGCCTAAAGCAATTTAATGATTTCCTAGGGTCTTTAGGAGAAGGATGGACTCTCACCATGGTCTCCAGAGCACACCCTGGCCTGGCCATGCTGAGGAGTTATTTATCCTTGCCTTGATCTAGTTTGATATGCATTTCTATGTAAATGCCTACCAACACTTTACAGAGCAATCCCTTAAATATCTATAATGAATTTAACATTTTTTGAACATGTGTATTCTCAAATTTTTCATTAGTTTGTATAATATTTTTGAGATGGTGATATTGATTATTTGTACAGTAATTTTGAGATATTATAAATAAGATAATCAATGTTTCTAGATAATGTTCATCTATAGGAAATCCAAATTAAAAGATTTCCTTCTAAAAGACTATTTTCCCAGAGATAACTCTTCTAAATAGGCAGGAAATCATCAGTCAAATTGGTTTATTACTATTATAATATAATAGTAAATGACAATTCCCGAGATATGACAGGGAAGATAACTGTCACTTTCGTAACAAAGTATCAATCCTTATCCCATCCTCCAATGACAATAATATTAAATGTTTATTAATGAATTATATATTATTCATTGGTAGGGAGCATTTTTAGTGAAAGCAATGTGAACTTTGAAACATATAAATCTTGCTATATTGATTAGCTGTGTTTCCTTGGGCAAATTAAACTTTTTTAACTCCAATTTTCTCATTTATAAAGTGGGTGATTTTACTTGCCATGTAGGTTTGAAGATTAAATTAAATAAGATGTAAAAAATAGACCTACATTGGAGGTTATATGCTTAATATTTTCTTTTTTATTTTTAATCTTCTTTAAAATTGAGTCCAGAATATATTGATAGCAGTCATTTCTTTTTAAACCTTATTTTAGTCTTCAGTATTGTTGCCAATTATCCTAACCATACAAAAGAAGTAGTGACATCATGACTTTGAGATTTATAGGCAAAATGAACATTCTGACTATATTGATTTTTTTTTTTAGGATATAGATTTCCCTTAAATAATGATGGATTTCAGATTAGCCCAAACCGAACAAGTATTTCTTGTCTAATACAAAATAAAATTATCCAACTTAGCTTTTGGTTTCATAAAGATGACTGTAATAAAATATAGTCTAATATAAACTAGAATTTCAGTGATTAATTAGAATATTTCCAAATATATGTACATTTGATGAGATGTGGTCAAATCCCTTGATTTAGGGATAGAGTTCTGGTTCCTTACATGGATATCTAGCACTGCTTGACATGTACAAAAAATATGAAAAAGAAAGGGACATTCAGAAAATAACTCTGTACTTATATAAAATATAAATATGGGAAATGGTTTTTAAAGATTATTTGGAAGATTAAAGGGTAATAATCCATCCAAAAAATGAGAAAATAATTAAAACTTAAATTATCATAGCATCTACCACAGTACCTAATACACTTTTAATGATCAGTGAGTAATCATAATGAGTGAAGGAATGAGTACTTTTACAAAAGTTATATCCCACTCTTGGTATTTACATCTTCCCCATCTCATACAAGTGACAGGATTTTGTAATTCAAAACTCAACACAAAGAAACTTTATTAAGTGAAATGTCTAAACCACTATATGTTATTACTGTATGCTAGTTATAGAATAGAGCTGCTAAGGAAAACCAAAGTAGATTTAATTCTTAAACCAAAATCATGTATTAAATAAAAATGCACACTCTCAGTGAATTACATTATATGTTCCCAGTCAGCCATTCTGAAAATCTGAGGTATCATCTATTTTACTTCTCACAATGAGTTTTACTTTTTAAGTCAAGAAGAGGTACGATTTGACTTTATAATATCGAAGCCACATCTTTTCTATTTCTCAGCTACCACCTAATTCAACCCATTGTTACCATTTCTCTCCGTGTTTTTTAAAATTCTATACTGGTCATTTCATTGCCTTGTTCAACTATTCTCATGCATTTTTTGCTAATATTTGTATTCTTCAAACTGTGCACCAGTTGCTAGGGGTCTTCTGAGAGGGCCTTCTGGGAGTAGGGAGGAAGTAAGCTTGGAGGAATGCTGGAGGGCAGGAGGCTAGGCCTCTAACCTACTTCAAACAGAGAAGCTGTGCTTATACCTATCCAATAGATTAGGCTTCTATTTAAGAATTTATCTGACAAAATCCTGAAAAATATTTGAAACCCATTGTTCTATGGTCTCAATTCCCATTAAAGTCCCAATCATGGTTGTTCTCCCAGGAGTGACAACACACTTGCCCAGATTCATCTCACGCCATACTTTCCTGCGTTTGTTTCAGCTACACCTGGCCCCTTAATGCTTTTTGCCATGGTTTGTATTTTTCCTCAGGTGTAATTCACATGTTTTAATTCAGTCCTTGAATCCCCATCTCATCCCTTCTTTTTTGGATTCCTGACAGCCATGAAGGCTCAGTTCTAATGCCACCTCGTCCTTCTCATCCTTGAAACATTCGTCTCTCCATTCTTTGGAATCTCAGTTGCTCTTTTTTGAACCTCCATTATACTATTAACTAGTTTGCTTGTCTACTTCAGAACATGTTTACTTATCCATGATATTGTAAGCTCTTTGATGTCACAAATCACAACAAATTCAAGTTTTCATATTACATGCTCATGTTTAGCACTTAATTTTATTAAACTTAGGTAGCCTATGCATCCCTTAGATCACTTGATTCAGTTACTGAAAAATCTGGATCCTGCTATACTAGATGCTAAAAATTGTGTTAAATAATTTTTAAAATAATATTTAAATGAATATGGCTATAGATAATATTGGTTGTCAAAACTGTTACTAAGTTTTATAAAGAGAGATCATTACTCTTGACTTTTAAAACATGGAAATTAAAAGGCAGAGATATTATATTGGGTTGGCTAAAAAGTCCATATGGTTTTTATCATAAAGTAAAAGACACATTTTTCATTTTTACCAATAATTTTATTTATTTGGATACTTTGAGTATGTTGGCTATCTTCTGTGTGATATAACATTGATTGTTCTCAATTAATGTCTCAATTTGATCACTATCAACTTCAACTGGTCTACCTGACCACGGAGCATCGTCCAGTAAGAAATCTCCAGCACAAAACTTTGCAAACCACTTTTGACATGTTCAATCAGCCACAACACCTTCTCCATATACTACACAAGTCATGTTTATGCATGTCAGTTGCATTTTTACCTTTCTTGAAATAATAAAGCATTATATGACAAAATGTGTAGTTTCTTTCAACTCCAATATTAAAATGTCTACACAAAAATTCACTAATTTTGATGTTTTTTAAATGCATGTTGATATGATAGCTGTCACAATACAATCTAATAAAATTTTTTTGAATGAAGTTAAAGACTACTAAGAGCCATCTTACAGAAAACAAACTTTTTGGCCAGCCCAATAGTATTTTTTTCCCTTTGCAAAATTGTTCTAGGGAACCAAAATTGTATACTTATTTTCCCTACTTAAACCATTCACAAACCCTAATTTCACCTTAACTTTTTGTTTTTCAGTTTTCTTCACAATGTTCCCAATAACCTTTACTTAAACTTTCTCAAAAAGTTTTCTCTTTCCTCAGTTTGTGAACATCTTACATTTTGCAGTGATATAGACGATATTTGGTTAAGCCATACATATTTAGTTCTTTTTAATCTTGCTTCACCATCATCCCTTACAGACCCTCAATCATTTTTGTAGCTCTCTCTGAATTCACTCCAGTATGATGACATCTTCCTGGTACTAAGGTTTTCATAAATGGACACACTTGTCTGACTCATGATGTGTTATCTCGGAGTGTGCTGTCCAAACAGTTTTTATAAACCACTATATCATTCTGAGCAATCTCATACTAATTTTCTATAACTATCACTCCCAGGTTTTATTCAACATTACTGTTTTCCAAGTATAGTAGCTCCATTTCCCTGATTATCTGTGAATTTTTCATCCAAGATGCATTACTTTACATTTTTCAAAGCCTAATTCTTATTTTGAATTTTCCTACTCAAAGCTGTAACCTCTCTATATTCATAGACACATTTTCAGTTATAGTGAGCACTTGCAAACCACTGAAATTTTGTGATACTTATAAACTTAACATATTATTCAGCTACTCTTTCTAATTATTAGTCTTAAATCAAGTTAATATATTATACAGACTTTTGCCATTCCCCTTTATCTGTGCCCCAAAAGAACACAAATACGAATTGCAGTGTATTGTCACATTTCTTATCTTTTGCTTTATGCTTTCATATAGATGAGTGACTGACATAGCACATTTCCTGTTTTCTAAGTCATATTTTTAATATAACATATTAAAATACACATCGTACTATGTAGTGCATCCAATGTTGCATATACATTTTTTTCTTTCAATTGTTTATTACTAGAGTTTGAAAGCTATAAGTCAGAAATGTATTGTGCTTAAGTTACTGTTTTGGATAAAATAAAATAATTGTCCCTTTCCCCCCTGTTTATGAATGGAGAGAGATATTTCTTTTTAGGAACTATCTGTTTATTTATCTTAGTTGGACAAAGCCTCACAATTCCTTCCACACTTCCTTCTAAGTCATTCCTACATGTAAATTCTGCTGAGGGAGAGGGTCCCAGGTGATCTGTTAAGCATAAAATGTCAAAATAATATTTGCTGTTTGGACCTAGGGTTAGTACCTGACATAAAGGTAACCCATATGGAGGGTCTGATGCAGGACTGCTGTCCATACATAGATATAGTGATGTAACACGTATTAATATTTTTACATATCTGCAAAGGTAATACATTAAGAGTATTATTATAATTTTACTAGCAGAGGGATTAAAATACAAAGAGATTATGACTTCTTCAATTCCTGATAAATAAGTCAGGGGGAGCCTTTTGAAGTCACCAGGAATTCTATATTGGTAATTACCCAAAGTTAACCCAATATTGGATTTCTGTTGACCACAGAAGTTTCTCTCCTGCATATGCCTGTTAAAGCCCAAAGCTTAGGGACACTTAGGTCTGTAGGTTTGTGGTTTCTTCAGGACTCATCTATATCCTGGACCTGAATTTCTAGCACTCAGAAGATTGCCATCATTGACTTCCAAGGTCATTCCTTTGCTCAAGAGGATATGTTTTATCATTTAGCTGGAGTTTTAGATGTTTTGTAGTGGGAAGTTTTTAGACTGTCTGGTTTGCGGTTTTGTCAAGAGCTCCAAGAAGACTGCAGTGACTTCACACATTCATGTGTCTCCTGGATCTCAAAGGGCTTTGAGGACTTCTCTGTCTGTGTCCCCTCTGTCTAACCTTACATACAGGTAAAAGGTAGTAATAAATAGTTCATCTATTTGACTCAGCAGTTGACTAAAACAACAGATCAATTCATTGAAATCACTGTCCATTAGGCATTAAAGTCTAGTGGAGGTGGCTATAAGGAATAAATAAAACTCAAATATGGTTGGGGCAGTTCAGTAACATGGACCTATAACGAGGGCTCTTGACCTATCCTGGATCATGGAATCCTTTGCCTATCTGAGGATATGTAGGGATTCGTTAAAAAAATGCACCTACAGACCTTTGGCCAAGATTCCCAAGAAAGTCTGACTAATTTGTAACCAATAGTATTCTTACTCCTGAGCACATGGCCACATCTCTGTTTTCCACAGTCACTTAAAATCACCCAGCTCTCACTGCAACTTCACTCACTCCCTAAGTCACACAGCCACAGACACGAATGTCTAATGGGCTCTGCCTGTGTCACACACCTAAAGGACTAGAGGCCAGGCATTTGGGCAAGGTACAAAAGGTACAAGCTGCCCCTTTTGAACTACAGGAGGCCTTACCTCCCACTTATTTTGGGGTGTTTTCCAAAGAGGAAGTGTTTTTGAATCTGGGTGGTCAAAATCACAAGTATGCATTGAATCCTCATTTATACAAAAACAAAAGCAGAAAAACAAAATTCTTGCAAAGTTAAAATAAAAATCAACCACATTGCACTTCTCCAATCTAGTATTAATATGTTTCAGTATTTCCTTCATTTTTCCCTCTAATTTTTTCTTTGTTATACTATTGATCTTGTTTTATCTTTAATTTTGTTTTGCTTCTAATGTAGTATCAACATTATACAATAAAAAGCAAGCTATAAACCCTACAATTATAGTTACTATATATTTATCTAACTATATCTGTTTATATATCTGTATACCCAGCTAACTGACAAACAACTTGTCAATCTTTACCTGGAACAAAATGTACCATAATATTAATGGCATTTACATCTGTTATAGTGTGATTTTAAGTAATTTTTATTTTAATTGCTATATATTCTTCTGTGTTCTACAGTTCTGGCGGTGTGTTCTAAGACTTCTTCTTTACAAGTGAAAATGCAGTAAAAGTATCAAAATTAATCATATTACTTTTCATAGCATGTTTTCCATAGCATGGTATTTATAATAATATTGTTTAGTTGTAGCATAATTTCCATTGAGTGAGGGCAGTCATATTAGCTACTACGTTTTTCTTTCACTGTCATAAAAATGCATATTTTTCTATGTTTGGGTTACTTTTACAAAATAATTTCCATAAGTGCAGTTATTGGCTTAAAGGTTGCAAATATTTTATTACTCTTAATAGATATTGCCAAACTGCTTTCCAAAATCTTGTACTAATCGATAATGCAACCAACAAGAATGAAGAGTAATCATGGATTCCTTGTCTACATTTGTAATATAATTTAATTTTTGAGAACTTAATGTAAAAAATCAAAAGTGATTTTCATCTTATTTAGCCAGCCCCTAATTATCCAAGCAGTGTCTAACATGTCCCACATTTATTTGCAAATTATTGCATTACCTTGTATAGCCTGCTTCTTAAAGTTTCTATTGCACACATAAAGCATGTCATTGAATACTTCATTTACTTAACTATCAATTATGTTTACAAGTCATCACATTATAATAATTTGTGATAAGCATGCATACTAATATTTCCAGATTTGCTCAAATGAATCTATTTTTTTCTTAAAATGGCTATACCTTCCCTTTCCTCCTAAATACAAAAACCAAGCAAATACATGGACACACACACACACACACACACACGCACACACAGATCAGAACAAAATTGTCAAAAAATAAGATAAATTAAATAAGTTTTTAAATGTTAGATTTTCTTATCAACAACTCCACGTCACTGATTCTACCAGATTATTTTTCCCTCTGACTTTCAAATAAGTTCCTTTCTGTTTTACTGAAAGCAAGTCTGCTTGCTTGATCGTGAAGTATCATGTGAGTCAATAGGGTCGACTACTGGAGAATTTACAGCTTCAGATCAATCATCTGCATTAATGGCAAAGAGAAAAAAAGAGTGTCAGAGGGGATTTATGGTGAAGAGTTATGGTGGCAAAGCAATAGGTAAGAAAGATGCTTGTGACCGTGGGGATTTAGAGCGACCACAATGAAGAGAAGTGTGCATTTGTTTGGCATAACAAGAGGAATAGATTAGAAAGAGAAGGGTGAAATGAATTAAGATTTGACTGAATGTCTACTCTATGCTACAGCTGAGTACTTGGGTTGCTCATTTACTCCAAATAAAATGTTTTTACTCCCAGGACTGCAGGAAAAGAGGGAAATGAAAACTTAGTGATAAGTTGAAAGAAGCAGATAAATAACTTTGGAGTAGTCTGGTTAGGAATGAATAGCAAATATGAAAAGTTGAGGAAAACTTTTTGCATAAGAAAATAAGCATGAAACTGAGAAACAATGAAGTCTTCAACATGTAAGGATCCCTGTGAAGATATTAATAGAAAACTGAGAAATCCAGATTCAAAGAGGAGAGAGAGATGAAGTTCAAATCGGTGACTTATCTACACAGAGAAGGTGGTCAAAACTATTATAGAAGAACAGCTTTTTAAGAGGTGGTTGAGAAAAAAATTGCATGCATCACCTGGAGTGCTACAGGACAGATAAAGTTGTCATGAAAACATGAGGAGCCATCAGACAGGATATGTATATTTGGGGAACGATATCTGTGGAAGGACTATTTAGTGGCATGTGCTAATTATTTATGTAGAAAGATAAATGAATATTTAGTAAAAAAAAATGGGATTTTGTCCAATGGATGGTAGGAAAACAAAATAAAGGGAAGAAAACAATTTTATATAGCATATCATAAAAATGCTTTCAAAAACCCTGGCTGGGTAGTTCAGTTGACTGGATCATTGTCCCCCACACCAAAAGGTTGTGGACTTGATCACTGGTCAGAGAAAATACTTAGGTTTTGGGTTTGAGCCCCGTTTGAACGCATCCAGGAGGCAACCAATTGATGTTTTTCTCTCACATGGTGTTTCTCTCTCTTTCTCTCTCTCTCTTCCTCTCTAAAAATTCATAAAAATATCCTTGGGTGAGAATTAAAAAAATATTTTTAAGAAAGTAAAATAAAGATGTTTTCTGTGTCTTGACATCCTGAAATGATAACAGCCAATAGTCAAATTTTGCTTTATGCTGAAGGTGCATCAAATCATTTAGTTTTTTTAAAATTGGCATATCATATATTTCTATTATAATATAATATATATTTTAGAAATTGTGGGAATTACTGAAAAAATAGAAAAAAGGTTAACAAACCATCACAGTCACCTCATTAGAGGGATTTCTTAAATGCAGTTTCATTATTTTAGGCATGTATAGCATAGGTTTATGGTTTAACTTTTTTGGTATATTTATTTTCTTACAGCTACAGTCAAATGTAAAAATAATACTGTGGTATTTTTTTTTACATGGTTTACAACTGAGTTCTTTTAAAGTTATAGTAATAACATGAGAAAATTTCAAAAAAGTTAGATTAAAACACATTCAGCCTATTTTAATAACATGGAACAGGTAGTTAAAAGTGCTGTGATGGATGGTTAGATAAGTTTTAACTATCTTTGTTACCATTGGTATTATTCACTTCCTTGAGAATTGTTATTTTAGGGAAAACCTCAGAATGTGCTTACCTAACTCAAATATAAAGCTAATACTTTTTTTTTACCACTTACCTAATTGCTGCATAACACACAATCTTAAATGAAATTTAAACCAAAAACAAACACAAACAAAAAACCCTCTTCCCAAATCTACAAATTAGACAGGGCTTGGCAGGAACAGTTCAAGATGACCACAACATGAGTCTCCTTCACTAGAATTTGGAACCATCTATTGAGCCTCTGTAGGACTTGATGCCTACGTTTTTCAAATATATAAATGAGATAGATTAGGATTTTCCCAGAGCAATTGGCTGTATTCGCATATGTGATAGGATTTGAATGGCTTGAATGGGAGACCAATGGTGGGGAGAAAGTCTCAATGTGGAGGTGAGGGGCACTCTGAGGCATCACCTTAACTCTTCTTGAGATATTAACAAAGGATGCTATATACCATCCTGGATTTAATCTTTGACTAGGATCAATTTCTTAAATGGAGAATGCTTTACCACCTTGAGAGAGAGGAATGAGAAAGTTTCATTTTGGGACCCTGGTGAGTCCTGGATCATTTATATTTCTTCAAATTTTGCTTGCAAACTGATTAGTTATTTTAGCCCCTCTTCCCTCTCTCATTTTATTCTAGGTAGCTAGAAGAAACCAGGTGGTACCTTCAATACCTTTTCTGAAATTCTCCTCAGCTAGATCATCAGGTTCATTCATTAGACATATTTCTTATTTTCCACATTAACCCAGGCAAAACTTTTGTCAAACTTTCTCACTACTTAAGAAGGTTCCCCTTTCCTCCAGTGCCCAGTAACATATCCCCCACCCTTCTATAAGCTCTCACTGATGGCCTCCACTAGTCTATTTAGGCTTCTGCTAGTACTCTGTTAACCCTTTGAGCTTTCACTAAGTATTCTTGAGACCCCTGCAGCTTACACTTGCTGCCTGAACCCAAAGGCAATGTCACTCATTTCAGGCCTTTTGTTACAGGAGCACCTCACTTCCAGGTACCTAACACATATCCCTAAATGCAATGGCTTCAAACAACCACAATCATTTATTTTGCTTAAGAACTTGCAATTTTGAGCATAGCAACTACAAAGTCAGCAGGTGTAGTTGATCCTTGCTCTTTGTCGTGCCAGGTGGCACAGTGGAGGAGAGATCAGCTGGCAGTTGGGAGACCCACTTTGAACTTGTCATACAAGTTGGTGCTGGAAGCTCAGCCAGGATAGTGACCATGGGCCTATATTCCTCTCTCCATGGGCCTTCCCATAAGCTTTCTCAGAATATACTGACTGGATTATAGGAGCAAACATTCCAAGAGAATCATGTGGTAATAGTATCACATTTTATAACCTACCCTTGGAAATCACAGTGTTATTTCTGCTGTAGTCATACCCAGTTCAAAGAGAAGGAAACTAGACCCTGATTCTCAGTGGGAGGGGTATCAAGATCATATTGTAATAAGAGTTGGTGGGATGGCAGAGACAGTGTGACCCCTTTTCAGATAATGCAATCTGTCATATATCCATCAATATGCTTGAGGAACACTAAAAATTCACTATTGATAATATCAAGTGTTATGGTTGGTGATTAGTATTTGTTGGTTCTGGAGTGTGTGTTGGGGGAGGAATGTTTCATTTGGGCTTTTTTGGAAAGTGGAAATTGGATAGAGATGGAGAGAAATGTAACTTTGTAGAGTATAAATTAAAAGAGACATTGTCAGAACTGTTGTTTGTGTGCTTATTCATATGGATATAAGCGATCTGGGGAGAGGATGGGGAATAAGGGAATGTTTTCTTTTGGGTGGGGTAGGTTGACAGTTGCATATATGAGAAAAAGAGCAGGGCAGGGCATAGACACTGAAGGAAAGGATTTTATAAAAGCCAGATGACAACCAGAGTTGCTTAGGAAACCAAGTAATTTAAATATAGCTAAGGTATTAATAGAGGGGCATTTCCTCTTACTTGTATGCAGAAATCTAGGACTTCCAGCCAAGATGGAGGTATAGGTAGACACATGGTGCCTCCTTGCACAACCAAAAGAAGGACAACAATAATCTAAAAACAAAAAACAACCAGAACTGACAAGAAATCGAACTGTATGGAAGTTCAACAACCAAGGAGTTAAAGAAGAAACACTCACCCAAATGGTAGGAGGGGTGGAAATGGGCAGCCGGGTGGAAAGGACTCACAGCGAGGTGGTGGCTGGAGGACTAGGCAGTCACAGATTCATGTATGAATAAACAGGGAGAAACAACTGGGGTGTGAGACAGACCCGCAACCCAGGGTCCCAGCTGGCAAATAAAGCCTCAAAGCCTCTGACTGAAAACACCTGTGGGAGTTGTGGTGGCAGAGGAGAAACTCCCGGCCTTACAGGAGAGTTCATTGGAGAGGAGAAACTCCCGGCCTTACAGGAGAGTTCATTGGAAAGACCCACAGGGTCCTAGAATGTACACAAGCCCACTCACCAGGGAATCAGCACCAGAAAGGCCCACTTTGCTTATGGGTAGCAGAGAAAATGACTGAAAGCTGCCAAGAGCAAGCACCATTGTTCCCTCTTGGACCCTCCCCCACATATGGTACCACAACACAGCAACATGGGTTGCCCCACCCTGGTGAACACCTAAGGCTCCACCACTTACTATGTAATAGGTATGCTGAGACAAAACAAAAATGACCCAAATGATAGAACAGATCAAAGCTCCATAAAAAAATACAACTAAGTGACAAAGACAGAGCCAGCCTATCAGATCCAGAGTTCAAAACACTGATAATCAGGATGCTCATAAAATTGGTTGAATATGGTGCAAATTAGATGAAAAAATGAAGGCTATGATAAGTGATATAAAGGAAAATGCCCAGGGAAGCAACAGTGAAGGGAAGGAAACTGGGACTCAAATCAGTGGTGTGGACCAGAAGGAATAAAGAAATATTCGACCAGAAAAGAATGAAACAAGAATTCAGAAAAAATGAGGAGAGGCTTAGGAACGTCTAGGACATCTCTAGATGTTCCAACATCTGAATTGTAGGGGTGCCACAAGGAAAAGAGGAGGGGTAAGAAATTGAAAACTTATTTGAAAACATAATAAAGGAGAATGTCCCCAATTTGGCAAAGGAAATAAACTTCCAGGAAGTCCAGGAAGCTCGAAGAATCCCAAAGAAGTTGGACCCAAGGAGGAACACACGAAGGCACATCATAATTACATTATCCAAGATTAAAGATAAAGAGAGAATCTTAAAAGCAGCAAGAGAAAAGAAGAGTTACCTACAAAGGAGTTCCCATAAGACTGTCAGCTGATTTCTTAAAAGAGACCTTACAGGCAAGAAGGGGCTGGAAAGAAGTATTTCAAGTCATGAAAGGCAAGGACTACATCCAAGATGACTCTATCTACAAAACTATTATTTGGAATGAAAGGGAAGATAAAATGAGATAAGGTCAATTTAAAAGAATTCATCATCCCCAAGCCCTTACTATATGAAATGTTAAAGGGATTTAGCTGAGAAAAAGAAAATAAAAAATATGAACAGTGGAATGACAACAAACTCACAACTATCAACAACCGAACATAAAAAAACAAAAGCAAAGTAAGCAAACAACTAGAACAGGAACAGAATCACAGAAATGGAGATCACATGGGGGGTTATCCGTGGGGGAATGGGAGAGAGGGGGAAAAGGTACAGAGAATAAGCAGCATAAATGGTAGGTAGAAAATAGACAGGGGGAGGTGAAGAATAGTATAGGAAATGGAGAAGCCAAAGAACTTATATGTACGATTCATGGACATGAACTAAGGGGCGGAAATGCTGCTGGGAAGGGGATATGCAGGGCAGATGGGAATAAAGGAAGAAAAAAAGGGGACAACTGTAATACCATAATCAATAAAATGTATTCAAATAAATAAATAAATAATCATATTTTGGTTAAAAAATAATCTAGTGGTTCTCAAATGGGTTTGAGAACATAAGATCTTTGCTGAGACCTTTGACACAGACCCAGGCAGTCTTGTGACTACCACACCCACAGGACCACCTGCGAGGCTCTTCTAGGTGGCCTTGAAGGTTGAGGATCTTGGCTGGGCTCAGTTACAGTAGAAAAGAGGGACATAGAAGATGCCACTTAGCAGTGGTAGTTGACAGAACTTGTTTGGGAATACATATTATGTATACCCTCTTTGGGGTTTCAAGAAATAATTCCAGTATAATTCTGCTAGAATAATTTTTGAGGGAGGAATTGTTTTGACACCCAACATTTAAACCAAAGGGCTTCAAATCATTGAAATGTGAGCATAAAAATTAATGTGACATGATTTTATACTCAGAGGCTAGAGTGGCACAGACATCAGTTTCCATAGCTACCATAAGGTCAAATGCTGTGCCTTGCCTCCTTACTGAAGAGTTGTTACCTAGGAGTTGTTCTGACTGAATGTGGAAAGAGTGCCTTTCCTCGGGTGAAGTGGTACACTGACCACCTTAGAGCAACAATGCCAGGTTAGGGCTATTATATTTCTATTTTTTTCATGACTGCTTATATTTCTAAAGATAAATATAAATAGTATGACTGAAAAGAAGGTTGGGGAGGTATAAAGAAGCTTCCTGTATGTATGCATGTGTTGTAATGTCTTTTCACAGGCTTTAGTGGGAAATTGGGGAAGGCTGCTAGACTTAAGCCATTTTAATTGAAAAGCATTATCTAAATTTTATGGAGAAAACAGAGAAAAACATTTCTGTCATCTGTGTTAGAAGATGCTTTTCTGCAAATGATAATCTGGAACAACCAAAAGGTGTTTTTGGACCAACATGAAATATTATGAAAAAATAATTATGGTTGTACTATGTTATTTGTGCTATGAACTCTATTTTTCATTATTTATTTTCCTCTGCTCTTTGAGTTATTTAAAAGCTAGGATTTCAATAATTCCAGTATTCTCTCATATAAAGCCCTCTGTTCTGTAAACAGTGGGACAAGTATATTAGTTTAAGAGACAACAAAACACCTGAAACGAGGGTGCCCCAGGACAGAAGATGTTCACTGTGCAAAGCCTTTGAAGAAAAACGTTGCTTCTCAGAAGGAGTTATAAATTTGCTGTGAACAAGACAAGACCAGCATGGAGTTTTAAATCACTTCCTCTATACAAGCTCTCGACAGGCATGCATGAAAGCAAAATAAAGAATGCTTGAGAAAAGCTAAACTAGCTACCTGAAAATTCTGCTTTTAAAAAGAGCATTGCTAAGAAAGGACATACCTCATCACCTCTCAACTTCAAAGATGCCAGGATTTGCAGATTTTTATGGCCATGCTCTCTCTCGCCATTTGTGTCTCCTCTACTTACTCTGGCTCTCTTCTTCTTTTCCAGAAGGCTGTTTTCAATTCATTTTTCAAGATTCAGTTCAAAGGTTGACTCCACGCGAAGGCTTTGCCTGACACTTCTGTACAGCCTCCCTGCTACAAACACTAGCTCTGCCACAGTCTCCTTCCTTTGGCACCCAGCTGGAGTACAAAATTCTCTACATTCTCTTTGTTTTGGTACTCTTTTATGATCTGCCCCCTTGTGCCAAACGCAATATACACTCAGTGATTAAACATTGAGGTCTTTCAAGCAGGAGTGATATTCGTCTCTACTCTTTTGTCATTTGTATTCAGTACAATTTCAGACATCAAGCTAATGGGTGCATAATCATCCTCCCGTAAATGACTCAATGGGCAAGCAAGTAAATGAAGGCATACATTCAGGATACAAAAATTTTGCTATCTCTTCTTTGGGCATATTTTTTTAAACAAATGCTGAGCAAAAAGGATTTTTCAGGCTCTTCACGGATATTATATCATTCTATTACTGAGGAAAGAGATTGAGTTGACAGCTGACACAGAGAAAGCAAACTACACAAGCATTTTTGCTTTTGTCTTTTTCTTTAAGGGGAATGACTTGCAAACTGGAAAGCATGAAAATGATGAAGAGGTAAATGTAAGAGGACTGTAGGGAAGTACTGAGATTCTTTAGATGAATCCAAATCTCCAGGTTAGGTGAATTTCATCCTAAGAAATCAAAATAAGTTACAGGCATGACCACAGAACCTCAGTTCATAACCTCTGACAAAAACTTGCTGGAAAACCAGAAATAGGAAGACTTTCTCTGGTTTAAAAAAATTAACATGTATGAGTATGACCTTGTCACTGACAAAAATTCCAGAACAGTTTCAGAAGGGTTATTTCTTTAGCATTCGAAAAAGGAAGTGATTCTCATTCCTGGCTTGAAAAGGTTCACCTAGAACAAACCATTTAAAACAAATCCTGTTTTTCTTTTTTATCCTCTTTCTTTTTTAAAACATCGTTACAAGATAAAGTAAGAATTTTTAGTGGACATCAAGTATGTGAATTTCAGAACAAAATCTGGTCACATCGCTTAATATTTCCTTGGTAATAAGATGACTTTGTTTACCTTGCTGATAAGAAATTTGGACTGAACTATGTTTAGGTAAGCAGATTTATAACTGGTTAAATAACCACACCCCCAAAATCACATGTATTATTCACTGTTACCATGGAGGGAGAGGAGCTTAACCTTAGTCATATACTATGACACCATTTTATTTATATATGAAGAGAGGACAACATCTCAAATTTGTAAATAAAAAAATGGTGGGTAAGTTGGTTATTATCACATTCAGATTTTGCAAATATATCGAAATTCTGGGAAAATTGCCCAAAAATAATTAGGTAGAAATAGGTTGAAATAAATGTAAATTGAATGACAGCATAGAAAACAATGGATCTGGTTTCAGTACACATGGAAAAGAGCCTAGAACATAGCAGAGATGATAGGGTGAACAGCTATTCCCCCTTCTTCACACTTTTGTGTAGAGAGACCTCCACCAGAGTAGCAAATACTGCTGGATTCTGCTTTTACCTGTACTCATTGCTGTCTGTGGGAGAGGACTGGTGGGTGACAGCCAATAGCACTTCCATTCTCCCCCTCCCTTGCTAGGTATAACTACGCAGTGGAAAGCTCACGGTGACTGGAAATTTGCTCTCTTTGCTTTTACTTCAGATCAGTTTAAGGGAGCAATCATGGGCTAGTGTACTGCTCTGCAGATGAAAATTTTTCTCCACTTGACATACCCCATGTCTGGGCTGCAGAGGGGGTTCTGTGGGTGAGTGGTTAGCATGGTGTTAGCAAGCCCCTTTAACAAGACCATTGAGTCATGTCCTCCAATCTACCATTTTTAGGAAACTAGCTCACACCATGATCTCCTTTTGTCTGATTCAGTTTATCTCACAACTGGTCATAAGTCCCAATTATAGGCACTTACTCAATGTTTATTGATTATTAAATTTAAAAAAAAGAGTTTAAAAGGACCATATCTCTATTTCCTAATATGTGGTACTCTTAGCACCTATTGTTTTATTTTGATTGTTTGCTTTGATCTTCCTCTCACATTACATATTTCCATCAGATGTCTACTGATATCAGAGTGAGCGAATACAAAGCATGATGGGACTTCTCCATGTGTGGATCAGCACCGCCAAAGTATTAACAGAGGGGAATTTTTTGGGTGTCATTCAGGTTTTGAGGGTGGAAACCCAGATGTCAGCGGCTTCAGGTCCTTTCTCTTGAGCTCCTTATTGCTGCCAAATTCTTCAGAGAAATTTCTTCCAATCTTTTGCTTGGGTCGCATAATCATGACTGTTAGCATTTTGGGACTTTGGTGGGAAATAACACTGGAGACTCAAAATCCAAAAGGAAAACCTCCAGGAGTACCATGGAAGAAAGAAACAAGATTCTATAACAGAGAGCAATGGAAGAGAGGCACTTTAAGTAAAAAAGTCATGGAGGACCTCCCTGAACAGGTGACATTAGAGTTGAATCCCAAAAAATAAAAATGAGCTTGTTAAGCACATTGTTGGCCCAAGAGTGTCCAGGCAGAGGTAAGAACACATATAAAATCCCTGAGCTCAGAGTTTTAAGAAACAAATACATGATTCCAGTGTGGTGGGAACAAAGTGAACGAGGGGAGCTGCAGAAAGAGGTAAAGTCACAGCATAGCCTGGAGACAAATCATGTATACCTCATAGCCCATTGACTGACTAATCCTTTTCTCCTTTACATCCTATTGGGCTTTATACATAATTTTATTATTAGAAATCTAAACTTTGTAATTCCCTTATCTGTTTTATTCACCTGATTCTATACATAGGATAAATTCCTTAAGGTCAGAATCCATTTACTATTTACCTGAATGTCCCTCATTCCAGCACTTAAAATAACTGCCAGTTTTCTCTTAGAGGAGGTGTTCAGAATAGCTGTTTAGTGAACACCTTAAGGGAAACAGAATAAAGCATGCATTCTGTGCTGATCCAAATCTTTAGACTGGCCACCAATGGCTTGAGATTTTGTGCAAAGTATCCCAACAACCAAGATGATATATTACTATTATTGAGCTGATGCTTTTGCCAGTATCAAAATAACCATAAATAATTTTAATTCAGTTTAAAGTCTGTTGATTTAATTCATTATAGAACTTAACAGAATGTATAATTCCAATGGCTCTGGAATTTATGATAGGGTTTGGGTATTGAGTTTTTCACTTATGCCTAGTGTAGTACATGATAGCATCTCATTACCCTTGTTTTTCTCCTGCTCACTCTGACTCTCTTGACTGGGGCTATACCAGGAGCTGTTCCTGAAGGAGGCTCCACCCTTGAGTGGAGCCTACAATAAGAGTTGCAGGGAATAGGGGAATTTTTACTCCATCACACACTGACACAGTAGCTCAGTGCAAATTATTTAATTCCTTCAAGAGTTAGCTTCTTTACTTACAAATTGAGAATCATGGCACAGTTAAAAAAGATGTGTATATAACATTTAGTATAGTCTCTGGCATTTGAAGAGCACCACATAAATGTGAACTGCTATTATTTTCATAATTATTGTGAAATTACAATATTTAAGCTTGGCCCAGCTTTTTAAATTTAAAATGATCAGAATTTATTCAAAAAATCTTACAAAATCCTGGCAGATCAAAGATAAGTAGAAGAAAGTAGGCAATAATGCAGTAATTCATTTACA
Organism: Tonatia bakeri; assembly: GCA_004024845.1. Lineage (NCBI taxonomy): Eukaryota > Metazoa > Chordata > Mammalia > Chiroptera > Phyllostomidae > Tonatia > Tonatia bakeri. Next base: position 438,627 of record PVIA01000261.1, read on the forward strand.
TCATGTCAAAAATGACTGAAAATAAAACTTTATGGAAGAGTATATTTTTATAAAAATCTTTGCTTCAGAGTTTCCTGATAAATATTCCTTTTGGCCTGAGAACTACATAGTTGATTTCTGCATGAAACTGAATATTTTTTGAAAGTTAGGGCTAAATTAGTTGGGTTATTTTTGCATGATGAAAGCGTGAAAACAAAACACCTTTTTTGCTAAAATATTATCTGGTCCTCGTTTCAGCCCAGAGGATTGAAAATACTATGTAATTAAAATTTTAAATGTGGGAAGGAAATTCTATAATATTTGTTAATTCTAGCCCTGAAATGTTCAAAGTTATTTTTTGCTTCAAAATCTGGAACTGAACATACACTCAACAATTTATTTCAATTCATACAGTTAGAAGCTTGCCCTGACTATCTGCACAGGTTTGGAGGTATACTTGAAGTATTTCTCCTTTCTTTAGAAAAAAATTGAATAAAGTAGTAAAAAGAACAAGTCAAAACAGTTTTTTTTAATATTGTTAGGGCATATAGTTGTAAAAATTTTAAGGAAATAATAAATTATCTACATTGTAAACCAGGATGTCATAACACCACATCATCAGAGTTCGAGGGGAAGGTCTACAATTGGTGAGTTTTCAGAAAAAGAACCAGAAAGCACCTTATTACAGCACACCCTTAAATAGTCATCTGTCATCAAATAGTTTTACCCTGGATTCTCTATAGAACAATTATAATGAGGTTAGTACATCAGGTGGAAGTATGAGTTAAGATTGTAAGGGTGCCGCAGACATTCCTGGTGTGTGAGCTCCACAGCGCTGACCGTTTGGATTCTCGTATTAAAGGGAAATGTACTTCTTGTGGCTACATGGGACGGCACTGAGTAATTGTGCTAATGTGGCTTCAACTTGCTCTACTTTCCTATTTCCTTATTTAAGCATCTTAAATTTCAGTAGAACATGAATTTTACATACATCTTGCATTTGATTAGATCACATTTTATATATTTTATGCATTTTAATCCAAGTTTGGCTCTGTGAACCTTACCATCTGTCTGGAGTTGTCATTGCATTTTATTTTTAATTTTAATTTACCCATTATATTTTTGACTAAAAGTGGTTTTATTTTTGGCAACTTCCTCACCTATGTCTTCTCTCCCTTCCATCCATTTGCCACAATGCAACAAGAGAAGGCCTTCTAAAACATAAACCTGATTACATTATTGCAGTTGAATTCCATTGTGTTTATACTTAGTCCAAACTTTAACCAGAATCTTAAGATACTACATTATCTGGACCCTTTGAGTATGTCTTTGCAGCTTTCTTTATTGATGTTATGTTTCTTTTAGTTTTTCTAGCCATTCCCTCCCTCCCCTTTGAAACTCTGTGCATGCTCTTCCCACTGCCTGGACCACTTCTTCTACACTCTACCTCAGTAGTTCATATTGCTTCCAAGAAGTTTTCACTAACAATATTACCTTTCCCCCACACACAATACACTATATCCTCCAAGTTCATGGATTAAACAATTGCATAAGGTCAGTGCTATGTGTCCTCCCCAGTTGGATTTTAAGTTCCAGGAGAAAACAGACCCCATCTACCTTGCTTACCATTGGGTCTCCCACATCTAGTCTGGGCTCTGGGACACAGTCATGTCTCAGTAAGTATCTATTAAAATCCTGGATGGAAGGGTAAGAAAAACGACCACAGAAAATGCTATGCATATATTATTTATCATTGTTACTTTATTAAGTATATAGAAACTTTAAAAATAATCTATAGCTGTCACTGATGTCAAACTTACTTTTCAATTACAATCTATTTTATTCTGTAGGTACAGCTGCTAAGCGTGAAATACTATATTTTTGTGGGCCCGTGGATGGTAAATGCAATAGAAATTACCTCAAATCATAAGATGTTTTTTATAATTTATTTAAACATTGTTATCTGAGTTTCAATTCTTTATGGTAAGGCTTCATTGCATCTAAAATAAATAGTTATAGAGATTTAAGAATCAACACTTCAATTAGAAGCTTACCACACATAAATCTACAAAATTGCACAACTTTAAGTTTGTGGGCAAAAAGCCTTATAAAAATGCCTCTAGGAATCAGAACATTTATGAAATACAATTCAGGTGGCTGCTCAATCCAAAATGAGAATTGCAGTTTCAGTCATAGGTAAAGTCTTTAGAGTACTTTCCTGTGCAACTCTGCTGATGACAAATGATGTTGACAGCTGCCAGCTTTTTCTCCTGGTAGAAAACAAAATGTTGCTTAGCCATAGCCCCAAAGGAAAAATAACAATGACTTCTAGACTCATTTGGGAAATCCAACATTTAATAATATCACATCAGGTGGAATCAGGTGGGGAAAGGTGATCCTCCTGAATGACCTTGTTAATATCATTTCCATTACCATGCTACCATTCCTATGGGGTCGTAGTTTGCAGGACAATACCTTAGGCATTAATGACTTTACACATTTAAGAAATATTTACTTAACACCTATTTTGTGATATATACTATGCTATGAGTTGGAAATACCATGATGAAAAAGATAGAAAAAATAAACACGTAGATTAATAGATTTTTCCTGAGGGCTACAAGGGAAACAAGAGTGATGGTTGGGGGTGTCCCAACAGGAGTAGACCGAGTATCAAACTTAAGACAGCTGGTCTGGAATGCCTTGTAGAGAAGTAACTTTTAATATAAGAATAAGCAATCAGTGAAAAATCAGGGAAACGCATTTGAGGCAGAGGAAATGGCAAATGCACAGTTTCTGATATGGAAAAAGGCTTGCTGTATTTGAAAATAAGAAAAAAGGCCAATGTGACTGGAGAATAATGTGCAAGCAGAACAAGGGCAGGAGATCAAGCTAGAGAGGTACTTAGATGTCAACTGATACAGGACTTGCAGGACTTTGACTTTTATTCTGAAAGCAGTGGAAGCCCTGGAAAGGTTTTATGCAAGGAAGTGACATATCTGATTTACATTTCTGAAACTCTCATTCTGGCTGCTGAATGGATGGATAATAGAGGAACAAGAATGGAAGCAGAGAGTTCTTTCAGGACATTATTATTGTAGTCCAGGTGTGGAATATGGCAGCAGAGATGATCAAATATATATTCTGGAAACAGAATTGATAGGACTTGTTCAAGGATTGGATATGAGGGGTGAGGCAAAAAGAAGAATCAAGGATAACTCTCAGATTATATGATTCAAGCAACTTGGTAGAGGGTAGTCCCAATTACCATAATGAGTGAGCCTGGGGAAAGAACAGATTCCATAAAAAAGGCATGTTCAACAGCTCCAGGTTGAGTATGAGAAGTTTAAAAGACACGCATACCTGAATTCACTTCCTGACTCAAAGACAGTCTTACCACATGGGAGGAGCTCGGAGGCGAAACAGATCAGAGTCAGATAATGACTGTTTTGTGCTTGAAGGGGAAAAATGTGCTGCTTGCCCACCACTACGAGATTTGTGTTTTGGATTATTTGCTATGACAGAGTAACAGATTAACATCTAGAATCCCTCATGGACAATATCTACATTCACAAGACAAAGAGCAGGGACCTGGTGCTCTTGTGACAGTGACAATTCAAGCACTGGCTACAGACTCCCTCCCAGATCTCCAGCTAAAACACACTGGCAGGAGTCATCAGTGAGCCTCGATCTGAGACCTTTCTCTCGTTTGCCTCTCCAAAATATAAAATCCATTTCCTTACATTGCTATTTCCAAAAAAAATTATCTAGTGCCTTTTTAAAACCATAGATTTTTAGGAACATGTTTATAAAAGAGCATCTGGTTTATTTCTCACTGAAAGCTGGTGCTAAGGAGTGAGAAACGTGGATCAAGTCAACCCCAAACACAAAGGCTGTGAATAATTTACTTTGTAATTAGAAAAAATATTTTATTCAAATTATGTGCTTCCATTATTTGTAATTAAAAAGCCTTGGTATTCACTGAAGGACAAAATGTGGAGGACTCTTCCCCCCAAAAAACATTATATTTCTTACATAGAAATTTTCATAATAAGAAAGTCAAGGTTATAAGAAAGTATCTTTTTTTAGTGATCAGTTTAAGTTTTTCCTTTTTCCTTCCCCTATTAGCCATGAAACAGGGCTTTGTGCTCCGTACTTAAGGATTGGGCAAAAGCAAAATTTGCCTGCAAACAATGTCCTCCCAAGTTTACTCTTAATTCTACAAGCTTATTTCAGTTTTGCTAAGTGTCCTAGAGAGACAGTAGGGTTTGAATAAAGAGAAAAAGAGTTCTCTTAAAATATAGTGGCCAGAAAAAATACAGGACACGGTTAAATTTTGATTTCAGATAAATAACAAATCATTTTTGGTGGAAGTATGTTCCAAATGTAGCATGGAATATATTTATATTTAAAATTATTTTTTATTTTTTTGAAATTCCAATATACCTGAGCATCCTATAATTGTTGTTTTCAAATCTAGCAACCCCACCCCAAAAGACATTTAATTAATGAGGAGCAAGAGGTCTCCTGTGACTGAAAACGAAGGAGGAGAGTTTGGGACCTTGGCCCTCTTCCTGAAATACATGACAGTAAGTGACGGGGAGGTAGAAAGACCTCTAAAGAAGATGACTGGATATTGTGTCTGTGGGACACAAGGTTTGATGTATATTTATTAAATCATCTTTCTTTATAGTTTCTGGCTACTCATAATTATTCCCCACCGAATATAATAACAAGTCATTTCATTGACAGTATATTTTTATTACCTTCATACATGAATGAAAACTTCACTGGATATAGATCATTTGTATCTAACTTTTTACACCTTAAAACTCTGAAAATATTACTCTATTGTCTTTTGTCATCTAACATTATAAACAAGCCTGGTGTAGGTCTAATTTCTTACTCTATGTTGCCTGCCTGGTAATTTCACAATTCATTCTTTCTCTTTGGAGTTAATGACGTTCGATAGAACATGCCTAGAACTATTTTGCCAGAGATCCCTGCTCTAAAGCACCCCTTCTCCTGACATCAATTCCACCATCAGAGTCCAGTCTCAGGTTTCTGCTCAATAAATAAAACTATTCGGGTCCCTACCTTTTTCCTCTGCACTTTCATAAACTTCTCTGCTCCCTGAACATCAATTAATATTAGTTTTCTTTATTTTCCTTGATAATGCAACCACCTTGTGCTACTGGTACCCAAGGAATACAACTGCTGGATTGTGTGGTAAGAATATGTTTAGTTTTGTAAGAAACAGTCAAACTGTCCTGCAAAGTGACTATATCGTGTTGTATTCCCACCAATAATGAATGAGAGTCCCTTTTGTTATCCTCATCAGCATTTGGTGTTGTCAGCGTTCTGGATGTGGACCATCCTAATAGGTATACATTGGGTCACTTGCCTTTTTTGGACTTTTGCTGTCTTGTAAGTTGTTGTAAAAGTGGTTATTGATTCAATCAGCTTGGGGTGGTCAAGGGCAGTAGGGTCTAGTTATATCACAAGAACAAAATGACCTTAAGAATACATCTCTGTACCTCCAAATTTGTTGAGTGACTAATTGGATTAATGGATGGATGAATGAATGAATAAACTTAGCTAATATCTAGCTCTGGCCAGAAAGTCCTTATAATAAATGATCTTTAAGGTTCCTTCCAATCTTAAGACTCTATAACACAATTTCCTTCTTACTTAGGGAAATAGAATACGCATTTTGACTGATGTGCCAGTAGGATGAGCCACTGTAAAAGGTTGTGTCTTTCCTGTTTAAGCAAAGTTTATCACTGAGTTTCATTAAGTCTCTAAAAAAGCCTTGTGAAAAGAGCTTTTTCACACAGGGCTCTCAAAACAAGCCTGAGCCTACTTCCTCAAGCATCCAAGTTTGCATTTATCTTCCCAGAGGCTCAGGAGCATGTGTGTGTATGTGTTTAATAGAAAAGTATTTTTATATTCATTGAACTAACAGAATGTTCTTCTCTCTTTTGTCACCATCACAATGCTGAGTGTTTCTTCTGTTGACTAAGTCCTGTGGAACATCATATGTAGCTTGCTATAATGTGAATGTCTGTGTCCCCCCAAATTCATATGTTGGAACTCTAATCCCCAATGTGATGATTGTATTTGGAAGTGGGGCATTTGGAGATAATTAGGTTATGGGAGTAGAACCATCATGATGGCACCAGATAAGAAGAGAGTTTTCTTTCTCTTCCTCTCTGCCATGTGAGCACATAAGAAGAACGGAGCCATCTGCACACGGGCAGGGAGTTCTCACCAGAACCCAAGCATGGTGGCATTCTGATCTCAGACTTCCCAGTCCCGGGACTGAGAAATGAATTTCTGTGATTTAAGCCATCCAGTTTATTCTATTTTTTGTTATAGCAGCCCAGAGTGACCAAGACATAGAGAATCTCTTATGTTGTAAGAATTTCTCACTTGCAGTTCAAACTCCAAACTGTGACCCTGATCTCTTAGGGTTGAATGGGCCAGCTTGTCCTGTGTAACCTGCTGTGACCGAATTCACTGTCCCATCCACTTCCTGCTAGCATCTTTTAATCTGATATTCCAGAAGCCTCACAACTTAAAGTCTTCAATCACAAAGATGAGGGCATAAGTGACAAATATAGGACATCAGATATAGCTGAAGATAGTCCCTTGTAACCTCCTTTTGGAAGAACAATTGTTTCCTAGGTGATAAATGGTTTTAACTGAGATTCCCAAACTATTTCTAAAAATATTTGAATATGAAGTTCCTGTTCTAAAGGGTAGCCTTATCTCTAAAGGTACAAACTATCTCTGTTGTATTCTCCCTCAAGTTCAAGGATATCCATATCCTAAGGGATAATGGAGGAACATAAAGATGGACTAGAAATAGGAAGTAGGTGAGACCATCTTTTCTTGATACTAACACACACTAGACCCTGAGAATTGTCAGATTGGGGGTTATAACAAACAGAAGAAATTCTATTTCACATATCATATGACTCTGATGGTCCTTAAAAAAATGTTAGACTCTGACTCACATTGACTCTGAAACTGATGCTAAGTCAGTACTGCAAAGGAAACCAAAATCACAAAGGAATTAGTCCCACTAAAAATATGGAAAACACAGCTCTCTGCAGTTATTTCTAGTGTTTTTTTTTTTCTGGAAGAAGCAAATCCAGGAAAACTTTTCATTTCCAAAAGAAATAGGATATACCAGAAATTATGATACAATAAGACTGAGTGTGGATTTAGTGGCTAGTCCTATCTGAAAGTAGTTAAAACTGGTTCCTTCATATCTGGCCAACTGTTTATATTATCTGTTGTTGAACATATTAAATAATATATCATTTTCATGTACAGTCAAGCTCCTCTAGGTCTTTGGCCCTGAATGCTCCATAACTCCTTTACCTTGTCCTCCATTCTTTTCTTGATTGTTCTTCTCAAGGAAAGTGAGGGAAGATAGTATCTTCCTTATGGGATGAGCCCGGCCACTTCTGCAGCACTAGCTACATAGTAAACATGAAGGAAGAACAACACAAAATACTTTTCTTAAGTTAGAGGAGCCAGGGTATTTAGAAGACAGTAAGAAAGATTGGAATAGAGAAATGTTTGCCCCTTTCCAAACAGTAGCTTCTTTGCTCAGCACATTAGCACACACGGGTTTTTAGGGTTCATATTTTTCCTCATGCATATGAGTTTCTCCTTCTAGGGAGTAGATTAAGGGAGAAAGAGAGAGTTTTAGCCATTTTCCCCTGTGTTTCCCCTGTTGCCCCAGCAATTATGATTTAGTTGGTCTGGGATATGGTTTGGGTTTTAGAATTTTAAATCACCAAGTGATTCCCAAATAACTTTGTGTTTATCAGGGGTTGGGTACATCAATTTACCTGGGAGGATTAAAAAAACTGTGTCTGAGTATATGTCCCAGACCTCGTGAGTGAGAACCCCAAAATGAAGGGCTGGAGCTCCTCAAGTGACTTTGGTGCACACCCCATTCAAGACCTACTGGCAGCAGCAGTCTTTGGCAGCATGGCTGTTACCTGAATAAACAGACTGCAAAAAAGGCCTGTGGCACCTTCTTTCCCTCTTTCTAGAAATCTATGTCTCATGCCCCCTTTTATAATTTGGACTGAACATAATTCATTGCATAAATGCTTTCATTTAAAACTCACAGCTACTTGTTTCCCGCTCTGCATTTCTTCCGGACATATACCTCTTCGGCAGTTCTGTGCTGCCTCATTCCTAGCATGCTTCATGGGTTTGCTCTTGCTCCAGCTCAACTGAAAGCTTCCCAAGGGCAAAGGCTTCACTGTGTAGTATTTAATTTGGATTCCACATCACCCATATAATGTCCTGGATGTTATACAGTACAATATATACATCATATATGGAGAGACACAGAATTCAAGGAGTATAAATATAACTGAAAAAATAAAGAAGTGTATTCATTTGACATTATTCTGAACAAAAATATTGAATTGGTAAGCTACATTATAGATGAAGAATATTTAATATTTCAGGAGCTCTCAACTACATTATGTCCGTATTTTGCTTTGTAATTTATAAAGGACTTTCAAATTTACCAACCTATGTGATTGCTACCAGAACCTTACTGTGAAATAAACAAGACTTTTTGTAGGTGTCTAAGTAGGTGACCCGGAGGGGAAATGACTTGCCCAGATCCCACCTGCTTGCTGGTAGAACCAGGTGTAGAACCCAGTCCTCTTGACTTGCAGTTCCAGTAGTTCTTTCCCATTCCCATGGCCTCTCTATCCTCCACTCACTACTGACTCTCACATCTGCATCTTCAGCCCTCGTCTCTGTCCTAAGATCTACATTTACAATTACATTTGAGAGAATTCTACCTTCAGGTTCAGCAATACTTCAGGTGAATCAACCCTGGTGATCAATGGTGTGACAGGCGTCACAGCTGGATTGCCCTGACGTCCTCCAGCATTATTTCAAACTCATCAGGAAGCTTTTTTCAGTTGATCCCATCTCTTTTCCCCCTAAATCCTACATTTCTTTACCCTATTTGATTTTGTCATTTTTCTCATTCCCCATTTCTCCCTTTCATTCACTTTCCTTAACTAGTCACTTGCAAGGTCCCATTGATTCAGTTTCAGCAGTGGCTCCCATATCTGTCTTCTCTTTTTTCTGTGGCCACTGCTGTTTTCTCATGCAGGCACAACTGCAGTAGTCTTTCAAGTGATTTCCTGCCTTTAATTCATTCACTCACCAATCCTCACCTCTCATTGCCTCCTAATTTTAAACCACAGACTTAGTTACCCTATTTCCCTATTTGATAGTCTTTTAAAGAAAAATTCACAAGGATTTTAAGGTCTTCCACAGCCTATTCATAAACTATCTTTCCAACGTTAGCTTTCCATAGATCTTATACATTCTAGCCACCAAGAACTTTTCACTATTCTCTGAATACTTCAGAAACATCCCCTTCTGTGTACAAATGACTTTGTACATTTTTCAAGGGTTTGTGTTCTATTGGCCTAAATTATCTTTTGCTCTCTGCACCCTCACCCGCTGGATTGTCAAAAACATATTCCTTCAAGAAAGCACAAATTAAAAATTGTTTTCCCCAATCTTCTCCAATCTCCAGCTTCAGTTCTGGCTGATGGCATCTATACACTCTATTAGTACTTTAAGTTGTACTTCTCTTGCCACACTTAATTTTACCTTATATTATATTTTACATGCTGTAAATGTATATCCCATCTAGAGTAAGGCTTCTTGAGAGCAGGATCCAAGTTTTTGTTAACTTGAAACAAAATAGTCATAAATAATATATAAATTCATTTTTTTGTATTTCCCACCAATCAGCATGATCTCAAATAAGAAGCCTAAATAACTCCTTGACTGAACTATAGAAAGATTCATGTGTCCCATACTGATATAGAATGGATGACTTCTAAAGTTTTAACTTCAATATTGAATAATTGTTTCCAAATTTATAATGGATGAGTCATTTAATAAAAATTTGCTTAATTAGAAATGTTTCTGGGACTCATCTAATTTAATCAGTGAAAAAACAATCTGTATATCATGCATGCAGGACAGGTTCTGATCCAACTTGCTCACCAGCTCTGGCAGCACATCAACAGTATATCAATATGATACCTAAGCCCATTCTTAATCAATAGGAGAAGGGCCGATTATATGTGAGATGTGTGGAGTTCACTATCTGTAATTTCAATTTTACCTTTCTATTAAAACCATCCTTTTTCCTACTAGTCAGTTATAAATCAGGTCCACAATTTACAAATTACTGAAAAACTGTATTTTTGTTAAAGAAGAAAGAATGAATCAGGATTAAGTATCTTGAAATAATTTATTAGAAACTCCAAACAAATCACTATAAATACCATTCCCTACAAAATATTATATTTGCAATTTTGTTTTATAAGGGAAAATATTTTTCTTTTTATATTTCTTGGAATTCTACTTTTGTCAAAACTTAGTTTTTATAATAAATGCAAATAATAAAAATAGTCATATCTTATAAACTAATAATATGAAGTGATTTTGATAATATGCCATTCTAATGACTATTTACAGCTACATACTTATTATACAGAATTTAATGAGACAGTAAACATGAAAGAAAAAATCAATCTATAAAATAATTGGTAAAATAGTAGAGTTCACATTTTTTACTAAGTGGACAAGGTACTAGGATTGATCTGTTAATGATATGCAGACTTAAAATCAATTTCATTTTAGTAACAGATCTTGAAATATGCCAAATTTTCCACCTCACTTTAGATGTAAACTTCACTTTCAGCTTTAGAAAACAGTTATCAACATATTCTGATTCTACTGTAAAGTTTTTAAAGGATACTAAAAATTAATTGCTGTAAAATGGCACCACTACCATCAACAATACTAAATACCTAAAAAGGGTCATTTTTAATGACATTTCTTGATCTTCTGAAAGAAAAAATGACAAAATTTGTATGTTATTGAATGTCAAAGATAAAAAAATGCAACATGCTCATTTTAACTTCAACTAGAACAAAGACCAGGCATTAAACTCCATGCTAAACAGTAATTCTATTGAATAATTGTATTATGCCAAACATCAGTTCTCTTGAGAATTTTTAATCAACTTATGCCCATCTTGCACATTAGCAACACCATTATTTAATTTTGTCATACAAATACTCAGACAAATTTGTTTTTTGGGCATCTAATATACAAACCAATATGTTTGAAATGAGCACAATGTTTTCACTGCCAACCAGTTTATCAATAGTGAAGGTAAAGCCATATTTGGCCAGCAATTTTGACCTGAGGCCACAGCATTTTTTAGTCAACTATGGACATTTGACAATTTCCAGTTCTTCAGTTCGATGATCCTTCCCCACTAAAAATACACTTGAAAGAAAAAGAAGATTGAGGCAGAGGAAGGAGGCTACGCAGTCATAGTTATGACATGTCACTCTTCGGGGATCCAAAAATAGTGAATCTGGCACCACTTGGGTTTGTCCATATGACCATGAATGAAAAAATAAGCAAGCAAACATATTTTTGTCTATGGAATTCTATCAATGTCAGCTCCATGAATATGGTTGCCAGATGGGCGGTTTTCTTTCTCTACCATGTGGAAAGATTTTTATTTTTAATGCAGGTGGACCAAATTTTTCATGCTGGCATAATGCTTTCATAGCTTTTAAATGACTCATTCCTCCTATTGAATTATATTTTAAAAATTAGATTCTTAAATGTTATATTTTAAAAACATTATGGAAATTTTCCAACATATACAGAATAGAATGTTTTATTGAATCCTCATTTACTCATCACCCTTGTTTCAAAGCAATATCAATGTTTTTCCAATTTTGTTTCATTTATATTCCATCATACTTCTTCTTTTGGAGTATATTAAAGCAAGTCTCAGGTATCATGCCATTTTACCTATAAACAATCCATTATGCATCTCCATTGATAATGGCAATTACTTCTAACTTATCAAATCATTATTGCATCTTAAAAAATGACAATAATTTGTTAATGCCATCTAATAGTTTTATATTTGAATTTACCTTGTCACATAGATATCTGTTCACAGTTTATTTGTTTCAAGCACAGATACAAAATGTTAAGTTGCATACAACTATACATTGCTTTTAAATTTATTGATTTCCTGGGAACAATAGCTGCACATTAATATTTGGTTGATTACTTTGTTGTCATGTCAGTTAAGGTGGCCTTCTCAATGGAGAGTATATATGCCCACAACAGGGAAAGTCCAAGCAGTGCAAAGGCAGATAGATGTATAGTATATGAAGAGCACTGAGATTTTACAGGTGGGATAATCAGGAAAATAATGCTTAAAATGTCTCCTTATTGGGGATACAGCAAAGAGAAAGTTGATCAAACTTCTCTAACTCCCAATTCCAATAAATTAGTGGTGAGATATAGAAACTTAAACAAATTCAAGTTTGATTTGGAAGGGAAAAGAGTAAGTGATGCTGTGTGCATTTTTTTCAGATTCTATATGAGTCACATGATATCCAGAGTTCCTGTCCGCATTGATGACAAAATTGGGCAGTGGGTTCAGGAGTTTTTAGCTATTATCAGGTCCCCTACTAATTTTTCACATAGTGGATTTAACATTCTTTGACCTTCATGGCCTGCCTCCATTATTAGGGATCAAAAAAATAGCAATTTCCACTCTCCTCTTTCTTCCTACACTTATTAGCTGGAATTCTTTCCACAATGAAGAACTTTCCCATATCAATGATTGGGCTACGCTGAAATACATAGTGCGCAGAGGAAATGTAGGTCAAATGCTTGATTCCTTTAGCTATGAAAATTAAGAGAGTGATTTCACGTGCTACCAGCTTCTAACAGAGACCAATGAGGTTTTCTAAAATTTCATACGTTATGTTTTCATACATTATGAACTTACACATGTTTATGTATTCAATTTGTTTTGCTTTTGGTCCTTTTTCATCTTGACTCTTGCTTTGCCTCACATTAGGCCAGAGAAAACATCTTCAAAAGGACTGTGTCCTTTAGATGTGACACCTTTAGTCTTTGAGCACTTTTTTATTTTCTGGAATAAGTTGTCCCCAGCTTAGTTTTCTTATTTTCTGACCAAGACCTGGAATTAGGAGCCCTGGTTCTTTTTTAACTGAAAATATTATTTGAAAACTTTATCCTAGCTACTGTGTATGCTATCTATAGATTTTAATTTTCCTAGGCCTTTTTCTTGGGCAGAGCTACAAAATACATTCCTTATTTTGATAGAAACAAATCAGAAGTTCATGCTACTATTTTGGATTCAAGTTTAAGATTATAGTTTTTGACTAGTTTCTCTGTTTTTATAGCTTTGTGTCTTTTCTGTTACTCAAAAATGTTGATTCCTAACATAGTTATTCATTCTCTCCCCCCGCCCATTTATCTATCTACTTGAAATAATAAGGCCATTATTATAATTAACAATAGTCAAACAAATGTAGTTTATTCTGTTTTTTGGTCCTCTTAGATTCCTATTAGATTATGCTTCACAAGAGATAAATACTATTTTAAGTTTTAATAATTCCATTTTTAGTGTAGTTATGATAGCAACATGTTATATAGTTTAATTCATACCTTTCAGTTTGTTTTCAACTTTTAGGAATTCTTTTTGACTTGGCTTTTCAAAAAAATAGTTGTACCAAATATTTACATGGTTTCAAAATCAATACTCTATAAAACCAAGTATATTCATGGATGTTGGCTTCTGTCTCTATCATTTTTAGCCTTTTTTTCACATTCTATAAAGGTAATTACTTTGATTAATTTTTAGCTTATCTTTTGCTTTTGTTTGAAATTATAAGCATACATGTATATTTATGTCTTCCACTTACAAAAAAATGTAGCATACTATAAGTTCTTCTGTATCTTGCATTTCCCTTACAATTTATACTGGAGGTCACTTAATATCATTAAATAGTGATCTTCCTCCTTCCTTCCTTCCTTCCTTCCTTCCTTCCTTCCTTCCTTCCTTCTTCTTTTTTTTTTTTTTTTTTTTTTTTTTTTTTTTACCATAGCGCTATATAATACTACTGTCTGTTCAACAAATATCCTATGGATGGGAATGTTTCATGCCTGCTATTTTTATAAATAGTATCAAAACAAATAGCCTTTGTATACAGAATTCCATATTTTTTCCAAAGAAAGCTCAGGATAAATTCCTGGAAGTAAAGTTTCTGGGTTATGGAACACTACATATAAACTCGCCCAATTCTCTGACAGTGTTACATAGTTTCCTCTTCCCACTCACAGTGTGCACTGTCTCTTTATGGCCTCATTGACAGTGTATATTGTAAAGCTTTCATTTTTTTTGACAATATGATAAGTGAGAAATGAAAACAGTATAGTTTTAATTTGCATTTCTCATATTAGTGTGATGATGAGCATTTTTCATACATTAAAGGACCACTGCATTTATTTTTTTCAGTTATCTGTTCATACTTTTGCCAATTTTCATTAAGGTTTTGAACTTTTTCTTCTGTTTGTAAAAAGTGCTAAGACTTCTAACCATGCTTTGGACCCAAAGTGACTCTGGGCAAGTTACTCTCACAAAGATGGTGGTAGCCATTGGGTATATACAAACTATTTACCAGGTAGAGAAATTGATTCACAGGAAAATAAACAATTTTACTTTTATAATTATTAGTTTGTAGTTGCAGTGGTGTTATGTAACATTCAAATAATTTTATCTACTTTAACAGTGAATAAAATTGTGCAAATAGAAATGTACCTGGAGAATCAATCAGGAAAAAACTGATGCTATAATAATATGTTATTTTTTAAATTTTGGAATATGGTATTTTTTTAACCTTCCCCATGTGAGTGAGGAAAGACCATCATCACCCTCATTTCACATCCAACTCTAACATATGGAAGCTAATTTATAAATGTAAATCTTTGGGGAAATACACTGCAACAGGAATGTAAAATAAGAATGCATTTTGATTATGTGATGTAAGAAATAGATATATGTACCTAAAATAAATAATTCCATAACCATAATTATAGCTTCTCAAGCACAATGCTGTTTCTTAGATAATTCCACCTTTTTGTTGTAATGAAGCCAGACTTTCTACTTCACTCTAAGAAGACCACGAATTGTAAGCCTTCTGACCTTCAACCAATTGGACCCACTATCATAGCTGTGCCCCAAGAGCATACCAAGGACAAAAACTAAAACAAAAATGACTAAAACTGAGGAAAAGCTCCATTGTGTCAGTTAAGAGGAGAAATGAATGAGGATGTACGAACTAGATTTCTAGGACAGACTTACTTTACTCTACAAAGTGGAAAAGATGAAAATTAATATCTTGTGTACCCTAGATAAAATCAGTTCTGGAATATTTTGTATTTTATTTTTCTACTTTTGGAATGGATTTGAACTAATTTCATTACACAAACTCATTAGATTCTTTTAGAGATATTTTAGAATTTGAAGTGGGTGAAGGGTTAAGGCTACTACTCCCCAGAAATTGCTAGCAAGTTTATACTAATAGCAACATACACAGATATTTATTAATAATAGTCACATAGTCAGTCCTACAAGTTTGGCATATCTGTCATCCCCGAATCTCTGAAAAACTCTTGCAGGAAAAGTTTTACCTAAGGCAAATGCAATGCCATTCTAGGAGGAGAATTTAGCTAACCCTTTGTCAGCACCAGAGAACCAAGAGTCCTCTGGCCCAGCAGCATACAAGAAAGCTTAAAAAGAAGTCTGCAGTGCCAGCCCTAAAGATGGTAGCAAGGACCCATGGATGTTAATGATTCACCCATGCAAAGGTGAAGTGTCCACAATATTCCAGCAAGTGCATGTATGTTGAATGTTATTAATTTAACCAATACTATTTAGAATATCCTATATTCAAATTAACAAGCCGCCAACATCAGCAGTGAAAACCCATTTCTCCTTTAGATTCTATAGAAAGAATTGGACAGTGGTCTTCCCTCCAATTAAATGCTTAGTGACGACTGTGGCGTAAGATTTTCTGACTAGACAATTGCTTGCCTCTTAAGTATGACTCAAACAGTATCTCACTGCTTATGCTGAACTACTTTAATGTGTACTGCAGGTGTTAGAATTATTCTATGTAGAGGACAGGTGATGCTTCTTTTGTTCATTGTGCTTTCATTATATTTTTAAAGAAAATTTCAAAATCATCAATTTCATTAGTAATATTTTTCCTTGAGAATAAATCATCAAATTTCACAATAATATATTTATATTGAGAATGAAAATGTGCAAGGAATTTCCAGGTTTACTTACATAGGATTCTATGAGAATTTTTTGCCACTGTAATTCCCTCTAATGCTAATTTTCTGATTAGAAACAGACACACAAAAAAGGTAACAAATGTTCAACCATTACTTAAAATAAATACTTCTCTAAGTACATATACAAAAATTCAACTTGCCTTAATTGTCTCAAATTACAAGACCATCTGATTCCTTTAACCCCAGGCATCAGAGCATTACAGGTGAACTAGCATCAAGTGTGTTTGTGTGTGCTGAGACCAAGAGTGAATGGAGGCCTGAAGAGGGCAAGAGAGGCCTTGGGAAATCCTGCTGTAGGCTTTGGCAGAGAGGATTTCATTCCTTCTATTAGTTTTTTTCTGCTTAACTGCCCTTCAAGTTGTGCCTGAGGATTTTTAAAGTGCAGCGAGGTTGTTAAAGGACAAAGACTAAAGTGTTGTGTGGGAATAACCAGCTGAAGTTGACCAAGATTATAAAGTAATTTGCAAAGCTATTTGCTTCTACACAGAACATTTAAGTGTTAGAATATCATGCCACTACAAAAGAATTATCTAAAATGAGGTAATATGCTGTATTGCACTGTACAGGCTATAAGCAATTATGGAGGGATATACTCTCTTCACTTGTGTTAATAAAGCTGAGCAGAATATAAAGAAATAAAAGCCTGGAGTATATAACAACTCCTGAGGCAAATTGAAAGAAATTATGAAAGAATTCATTGCATTACTGAAACAAAGCAAAATGAAATGCATTGTGACAACATGATATAAATCACAGGATAATATCACATCTTAATAACCAATGCCGAACAGAAGAGAGACTTCTGTGTTGATTTACTGTGTAGAAAATGTGACATGACAGAAGGCCCTTCACCAGCCAAATCTGTACATACTAGTGCTGTCAGTTATGCTTTCCTTTCAAGGGTATGACTGAGAAGCTGTCCAGACCAGAATGGACATGAGCTGAACCAAGTATGGTCAGCAATTCTCCCTGCCTGCCCGGTTCCACGGAGTTGGTGCTGTGATCCTCTACCATCCTGAAGGAAAATCCCAAGGCCAGATTTTTTATTCAGCAATATAAACTTTCAGCTAATTACCATGTGCCAAAACAAGGCTCCAGAAAGTATAATCTATTAGTAATAACTTGTGTCTAACAATATAATTGCATCTGGAATAATGAAATGTTCATTTTAGTATTAAAATTAATAATGTCATATCAATGCCATTAATAATTAAGGATTCTTTTTATAACATCACATCATTAATAACAACTCATTATGAAAAATTCTACTAATATCCACAATAATAAAAATAATATCATATTGTCTTCCTATAGTTACAATGTTACAAGCATAATGAAAATGCTGCTCACATATTGGACTAGACCCTGCTGAGTCAGAGGACAGCAGTGCTGGAAATACATTACACTTTTAGATAAATAAGGTATCTTATTTTCCCAGACACTAATTTGTGAGTGGGAAATTTGATTAAATACTTAGAAAGCCCGAGAAAATTCTGGTTAAAATTGTCTATTTCCATGTTTACAGGGAATAGTGGACGGAATCAGGGGCAGTGCACAATAGCTTTTACTGGGCTAGCTCTTAGTTTAGTATTAGCCTACTTCCTTACTTGGGAATGGGTGCATGAACTTTTTTTTTTGCTTCATAACCTTAACATGTTATATATAACATTTTTATGTATATAATATTGCATAACATTTTTTATAGTCTACTTCCCTATCTTTGGAGGGAAACAAATCTCAGCTATTCAGTACAGGTTTCTCTATCCTAGGGATGCATTCTAACACAAAGATACCTCTAGATCAAGTATAAGCATATGATAGCCTGCGGGCCAAATCTGTCTGCCCACAGCCTATCTTTTGTAAATAAAGTTTTACTGAAGCATAGCCATACCCATTTGTTTATGTATTACTTCTGGCTGCTTTTGGCCTACAACAGCAGGGCTGACTAGTCATAACAGAGACCACATGGGCCACAGAGCTGAGATGTTTACTATCTGGCCCTTTATGGCAAAAGCATATTAACTTCTTCTCTAGATGACAGACAGAAAATAATTTTGACATCTCCAAAACACAGATAAGGAAAATAAAAAGAGATAAGTGAATCAATAATATATGCTTAAGAACTGTCATATTCATATTTTATATTTCATCATGATATTAAAATAGTAAACTATAATTGTATTATTCATTGTTATTTGTTATTGTTTGAGTAAAACTGTTTAATCTAAGGTCAATGCTGAAAACAGAGATGGACTTCAATAAAAACTTGTTGGAGCAATAAAAGAGTACAAGTTATAATTTAAAAATTAGAAAAATCTTGAAATAATATTGATTTTTATCATTATATATTTATCAATATCTTTCCAGTTATTTATTAATTTAAAACTATGAAAATGGGAGAAAATACCAAGCTATTTCCTACTGCCAGGATTTTTTAACTTTTTATCATGAAAAATTTCAAACATAGACCAAAGTTGACAAAGAGTTAAGTAAATCCCCATGTACCCTCTACCAACCTTAAGCAATATTTAACTAACAGCCAATCTTTGTTTCATCTACAGTAAAACCTCTGCTTTCTCTGATATTAGTTTGAAACAAATCACATCAATAAATCTTTAATTATTTCAGTATCTAAACTTCAGACTTTTTATTGAACTATAATACCATTATTATACCTAAAATTAACAATAATTTATTAATATTATAATATGTCCAGTTTGAATTTAAACTTCAAATTATCTCATATATTATCTCTTTGTTTCTTATATATTTTTATAATTTATTTTTAAATCAGGATCCAAATAAGGTCTACAAATTTTACAACCAATTTTGGGATTCACTGGGCATGTCTTCACCTTCATTTCTATTTAGATAGTTTTTTTGATTTGTTTTGTTTTTGCAGGTACAGAGAAAAAGCAGGGTGGGTATCAGTGCAGCCTAAAAGATCTCTAGGGAGTGAAGGGTAGGAAAAAGCAGATGTGGTGTGTCCAGGTGACCTCTACCTCATACCCACTCCAAACCTGCAGGCTTGCAAAATGTCAGTCTAGGTAAAGTATGCTCCCAATGCTGCTTCTTCCTAAGAGCTTATAGTCATCCTCAGTTAGTGGATTAGCTGGTGCCAGGCAACAAATGAATGTTATCAACGCAGGTGCTGAGGTATCTGGGATTCTCCTCCCTGGACTCATCTCCTTCCAACTCCTCAAATTCATGTGGGATGAAGACTAGGCTTTCAGTCCCTCCCCAAATCACTGTCAAGAACAGGAAATCAGGGGCCAAAACTGCCACTTAACTAAAGAGTACAACTACTTCAAAAATGAAACAGTATAACAAAGGGGACTGAATGCTATATTTGAAGCAGGATTAAAATAATAAACCAATAATGTGAAGGAAGCATCAAAAATATACTTAAGAAGATAAGGAAACATATCAGTAATCTGAAGCAAAACCAAGATATGATGAAGAAGAAGTTGAAAATATAAATGAGATAATAGGTATGGAAAAGATAATAAACACCTATTAGATGTAGAACAAGAGTGAGTTATATTACCAAATTGAAGAACTCTCTCAGAAGGCAGCAGGAAAGCATAAAGGCATAAAAATACAAAGGAAAAAATAAAAGAATGATAAAATACTAGAAATAAAAAAATAAAATAGGAATAAAAAATAAAATAAATACTAGAATTATCAGAAGAGATATTTGAAAAAGAAGGGGGAAAAGTTTCCACAATAAAGCTGGATGAATGACCAGCTTTACAATGTATTCATTTTGCTAAATGTATTCATTTAACAAATGAATTCAATGTATTCATTCAAATACAATGTATTCATTTTGCCAAAAGAAGATGTAATAAAACAAATCCACACCTGGATACATTACAGTAATATTGAGAACATCAAAGAAAAACAAAATTTTAAAAAGCTTCCAGAGAGAAAGAGCAGATTTCTTGCACAGGAATAAGAATCATGTCATAAAATGAATGAAAGTGACACTGGATTAAAAAACAAAAACAAAACAAAAAAAAACAAGAAATCATACTTTTAAAGTATTTATGGAAGGGAAACTTAGAATTTTACAGCTAAAGGTCAATGAAGATTTCCTCTGGTAAAAACAAACAGACAAACCACCTCACATTTTTAGCACTGACTGCAAAGACTAATACCAAAAACACTAATGTAATAAGAACTCAAAAGAAGAAAGAAAAAAAAAAAACAGGAGGAAACTTCCAGATATATAGAAAAGATCATTAAATGCCTTGTAACAGTGTATTATCTTGGAAGGAAGGAAGGGAGGAAGGAAGGGAAGGAGGGAGGGAGGGAGGGAGGGAGGGAGGGAGCCCGAATAGAAGAAAGGAAAAATCAGAGTGACTCCACAACAACCCAGGACCAAAAATCAAGAAATAACAAGATCTTTCTGGATGTAGAGATAAAGGGAGACCAATGAGACAGAAAAACATGGCTAAGTAAATATCTGTTTGGGGAGGATAAATAGAAATACTATGACTAAGAAATTAATAGGAATAAGAAAATATGAGTAGAAGTCCCAAGTTAAGGGTAACCATCATAAGAACAAAAATAAATATGAAACCTTAAGACAAGCTGAAAAAGAAAACTCAATACACACTAAGTACAGATTACAAATGGAAACACATCTGAATGTTTGCTCATGGAAGAAAACGGGAAATGAAGATAAAAGGAGTGAATGAATGAATGAATGAATGAAGTAAGAAAGAGTCTTGTATGAACCAATGTCAACAAGGAGCCACAAATAATTATAATAAATTCCACCCTCTGCACCTGAAGTCCAAACAAAATACACAAATGAATGAAAGAAAATTACCATGTCTTTCTTTTGTTTAAAAATTAAACCAGATGTTCCTTAAAATTTGGCTTTCAAAATATACTTGTGTTGGGTTATATTTGCAGTATATGAATATCTAGAATAGTAAGTCCCTTGAATATAAATTCAGCAGTTTGTTTTATCCTATAAAAGTTTGATAAGTGAATGCTAGGGAAAACAAAAAATGAAACTAACCTGTTCTCTGCCTGAAGAGAATGAACCAAGCGACTCCCAGTGGTTTGTGATGATGAATAATGCTTAAAAACACAGCCAATTTCTACACGAGAGTGAGTTTTATTGCCTGAGCTAAAGAACACTGGCATTTTATTTCCATAAGAACCTGAGAGGTTTTGCTTTACTATTACAAATCCATGCAAAACAAACTGCAAGTGTGTGTGGTATCTTTGTAGGGAATGTTTTCAGTACATTCCTCTTTTTATTGGGAAATAAAGGATCCTGAATTCTGATGTTGGTAGTGCTTAATTTTGTCCCAGTTTCCCCACGTACTGAGTAATTTTTGACACTGACATTTGAGATGAAACAATTTCATTTCCCAGAATGAGTTGGTTCATTGAGGAAGACTACCATGAGGAGAGCTTTGCTTTGTGAATCAGTGTTAATAGCCAATGTGAAATCTGAGCTGAGGGGTACAAATATTACTTCCTTACTGAGCAATGTCTTTTCAAAAGGCCTGTATGTGAAGTCAACAAAATGAGTCATTTAGATCTTTGTCATTTGGTAGAGAGGGCAGCTAGAGAGCCATCGGGGGAGTTGGTGGAGAATGGAAGCAGCTCCTTTCACGGCTGATAGGGCAGAGTAATACCCAGAATCCAAGCTATGCAGTTAGAGGAACTTAAGCCAGAATCTTGACTTTATTGATATGAAGCCCTTCTAAATCTGTTTTCTTACCTCTAAAATGAGGATAATGGCACCTACTTGAAAAAGTTAGTTGTCAAATTTTTAAAACATAAAATACAGAAAGCAATTAGCACATAATAAGCATAAAAATAATATCTTTCCCATTCCCTTATTCGGAGATCTCAAATTAAGTCTTTCTTCTTCTTCTAGAAACAATAAGGGTCTAGAAATAGCTCCTTAAATTAATGTCAGGAGCTACAATTTCTGCTCCTTCTGTACCCAGAAAATGAGCACCCCCATATGCGAAGTGGTAGTCCAGAGCAGTTCTTAAGGGAAAGTACAGACAGAGGAGGGGAGTGATGAAATCTCACCTGAGTATATCACCTTGGGACTTGGGTTAAGCATGTCTGTGTTCTGCTAACTTCTTAGGCTTCTCTGACATTATATCCCACTTTCCTTAATCCAGTGATAGAGGCTTACCCCCACCAGTGCCTGCCCTGACTTTCTCAGCCTGAGCAGTCCTATCTTCCTGGTCTATAGAAGCTGGGATTCTAGGATTGGCTCCTGCATCTGATACTTGAGTATGACAATGGCTTAGACTCCTTCAGGATTAACATTTGCTTCAAACCTATATAAATGACCTTCCAGACTCTAGAAAAAAAAGAATTTGAAGTTCAAGATATTTGCATAACTATTGAAAAAATAGCAAGTGATAAACAGGAGATACAGGTATATTTTATTGATCCATGAGTTGCAGTTTCTTTGCAAAGGCATAGTAAAATTGTGCTTAACGACTTCATTTTTGTAGTGCAAATATTTCTAACTTATACGTTTGGCATAACTTTTTAAAAGATACAAATGCATTTTGGAAAAAAATAAAGTTGTATATTTAATCCACATCCCTCAGAGGAAGCAGAATTTGCTACCCCCTAAAATATGCCTTTTGGAAATACTGATTTTTTTAAGCTGGTTATTTTTAAGAAATGAAAGAGCAAGGGAAAACCTTTGACCTTCCCCTTAAATGCCTGTAAAAATTTAGAGGACCTGCTCTAAAAAAGGAGATGTCATCATAGATAACTATAGTTTAATATGGACTAGTGTGTGATAGGCTTGTGATAGATAGGAGGAACCTAGCAAGGCCCATTTGACCCAAGTCCTGTGTTAAAGTCAGCCCCAGGAAACATTTGTTTACCAAATATCTACATTTCCATCCTTGTGAATTGTCTTCTTGCCCTTTGAAGTCTCACACCATGTCCCAGTCACCCCACCCCTTTCTATTTAGCTCAAGATGGGGTATGAGTTTCAACTGCCTGATTTGTCCTTAGGTCTTATATATTCTTACAGGACCTACATATGTATATATGTAATGAATTTAATTATTTTTTCCTGTTAATCAGCCTCTTGTCAATTTGATTATTAGATCAACCAGAAGAATGTAGACAGGTAGGAGAAAAAATATGTCTCTTCCCTTACACCCACAACAAAATTTGATACAGATAAAAGACCTACATATAAAGTAATGAAAGTACAGTATTATTAGAAGAAACTACATTAGCATGAGCTTACATTCTTGGGGAAGGGAGAGTCTTCCTAAGCAAAACCCAGAATAAAGATGACATGAATATAGTGATGCACTCATCTATTAAAGAGACCATGACACATAAATGCATAATTAAAACACAACAGAAAAATATTTTCATGTATGTGATATGGATCTTGGCAGAGTATAAGTCTGTGCAGTAGGGATGACTAAGGCCTTCACAGAGGGGAATGGCTTTAACAAATCTGATATTTGTTAAAGCCATTTTGTAGATATTACAAAAGTTGTAGTCAAATGAAGTTTCCTTTATAAAAATCTCATCAAACTATTGTACTGATGACACACATTAGCCACATGAATAAAAAACAAAATATGCTGTACCAAGTTACACAAAATTAAAGGATGTATAAGTTAATACTTTTGACATAATTATTTATATTATATTAACATAAGTATGATATATGAACATATTTAACATAAATATAATCTTATTTAACAAAAACAATAAAAACTTCAAATTGTATAACAATATTTCTAAGTCATCAACATGCTTTAAAGCAGAAGATACAAAATTAGCCTCTGCAAACACTGGGGGCCAAAGAACTTACCAACAAAAAATGCTAGTAGCTACTTCACAATACCATGAGATTTAAATAATGAAATGATAAAATACTCTATGTAAAGCCCTTCATGTAGGGCCTGGGTGGCGGGACTAAATGTCAACTATTACACTGATTAGGCCTGAGAAAGCAAAACCTGGGAGCTCTCCTACCACCCCAGATAGTTACAGAAGCTTCCAAGGAACAAATGATGTGGTTCAAGTTCAAAATGTGTTTCAAATTAGGTTGAGATAGTCATTGATGCTAGAAAATCTTTGTACAAAAACACACATGAGGCAGAATTACATGGGAAGGTAGGTGAACTATACCAATTACTTTCATTTACTAAAATAGTTCCCTTTTGTTCTGTTGGGTGTGCTGGGGATGCAGGCCTACTAAGTTTACCGGTTTCGAGGTTTTGAAAGCTCCAGCCCTGAGTGGCCGTCTCAGCAAGACGGCGGAGAGAGGGGCACTCGTTGTTGTAGGTTCTATTGCCTAAACTCTAACATGGGGCCTAGTGTATTTAATACATGTACATATGGTTGCATATTTCTTCAGATAAAAATTTGAAAACATTAACTGGAAACCCTTATATATAAAAAGTGATAAAGGCAGTTTGACTAAGTGTTTTTATGCAAATAAAAATAAAACTGGATTTTTATGTAGGAAACAGAAAGACAAACCTTTTTTAGAGTTCAATCAAATAGGAAGGAAACAAGTCCTTATTGTTTAAGAATAAAATGCTCACAAGAAAGGGGAAATACTTGTTTCTACCAGCTATTCAACTTGTACAAATATACATTTAAATAGCCACTTTCCCTGGTATCTAGTCCTTGAAATATCCATTTAAATAGCTTTTGGCTATGACTACCTAGTTTTTAAAATAGTTCTGTTTTCAGTGTCAAACATTTGGTGTCCATTTGCTACACTTAAAAAAAAAGTGTGGGCAATGTTGTGTCTTTTGAGATACAGTAACATGACAGAAAGTGACAAATGAGGGAATGTGTCACAATGAAGCATGATATATTATAGCAGAGTGATATGCTGATACTCAACGAATCCATAATATGCATCTTTCTTTTTATTTGCTGCTACAGCAGAGAAGATTATTCTTATAGATTAAGGGGCTACTGTCACATCTTAGGTAACAAAGTAAATATATTTCACTGCATTAATATTTCTCTATAAGACTGTCATGTGCTTTTTCTGTACTTCCTTTCTATTAATTTCAGATTAGCAGCAGATGCATTTATAAATAGAAATCTATTCCTTATGCCTGACTTATCCAGTGGCAACACAATATTCTGAGTCAGAATTCCAAGTCATTAATAAGGAAAAAAGGTTAATGCCAACAATGGACATAAGAATAGGTTTAAACACAATGGCATTTTGATGATTTCCACAGGATCCTTTATACAAAAAGAAAACAATGCATAAAAATCTCTAATTTTAAACAGAAAATTATCCAGATCATAAAAATGTATTTTAAAATAAAAATGGCATTGTCTTTTTGTGTGTCTATTCAGGTTTAATAGGTCTTATATATATATATATATTTTTTGTTGTTGTTCCAAATGTTAGTAACCAGTACCATCTATAATATTCAATAAAGATGGCTTCCCATCAGCTTTTTATTATAATTATGGACGCTTGGCTTTTTTTAAAGAGAGGTATACATGTTGCTCTGTTTCTCAGAATATTTCTGAGGTATGTTTGGAAGCCAACACAAACTACATACAATATGTGTGATTAAGTATTTGTGATCATTATATGTTTTAATGCCAACATAATATGCATTGTGAATACAAATGCAATATTAATGTAAGTTGAAAAGAGGAGGCATTTTTTTTTTTTTTGCTAAAGGTAAAGCTTTGTTAAGGTGGTTTTCCTTCTTTTCATCCTGATTTCTTTCCATTAATTTTCTTTATTTCTTCTATCCTGTCCTCTTATTTATTATCAGGAAGGAATACCCACCGACCAATTTGCACAGTATCATCTCATAACTACTAGAGTGTGGCTTAAAATCAAAAGCTTGTTCTATATATGAAAAGACTATATAAGTGAATTTAATCAATCAATCTGAAGGAATTCACTGCTAGTGTATTGTACATAACTTTCCCAAGATGTGGTGGCTGGTGTGCCGTTAAGTTGATTCTTTTGTTCTAACCTCTGTATATATAAAGATAAGTTCATCAAAATAAAACAGCACATGAATTTTATTTTCACAGGTCAAAAAATACAAATTAACTCACTTGTGAAGCAATCACAAATTATTCCATTTCTTCTCACTTATAAAAATAACTAACAAAAGAGAAATTAATTATTTCTGTACACACAGGTTACATAGACTCATACTCATAATTAAATATGTTTAATACTTCTCTGCAGCAAAGGAACATCAATTTAAAATAAAAGTGCTTTGATATCATGAGTATTGTTATAAGTGTGAAACTCGACATTTACATGTAATAAATTAGATTATTTAAAAATTTCCAATTAAGTTTTTATATTTAGTATGGAGAATATTTAGTCACAGAAAAAGACTTCTTTTTTTAGGCAAAAATGCCTTTTACTCTAGTAGATTAGTGTAAAAGCAATACCAATACAGAATGTTACTTTTTCAGAGAAGAAAGGCACTTGATTATATAGATATTCTTTTAGAGATAAATTTTTTTGTCAAAGGTCTGTTGAGCAACAGATCAAACTGTCCCTTAAATGTAAAACCAGAACTACTTCAGAATTATTAAAAATTTGGGAATATATATACTTAATGGATGGTAAATATTTATAAATCATGTATCACCTTATAAAAATAAAAGATCAAAATATTCTCACGCAATTATCTTTCAAGACAGAATTCTGGACATAAACATGTATATAATTTGTTTAGAGAATGTTAATATAAAAAGGTAAAATGGCCAGCTTTTAATTTGTAACAATAAATATTTTATTTTAAAAATATAACAAGCTTTTATTGTTTGAAAGAACACATGAATGTCCTCGTAAATACTTCTATTTCCACAGACACACATCTAACTCACTTGACACAGGTAACATTTCCAGTCCATTACAACCAGAATATCTGCTCCCTAGAGAAATGTACCTCCTCACGCAAAATAAATTCATTCTTCTGTGATGCCCATTGAAAAATAAAAAATTAAATACAGCTACTTTTTCTCTAAGTATTTGAACTGTGTTTTTAAATTTGCTTTACCCAATCTCCAGATTGATTCCAAACTAAAACTCACCAGGAGCAGCAGCACCCCAATAAAGGAGTAGTCTACGAAGCCACGATGGATTAAGGCCACACACTGAATTGCATTCAGTTGTATCAGTATCTTTAAGGACATGGTCCATTGTGAGTTAAAGAAATCTTTATTTTTTAAATCATAAAGCTTTCCACAATTTTATATTTCTGATCTTGATTTATATCT
Source organism: Tonatia bakeri (assembly GCA_004024845.1). Taxonomy (NCBI): domain Eukaryota; kingdom Metazoa; phylum Chordata; class Mammalia; order Chiroptera; family Phyllostomidae; genus Tonatia; species Tonatia bakeri. The sequence goes on from PVIA01000261.1 coordinate 466,161, forward strand.
GATCCCTTTTTATAACTCATTATACATGAAAGGCTGCACAAGATCAAATTCTGCTGCCTTTGGGGGGGGGAAAATCCCAGTACTACTACAACCATAAACAGACAACAGATAGGTTTATAGAACATCCAATATCTCCATCAGAAAAGTATTTTGGTAAGTCAAACAAATCAAAATTATAATAATTTAATATTCATTACATGTTTAGAAATAATTAAGAGAAATTAAACAGAATTTTGTCTCTCTTATTTTCAGCCTTTCATTCAGCAGCGATGGCAGATAAAAAGTATTTTGCAATTGAAATTTAGCATTTTCTCAAGTTTCAGAGACTATGGAAGCAACCTAGACACTAGTACTATGCCATCCTTCTCCCTTCCCACCCAGATAGCTCCGTTGGCTGCTTTACCATTGAACTTATAGTCAGGGGTGTGCTGGCAAATGTTTAACAACTGACTCTTCAGAAGAAGAAAAAAAGGCTTATTCATAGCGTTTGCTAATTTCTTTGGTGAACTTCCCCCCAACATGGCCAATTGCCTCCTGCTACCTATGTAGTGTCTGACTCGGAGCAGCACACTACTATACGGTATTTCCATCATACCTATACAACAGTTGTAAATAACATCAAAACAGAAAATGTGGTGAAATACTTAACATAACATAGATTGCTAATTGTAAGTTTATGTCATTTGATTTTTAATAATGGTTATTTTAAATAACCAAAAGTTCCTAAAATTTAATAATTGACCCTTGTAAGCTGGTTTACTTCAGAAAATCTTACATATATGTTACTTTTTAAAAATAAGTATACATTTTTAAAAATGTATACTATTTTAAATATTTACTGTTAAAACTATCAATATTTGAAAGCATAAAACTTCACAGTATTATAGTAACCCTACTGGCATTAATCTGTCAAATTTCAAGTAGCCGGCATTTTTATGTCTCTTGTACCAAAAAGACAAATGAATCTTTGTTATTATAATTTTTTAAGCCCATAGAATTATCTTTTTAAAGCCTCTTTGGTCATGTCATCCTCCTTAGCTGAGACATTGCTTATTATCTTTGCTAAATGATTTGTAACCTTGAGACTATTCTGGGCAACAGTGGTACTTACATTGGCCGATTTCCTGGAAAAGAAAGACGTTGATGGAAAGACAATGGATACAAACCTCCCTTGAGAGTTTCACCCTGATATGTGAAAAGGTAGCCCTGGAGGTAGGAGAAAGATTCCTAAATGGTCTGTGGTAGATGTTTTGAATACTACATTAATGTATAAATCAGCCTTTATTTTTCTGAGTTGCCTCCATGATTCCTTATACAGAGAAATAAGGCAATGGATGCAATGGACATTTCTTTACTTTTTTAATTTAAAAACTACTTTAGTGGCATATGACTGCCATCTCTCTTATATGTGGCCCTGAAGTAGTAGGCAGGAGACAATAGTTTTGGTTGATGAAACAAATGTGAGACAATTGTGTCATAGCGTTAGAAATCCTAATCAATAGTAGTTCCCCAGCTACAGTTTTCTACCAGCCACCACTTCTTGTGGCTTCACATAGAGCAAAATTCTTTCAGTCTCCGGGAGTAGGTGCTTTTTCCAGCTCAGTGAGTTACCTGATAATCTTTCAAAGATTAAATGTCAGAGAGATTAAAAAAAAAAAACATGAAGAATGGCCTTTTTAAAGGAAGTAGAGAATAAGATTTGGAGGAATTCCATTTCAGTAATACTAATACTGCTAAGTATTACTGAATACTTCATACATACTGTATATTCAGTATAGTTGAATACTAAGTACAATTTTAAACTCATTTTGGGTACAGCAAGTAGATGGTTTTTTAAAAGAAATTCTATTTTATGTAGCCATTTGTAAATTGGAAATTTCTTATCTGGAATTTAACATTGTTCAATCTCATTGACATTATTGTGTACAGATATTATAATACTTGTGGTAAGGATAGGAATCATTGATAATTGTTAAGACTATTTTTCAATTTTTAATCCTTTATCAGGATTTTTATATACCTACCTCTTTTCTTTCACTATAGGAATTCATTTTAGCTAAAACCCAAGATTCTGACTCTCATCTGTGTTTACCATCCCTGTGATTGGAATGAGTAATTTTTCTTCCACCCATCATTCCCCATGAGAATGTGAAGTTTTCTCATATCATCTGGATCTAAGATGAATGAAACTTGACACATTTATTTAAAGGAGCTGCTTAACTATATCATTACTGCATGAAACAATCTGAGGCTGCTTTTGACATTTCACAATATGGGAAATTCACTGTGAATTAAAGTGAAATGAGTAACTAATAAAATAAAACACAGTTATTTGACCTATTTTTTCCTTCTTATATTTGCAAGAGAGTGGGGGTTAAAATCATAAGGCCAGGATTCACTGATGTCTCTTTGTCAACCCCTTAATAGGAATCCCTGTCTTGCTAAATGCTGATGTAATTGGTTATGCATATCATGTGCAAGAACTGTAGAGTGCTTCTTAATTTGTACCTCTTGATTAAATAATTTATTTAAATAAAAATATTAACCTAAAATAGAGATGTCCTTTTTTTTACAGAATCAATTCAGTTTATTCTAAATACAAGCCACTGGGTGACAAAAGGAAAATAAACAAAAAGCATACTTATTTTTGAAATTGTGTTCTGTCCTGAAAATAGAAAAAAAAACTAATGTTCTCACTGATAAAGACTTAAAAAGGCAATTAATTTTAGGTTGTTTTGTAAATCTGAGGCTCTGAACTGATCTCTCCAGACTTCTTACCTTATAGTAAAGTTACATTGTGGAAAACAGCCAAACATGTTAGCTAATGAGTTTCTAAACCACAGTTTTTTATTTTTCATCATGTTTTATATGAATTTTAAGAACTGAACTTTCAATAGAATTTTACATATTAAAATTTTAACTTCAAACTCAAATTCTTACCTATTTAGTTACTGCACTAATCTTGGGTAAATTGCATTGCTTTTTCATGACTGTTACAGGTGAAATGCTATTTACAAATGTTATTTTAGAAACTCTGTAACAAAGATCTTATTTAATATAGAGTTTCAGTTTATGTACATTTTACTTAATATCAAATAGAATGATATATTTGATCTCTGACCACTTTGGAAAGCCAATGCTGACTACATAAACTACTATAAGAGTATTTTGCTTGCTTTGCTGATTTTAAAGCAAACGGCAAAATTCTGCAGATTTATGGTACAGTATATTGATGAAAATACATTATAACTACCATGCTCAATAAGTAACCAATTTAAGGTTTGAAAACCAATAAGTTACCAGCTCATATATAAATCCCACCACATGTTAAATAATGAAAACCTTCTGAAGGATCAAATAAAGAACATCAATTTAAACTTTTGTCAGAATTTTGGTTCATGAATGGCCTGACCTGTCCATGGATCAATGGAATAATTCTTTTAGTTTGAATAGGGCTCTGTCTCTTAATATAACATATTAAGTTATCAAAGTTCAATGTTATTGAAAAAATTCCAATTTTTTCAATCACATATTAATGTATACATTCATAGGAGAGTAACCAGGGAAAGCTATTATTACTGAAAGAATTCAAATAAGTTCTTGAATCTGTACTAAGAAGCATACTCAAGTAAATTCAAGTCATTAAAGTATGCAACACAGAGAAAACATTAGAAGACAGGAGATTACAGATGATTTAGTGTTTTTAAAATCTCCATGTTTAAAGCTGGGTAACCATGGTCTTATTGGTAGGTTCTAGAAACCAGTCTAGGTACAAAGTGCTAGAATCTGACCCTGGACCTGGGCTTACATTGTTGTGCTGAATTCAAGGGGATTTAGTGTAGTTATGACAAAACCATTTATCTTCTGGAGGATTCCTAGGAATTTAGACACCTTAAGTGAGCTTGGCTGGGGAAAGGGTGGGGGCAATAAATTATTCCTTCATGGGTATCAACTGAGGTAAGGCACCAGGATGACCTATCAGTTACTTTTGGACATTGCAGAGAGGCAGCCTACCAACATGGAGGAAGAACAGTCTTTGAAATCAGAAAGCATCTGTTGAAATCAGAAAACAACCGTCCTTTCCACCAAAGCCTTTTCTATGTACCTGCAGATTAATTTGTCTACAATGAAAAATTGATTATATCACTGTCCTAAACTCCTTAACTAACCACTTATAATAATTCAGTGTTCTTTATGATTTCTGTCTTCAGTGAATCATCATAACTTTCAGAATTAAACCTAAGCTGCTTTTCTCAGACTAACAGGTCTGTGTCCTGTGTTCTAGTTCGCGCTTCCCACTCTTTCTATGTTCTGATCATATTAAACTGTTTGAAGATATTGGAATGTGCTTTGCTCTTTCACCACTTCACACCTTGCACACACTACCTGAAATGTCCCTTCATTTCAAACTTCCCCTTCAAACTTCTCCTTCTTACCTGCTTTGGAGCTCTTACAGAAGCCTCATTTCTCAAGATTCAGTTCAAATACTCCTCATCTAGGTTCTTTCCCAACCATCCTTGATTTCCCCATTCCCCGCTGGGTGAAACATCCCTCTTATGTGCTCTCAGAACTCTGTTCACATATCTATCCAAGCCTACAATGATGATGTACTGTAGCTATTAATAGCTCATTTTTACATTGGAACAAAATACAGTTCTCAGGGCTATGACTTTTAACACCAAATCACTAATTCCACAAATAAGTACTCAGAATGACTTGTTGAATAAATGCTCAGATGTCTTGAAAAAAAGCTGAACTAGGAAACATGAACATATCTATGATTTTTGAAAAGAAAATATGGGAAAAAGCTATCAAAAGAAAAATCAATCATAGCTTAGAACACTCAGGGACTTGGTCAAACTTCTTGCCAGAATGGAAGTGACTCCTTAAAGACAGGCTTCAGTAGTATATCTATGTTTCTGGATGAGCCACACTCCCCACTCCCCATAGTAATATTGCTACCTGGAGCTTGGGAAGAATTGTATCCCTTCCTCATATCTGCTGTTACTCCCACCTCCTCAGTCCTTGAGTCTAAGGGCTCTCCAGTCAATTCCTCTCTTGAGCTCTTCCATAAGCTACTGGGAAAGATCATCTTTTCTAGAATAATAAGCTTTAAAGAACACATGTTTTGGAAGGCTAATACCTATCTAATCACTGTATGGAAAACACATGAAATCAGTAGGAGAAAACTCTTTTAAAAATTAAAAAATTTAATTGTGATAAAAAAACACATAACATAAAATTTACCACCTTAAGCATTTTTAAGTATACAGTTCAGAAGTGTTAAGTATATTAACATTGCTCATATGTTAGTATTAACATGTGATATTAACATGTATATTAACACATTCACAGATCTCCAGAATTTTTTCTTCTTGGAAATTGAAATTCTATAGTCATTAATCAACAGCTCCTTTTCACCCCCCCCCCCAGCCCCCGGTAACCAATATTCTACTTTCTGTTGATATAAATTTGACCAAGTACCTCATATAAGTGGAATCATATGTACAATATTTGTCTTTCTGTGATTGGCTTAGTTTGCTTAGCATAATGTTCTCAAGGTTTATCTGTGTTATAGCATATAACACTTCTTTTATTTTTAAAGCTGAGTAATATTCATGGTATGTATATATCACATTTCCTCTAAATAGGAAATAAGTTCATCCATCAATGGACACTTGGGTTGTTTCCACCTCTTGGCTATTGTGAATAATGGTACTATGAACATGGATGTGTAAGTATCTTTTCAAGTCCCTCCTTTCAGTTTTTTGGATATATATTAAGAAGTGAGATGGATGTATCACATGGTAGTTCTAATTGTATTATTTTGAGGAATTGTCTACCATTTTCTGTAGTGGTTGCACCATTTTATAATCCTCTAACCATATACAAAGTTTCCAATTTCTCTCCATCCTCGTCTATACTTATCTATTTTGTTTTGTTTTTGTTCGATTACATTGTTGAGCTGTGGATGAACCTACATAAACCAAGTTTTCGTAATGTCTTTAGGTTACTTTGAGTTTCGTTTGCAAACAAAAGAATCCTGTCTAATGTATGTTCCTGTATCCCAATATAATCCCACACCTTACCACCTAGGCTTTACTGATATTTAGGCCACCACAAATCCAATCGGTGAGAGGTTCTGGAGTTAACGCGGATCCTTGGTAGAAAATACAAATGATCCTCCTACTGTTGAGAAGGTTTTAGTTGAACTTTGCATGAACTAACTTTATCAGGATGCTCCTCTTAACATCCAGCTAACAAAATCCTCATTTAAGGCTTTGCAGTGAAGAGGAGGAAGGAGAAGGAAGAAAACAAAGTAAAAGATTGAAAGATTGAGGAGAGAAAGAGAAAAGGTATAGAAGCAGAAGAGGAGGAGAGGAGAAGTAGGGAGAGGAAGGAAAAAATTAAAGAAACCTGCTATTGGAGCACTTCATGTATGAGGGCCTGCATTGCCCATCTGATCTGAAAAGGTTCACAAAGGGACCACGTGAGAGTGTGATGCTGGAAAATACTGTCACCGAAGTTGAGAGGCCAAGCTACAAAGGAGGATAAGAGGATGCAAGATGTAAACATGGCCTATTTTATTAGAACAGATCTTGGAGTGAGAAAACTATCATCCTTGCTTGTCTACTCACTAGGTCTCAGACCTCAAAGCTATCATAATGAAAACACTAAAGGTTGCTAGAAAAAACAAAGTTATAATACAATTGTAATGACAGGATGGGGGAGATGGAGTGAAGTGAGAGAGGTCCAAAGTAAGAAATCAATTGATAAATACCCAACTGAAAATTCAAGAAATAATAGTCTTTTCAAATTATTTAGAAATATTACAGCATTATAAGAGAAAGTAATTGCTAAATGTAGTATGGTATGAAATTAACATTTTAAAAAATGTAATTAGCGCTCATTAACCAAAATCTGAGGTGGCAGAAGTTGAGGGTATGGGACTTCTGTTTTTAATTATAAGGCTTGTAAAAGTTTCGCATGTAGCCACGTTAATATATAACACAGGAGAGAATGAAGAAAGGAGCTACTACCCAGTGTGATGGCCTCACATATTATTCTTCTCCAATCCAACTCTTATAGGTAACTAGTGAACAGGTGGATGGCTACATGTTAACATCTGTGTGTGTAGTATGTAGTGAGATGTGTTTGTGTCTAGTTGTATCTGTATGTGTGTGTGTGTTTAACCAAATATATTCTTATAATTGTTTTACAGCTTACTTTACCTCTTAAGAATATACCAGGATTATCATCCATGTTCTTTATGTTGCATAATTATAGGAGCATACTCTTATTTATTTACCCATTCCTCTGATGATGGATTTCATATGCTTTTTAAAAAATATATTTGTCCTCTATTTTGGGAGTATTTTTCTAATAAATATAATTTACTTAGTACTGACTTAGTATCAGAAACTGTTTTATGATTACAGTGATAAAAATAAAGGGAGAGACAGCTATTTAGCCAGCTATAATACTGTATAATGAGCTTCTTGGAGGGATGGCAAGAGGGTGTACAATAAATAGGGCATAAAAGCAGCGGTTCATGTGACTCTCTACCTCCACAAGAAAAACATTACAATGGCAGAAAGGTGATAAAACTATAAAAATCTGTTTCATGAGAATAAATTTCATTTATTTTTAAAGAGGGTTAATAACCATATTTTTATTGAAATAAAAAAAATTAGGTTAAAAACTCTGTGTAGTTTGGTGTACTTCAACTGACCATGATTTGGGAAGGAGGTAAATAGATGGTAGGGACATAAGGAGAAAAGGAGGATGAGGGGAAAAGATGAAAGGATAAAGGCAAAACAAATAGTTTCTCTACAATAGTTGTTTCATTCCCATGGGTTCAATGAAACTGGGCAGATTAGAAGATGTCTTTACTAAGGCTAATACTGGTTGTGTGCTGTTTGAATAAGTCTGGAAGACTAAAATGTGGGAGTTTCCTAGGATTAATTTGGTGAGAATATGTAAAAAACTTAGGTCACTCAAAACAAAGTGAACAATTCTGCTTATGCTCTGACCTTTACCAGTGTTCTTAGGATGGTCACATAGAAATTGTTAGCACATGCTGACGTCATGCTGATGTGCACACACCAAAACCACGGGCTATAAGGCATGTCTGATTGGGACATAAGACTTTGTACCGAGGAATACATTTTTAATCTGAAGAAAACAGACAATAAAACTCTTAAAATTAAACTTTTCAGTATAGATCAGAACTGAATTATTAGCTGAACTCTGCTCTAAAAGTGAGAAAAAGATGTGTGATACCTAAAACAGTAAATTAGAGGCACAGCTCTAATAGAGACATGTGGCACTATGAGAGACCAAGCTTCGAATGTACAGGTTCAGGGGCATGGTCACAACCTTAGAAGGGTAAGTGATTTGGTTTCAATATTGCAATTAAATTAAGTTCCCATATTAGAAATTGTGTCAAAATTAAATATGAGATTTGAAAAATAATAGCAATTCATAATGGGTTGAACCTAAAAACATTTTAAAATAATGGTCATTAATACTTGTGACAAATCTGTATATATATATGTACACACATAGTGTACACACACACACATATGCACAGTGTGTGTGGAAGGTCTCAAATTCAAGAAGCAAATTACAGATGTTGAAAAAATAATCTTGTCTAAAGGCATCAGTAGAAGAATGTTCATGTCTCACAGTCTATAAAGTAAAGCACTATGAAGAACGGGATTCTGATATATTTCCAACAGTGGAATTCCTGGGTCAAATGATCCACTTTTAACTTTTTGAGGAAACTCCATATTGCTTTCCACAGTGGTTGTACCAGTCTGCACTCCCAGCAACAGTGCAAGAGTGTTTTCTTTTCTCCGCATCCTCACCAGCACTTGTTTGTTGACTTATTGATGATAGCTATTCTGACAGGTGTGAAGTGATATCTCATTGTGGTTTTAATTTAAACCTCTCTTATGATAGTGACATTGAGCATCGTTTTATACATCTATTGGCCATCTGTGTGTCCTTTTTGGAGAAGTATGCATTTAGATCCTTTGCCCATTTTTAAATGGATTGTTTTGTTTTTTTTTCTTGGTGTTGAGCTGTATAAGTTCTCTGTAGATTTTGGATATTACCCCTTATCAAAAGTATCATTGGTGAATATGTTTTCCCATTCAATGGGTTGTCTTTTTATTTTGTTGATGGTTTCTTCTGGTGCACAAAAGTATTTTAGTCCCATCTGATTTTTTTTTTATTTCCCTTCCTGAGGAAATACATTTATATTGGCAAACGTTTGCTATGAGAAATGTCTGAGATTTTGTTGCCTGTGTTTTCTTCCAGGGTTTTTATGATTTCATGATTTTCACTTAAGTCTTTAATCCATTTTGAGTTTATACTTGTGTATGGTGTAAGTTAGTGGTCTAGTTTCATTTTTTTGGCATTCATCTGTACAATTTTTCCCACAGCATTTGAAGAAACTGTTTTTACCCTATTTTATGTTCTTGCCTCCTATATCAAATATTAAATGAACATAAAGGTGTAGGTTTATTTCTGGGCTCTCTATTCTATTCCATTGATTTATATATCTGTTCTTATGCCAGTAACATGCTGTTTTGATTACAATGGCTTTGTAATATAGTTTTATATCAAGATTACTGAGGCTATTTGGGATTTTTTGTGGTTCTATATAAATGTGTTGAATATGGGTTCTAGATCTGTGAGATATGCCATAGGACCTTCAGGGGTATCCAACTCATGGCCCATGGGTTACAGGAGGCCCAGGATGGCTATGGACGCAGACTAACACAACATTGTAAATTTATTTAAAACCTTTTTGTTGCTCATCAGTTTTCATTAGTGTTTGTGGATTTAATGTGTGGACTGCAGAAACTCTTCTTCCAGTGTGGCCTAGTGATGCCAAAATATAGGATACCCTGCTGGGTGTTGTAACAGGAATTGTGTTTAATCTATAGATTGTTTTAGATAGTACGGACATTTTAATGACGTTAATCCTTCTTATCCATGAACACTGTATATACTTTCACTTATTTCTATCTTCCCCAATTTCTTTCTTCCATGTTCTATAATTTTCCAAGGCCTTTTATATCCTTGGTGAAATTTATTCCCAGATACCTATTTGTTTGTTTTGATAGTAAATGGGATTTTTTCCTTAGTTTCCCATTCTGATAGTTCATTATTGGTGTATAAAAATGCCACCTATTTCTGATACTAATTTTGTATCCTGTTATTTTATCAAATTCATTTATAAATTTTACTAGTTTTTTTGTGGAGTCTTTAGGTTTTCTATATACAGTATTATGTCATCTGTGAATAATAACAATTTTACATCTTCCTTTCCAATCTGGATAATTTTATTTCTTTTTGTCTGATTTGCTGTGCTAGAACTTCCAGCACTATGTTGAATAAGAGTGGTGAAAGTGGACATTCCTATCTTGTTCCCGATCATAAGGAAAACACTTTTAGTTTTCACCCGTTGAGTATGATATTGGCTGTGCGTTTGTCATGTATGGCCAAACCCATACGGCCATGTTGAGGTATGAACACTCTATGCCCACTCTGCTGAGAGCTTTCACAAATAGGTGCTGGATTTTATCAAATGGTTTTTTTCTGCATCTATTGAAAGGATCATGTGATCTTTTAATCCTTCACTTTGTTTATGTGATGTATTACATTTATTGGTTTGCAAATATTGGACCAATATTGTACCAATATTGTACTAATCCCAATTAATTATGATTTTTAATGTATTACTGGATCTGATTTTGCTTAATACTTTATTGAGGATTTTAACATTTGTGTTTATGAGAGGTATTGGCCTAAAATTTTCTTTTTGTATGCATCTTTATCTGGTTTTGGAACTAGGATAATGCTGGCCTCATAAAATGGGCTTGAAAGTCTTATCTCCTCTTGAATTTTTCAGAACAGTTTGAGGAAAGAACGTGTTAATTCTTCTCAAAATATTTCGTAAAATTCACTTGTCCAGAACTTTTGTTTGTTGGGGGTTTTGAAATTACTGCTTTGAATTAATTTCTTATAAATGGCCTATTCAAATTTTATGATTCTTCCTGATTCAGTTTTGGAAGATTGTATGTTCCTAGAAATTTATCTATTTTACCCAAGTTCAATTTGTTGGCATATAGTTGTTTATAATATTTTCTTACGACATCTTATATTTCTGTGGTATCAGTTTTTACATCTCCTCTTTAATTTCTGATTTTATTTGTTTGGGTCTTCTTTCTTTTTTTCTTGATGAGTCTGGTTACTATCAGAGGGCAGGAGGTTTAGGGGAAGTGAGTGAAAAAAGGTGGTGAGATTAAGCAAAAAATATATCTATAGATAAATAGATAGATAGATAGATAGATAGATAGATAGATAGATAGATAGATAGGTAGATAGATAGATGATAGGTAGATACAGACAACAGTATGGTGATAACCAGAGGGAAAGGGGGTTCGGGGAGGTGGAGTTCAGCGTAGGAGGGTAAATGGGGATGGAAAGAGACTTTACTTTAGGTGATGGGTACACGATGCAGTGTGCAGATATTTTGTTTAGTTGTAGCCTTGAAACCTGTATGATTTTGTTAACCAATGTCACCCCAATAAACCCAGTAAAAAAGAAGGTGTTTCTGGGTAACAGATTATTCATTCACTGACTCATGCAGAATGACTAAATGCTTTGTCTATAACTGTGTTATAGACATAAATAAACCGAGAAGTAGAGAGCCAGTTAAGTGCAATTTTCTTTTATTTTTATATTTTAGCTGCACACACATGCATATGCAAAATGCATATATCTTCTTTGCATTCAATTTTTATACCTTGGACCAAAAGGTCCCAGCCTTAAGAATTAGGCAGGTCTGGGTTAAATTTTGCTTCTGTCAACTCATTTGGTCTCTCTTTGGGCAAACAACTTTAGCTTACTTAGCCTAAATTTCTTCATATGTAAAATAGCAAAATAATAATTCTCATATCAAAAAATGAGGAAGTATAAAGCATATAATCAGTTCTAAGCATAGGGCAAATGCTAATGATAAATACATAATAAGGTCAATCATGCCACTATCCTTACGGTTATCTCCCTTAAACAAATTATTCCAACCCACTGGAGAGGTTCCAAATACTTTTATGTCTATGTTGTATGGTTTGCATGAAGACCTTTACTTTTAGTCATTTAGCTATCTGTACTCATCATGGGCACTATCTTGACACACCTGTTTTATTCATTGTCATAAAATCTGTACAAATTTAGATCATCTCTGTTCTTGCATTTTCTTAATGTATTCAGTGACAATAAAACCTGAGATTATCTTTTTCTGTTTATTCAATATCTGAATTATTGTTTTTAGAGTGTTTAAAAATGGCCAGTATATACTTATCCCAACAATAAAAATGAATTAAAGAAATAAGATGATATGAAAACATTTTATATTTTGCAACAAATTAAGCATGATTTCTTTCATAAAGAATAAAAGTATAGGTGGATAAGGATTTCTTAAAATACAGATGCCAAATTTACACATTAAAACTTTTATTTTACTATAAAAGTGATATGACTTTATATTATATTTCATGATGCCAATAAGCCTATTAGCCTGAATAGGATGCTATGCTGAATTGACCATAACTTTTCATGATATGAATCGGTGTTTGTAGTAAAAGTATTTTTAAATATAAAAATATAAGTATGAAATATCAATACCCTGCAAGTAATAATGGCTTCAAAGTATCTACTAAGACTTTTGCTCATCAGAGGCCTAGCAATTTTTATAGCTCCTCTGTAGGTTTGCATGTGTGCATCTTGACTTGAGAAAACATCTACCAAAATATCTCTACTTTTCTTTCATCTCAATGTTATGGTTTTACACATTGCTAAATCTCAGGCAGATAAACAGATTCAAATAAGATTTGGTGATAAAAGAAAACAGCACCTACTGTACGTTGAGAATTTCGATGGCAACTTTCAGCCGAATGTGAATTAAAATGGCTAGGTTATAAATCCCTTGAAAATAAGGTTTATAATGGAAATGCTGACAGGCATTTAACGATAGCAGCAGTAGCTGGCACCACTGTAATAAAAGGACTTAAATGAAAAAAAAATGTATGCCTCACAAAGACATGTGGATTTCAGGGTAAAGCTATATGCAGACTCAATGTAAGGATGGATAATAATATGCCTCAGCAATTATGATGCATAGGAGCTTAGTAACAAAGAATCTTGAAATTCAGCTTCCAATCAAATTGTGAGAGTTTAAGGAAAAACCTGAATGCAGCATTCTTCAATCCTATTACTCTGGCACCATCTTCCCCTTACCAACATATTTTATTCACACTTAGTAACAGAGCAGAGAAGAGCTTAGTTGGAAACTGACCCCTGTGGAGACAAGATGGGCATTTCAACAGCCAAGCCTTTGGAACCCCCATTGTAATGAATTATAAAGCATTGGTTAGGCATTAGGTAAGAGAACACAAATATTCTTTCAGGGATACCACTGGATTTCTGTTGTCATAAAGTTCATAGTTATGTTTCTTCAGGCCCCTCCCTAGAGGGGACAATAGTCTTAAGTAGCTTCTCTAAACAATCTGGATACAGAAAGTTTGCCCTTTCATTTTATCCAAACAAAAATTTAATGACTACGTTTTCCTTTTTTCTTAAAAGTAAGCCTTCTAGTTTTTAAGTTAAACTCTTCTTATATTTCTGAATAATATAATGAAGAAATAAAAGTTTAAAGTATTCTATTCTTCCTGATTGCAGCCATAAAATAAAATGGGGCTTTAAGACTGCTAAAAGCAAATTTAAAAAGTCTTAATATTAGCTTGTAGATCCAAACTGGTCACTAGCAGATTCCTGTTTGCAGACTCCCATGCTCCAGGTTACTCCCACAGAGCTCTACTCTGTAATTCTTCTGCCAAATAACAAGCTCTTTAGTTATTTTGGGAGGGAATCTTTCCCAGGGAAAGGATAAAGGTACACTGGTGTGAGTGTCTATATTCTTTCTTCATGCCTATAAATCCCACCCAGACTGTCAAGGTTGACAATCCAAAACGATAATCAAAACCACTTTTTACATTCATTCTTGTAACTGCCGCAGGCAAGTTTTAAAAGATATGCTAACAAATCCCAACGAATAGTTGGTATTAAATATTTAATATAGCCTGAAATGAATACTGTGGATATGAAATTTAAATATTATAACTTCAATTTCTCATCTATAGATAACTATAGCCATGTGTGTGTATATGTGTATTATTCATTTAATTTTTGATTATTTAATTGAACTAAATAACCATTAATTTAAAAATAATATGTGAATATATACATACACACAGACACACATGTAGGCATGTACATTATTTTTAATTCAAAGATTATTTTAACAAAAATTTGAAAAAGAAACAAAATAACAAAATAAACAGAGGTTGCTATTTTATAAACTAGATTATTTTAATTTTCTAATACCAAAAGCAATACATCAAAAATCACCCAATATGACTATTTATGCTTAGTTGAATTGAACATTTTTCATTATACATTTTAGTTTACATTTTCTGCTATGTATAAACCCTTTTACTGAATTATACCAAATATTTTAAAAAGTGAACAAATTGTACATGCACATTCAGTAAAATTTTTACAAAGTGAACACTTTTGTTTAATCCTACCCAGATAAAGACAAAAAACATCAGCAGCACTTCAGATAGCTCCTTTCTTTCCCATCTCAGTTATCCCTAACTCCAAAGGTAACCACTCCTCTTAGTTTGAGTCACTCAGGAATAGATGTAAGATGAGGGTGTGGGTGCAAGTGGCTTATTTGAGAAGAAACCCCAGGATTCACCAAGTGAGAGGGTGAGAGAACAAAAATAAGTAAGAAAAAGGTCAACAAAATGTCTGTAAAGAAGTGAGTTAGTTAGTGCTATGGGCAACTGGGGTTCAATCCTGTCATGAACACTCCAAGAAAGTCATGTAGAATATTCCAGAATTGTCCCACTGGAGGACAGGGTGACTGCATTTACACACTGACTCCACTGATTTCTGACTTGAGAATTTCCCCCAGGAGGGTTTATTTATTTGTACTTCTGGGTTAGGGGAATAAAAATGTGAGAAGCACTAAGATAAAATGCTGAGATAAAATAGCCACTTCTCACTTCTACTTGTTTTACATAGTTCTTTTGGTCAGAGGTAAGTACCATGTCCCATACTCTTTTGATAAGAGTTCAGTAGAAGGCAATCACTTCCATCTCATTGGTGTGGTGTTAGTATTTATATAATAGATGACATTTCTCAGCAAGTGAAACTTTTGCCAGGTGCTCTGGTTTTTGCAGAAGGAAAATCCATCCATGTCTTTGATGTAACAAGATGCAGATTTATCACTGTATAATATCAGTGAGATTGAAAGGTCCACATGACAAGACAGTAAAATTGTCCTATCTTGTACTTGATATGAGGCATGATGGCTCATATTTGAAGCAAGGGGAAGCACGGAAAAGGCAGAGTAAGTCATTCCATGAAGCTCATACAATAGAGTAGGACAGAAGCTCATACAATAGGTGGCAGATGAACTGAAATGCTGAAGAAATTTGAGGGAATGTAGCAAGATTCAATATCAAAAAGCAAGTTTGGTAGTGACTGAGGTAATAGTGAGCCCACTGATTTCTGAGAAGAGATAGCAGAGTTCTCATCAAATGAATGAAACATAGTGATGTGGAATCCAAGTCTGGATATCATGCTTTTATCTACCAAGGCATGTGTGACAGTGACAGAACCAACACTGACAAGACTACAATCTAGGATCATATCTGGAAGTCCCCAAAGGAATTAGAGTAGCAATACAAAGAAATCATGCCCAAAGGGAACACTATCTTGGGCCCAAAGGCTCAAGGAGAGAGACTGGAGTTTGTTAAAATGTCAGCACTTTAGGTCCACAGAGGGGGTGATTTTGCCTTATCAGATGAAGACCAGAAGAGTAAAGGTACAAGGGCTCATTCTCAGATAGGGTGTGAGTAAACTTCCCTTCCAGTTTCTTAAAGAATTGTTGGCCTTTTCAGAAGCCAATGATTAGAACATGCATATTGAGTTGAGTGTCCGATACCTAAATGGTTATGTCCTCCTGGTCAATTCTTGCTACTATTGCTGACCAACCTATACAGGGTGGGGCAAAAATAGGTTTACAGTTGTTCATATGGAAAATAATTCAATAATTAATAAATAATAATACATGAATAAACTTGGTGTTTCATGTACTCACAACTGTAAACCTACTTCTGCCACACCCTGTATTTCCCAACCCATGGTTTTAAGACAGAAAATTCTTTCAGAGAATTGCTAACCAATAATGTCATGGCTCATTAGTACTGTTATTCCTGTTTTCCAATTAATCTCCAGATTCATTTGATAATCATTTAATCTCTTTCATCTAACATGCTGTTCATAGTCTGAACACACCATGCTAATTCACACCTGTGTTTTAGTGTGCTATTTCTGACATCAGGTATCCCTTATGACTGCTCCCAACTCAAAATTTGGATCTATCCTCTGAAACTTACCTAGCTTTCCTTGACCATGCACATGTGTTTTGGTGTTCTGCTGTACCTATCCTCCAAAATGACATATACTTATCTCCAATGACATTACAAACTCCTCTACAATGCAAAGGTCTTTGCATCTACTGAAATGAGAATATTAGTTGGCATGTACTAAGCCTTCATTACATGTTTATTGATTTGAATTGAGATATGCTAGATGGCTCTAAAAGAAATTCTCCCTTTTTCCATCCTTTTTTGAGCATTCTGTGGTAGATAGTAAGTTCTCAATAAATGCTTATATAATATAATTGAGGTATATTAAATGGCACAAAGAGACGGTGAGCATAATTATTCCTCAATACACCCATTCTCTCATCTAGTTTTGGGTAATAATAAAGTAATGGAATGTAGAAGTTAAATGCATATCTTCTGGATACAGATTTCTTACCCCACTTTTTACTCACAGGTACCGGATTTAGTTTCCTCATCTGCAAAGCAAAGCTATTAATAGCATCTACCTTGCATTTAGTAAATTATAAATGTTGTCTATTATTACCCAAAAGATGGCATAAAAAGGATCTCATTGTTAAAATGTGAGCATGTAAATCAAACCCTGTACAGCTAGTATAAATGAAAATTATGGCATTTGGTAAGTGTCTACCATAAATATGGTGCAGCATAAGTGTTTAATTAATAGTCATCAGTCTGCACTCTCTTCTATGGTAACTAAAATGAGTTCCTGAATAGTGATATGAAAAGCTTTGGGATGGACATATTACCAAGTGGAAATAGCATCTGTTTCCCCACAAATGTGTGTCCATTGCTTGTTCCCAAGCACTACACTTCTGATTGGATGGAAGATGGTGGAAACTAAGACAATTTTACCTAAAAAATAGAGGTATTCCAAAATACCCTTTTAATTCAGTCATTTTGGTGGGCCTTTGTCCATCACTTTCAAAACTTACTCACTTCTGAGCATTGGCGGTGATATCCTTTCACACTCTAACACTGTGAAATATAAGTTAGAATGAAGTAAGAACTTCCCATTTGGAAGACACTAACTGGCTGATCGTGCAGTGTGCTAGCACTAGAGGAAGAGTGAAAGGTGAAGAAAACATGGTCTCGTCTTAAAAAAGGCTAGTTCTTAAGCTTCTTCACTCACATACAGGTAAAATAATGGAGTTAGCACACATACAAAATCATGGAATAAGGTAAAATGTTGATAATGTAAACTATATTTACAAGTATACTAGTAATATATTTTAGAAAATATGCATAAGTTGGTAATATTTTAGGTACCTATTTCTAGTGGAAATTAACATTTTCCCATTGAAATATAATGTAATTTAAATAAAAAGTAAAACAGAACCCAACATAAAAGTAGTTATATCCTGTATAATTGAAGATGGCTTAAAAATGAGGACAGCTTAGATCTTGAATTAATTATGCCAAGAAGGTCAAACTGGATCATCAGAACATTACTTTTGAGAGATGAGGGTTTAACTATCATTATTTTCTTACAGAAACAGCAGAAAATTGGAATCTAAAAAGGAAAACCTATCAGGTAATATACCAGTACTATTTAATTGAGTTAGGTATAGAAAATAAAGTACAAAGGTATATTCTAATAGCACTTGTAGTCAAGAAAAAAATGTCTAGTGTATATTTATGAATTTTTGTATTCAGATATGATAAGTAGCAGTGCTAATTATCTATATGTTTATATCATAGCTATCTAGTTGGCAGAAGTACCTGTGACACAGATAATTTCTAATTTTGATTAATTAAAAATAACTTCATGTCTCTAATAACAAGTTAGGGACACTGGAGAAAAACAAGTTAATAAAAACCAAAATGTTCATTTTTGAAATGTTTTGTAACTCACTTAAGAATGAAAGAAATGAGACAGATTTTGTTTTAAAAATAAATGGATGTGTTTAAATCTTCTACCTTCCATTTTTGAAGTTATTACTATTATTATTTGTGAATATACCCCTTTGACTCACATACCACACCCTATTAAACTTTAACTCAATAGGCACAATATTTTACATTTGCTTTATGAATGACTGTACTGAATAGAAAATGCATTATTTAGACCGAATCGACTGACAGAAATTGTAGTCTAGAAAAAAATTGTAAAAGAGTAAAAGTAGGTCATTTCAATGTTTTTTTTCAGTCCAAAATGGCTCAACTCATGTGTTTTGCTGTGACATTTGAGTTTTTGAAAAAAGCCTGTGTTCTTGAAGCATATCTTTTATTACCACTCAGGTGTTTTTATTGGGTGAAACAACAGAATGGCAAAGTTACAAATTAATAATGTGCATGGAATAAGTTAAAAAGGAATAAAATAGAATAATCTGAATTTGGGAATCATATAAAAATAGAGTATGTAAGAGATGCTGAGATTACCAATATGGTATTGATATAGTGTCCATGATAAAAACCACCATATTACAGATAAATTATGGTGGAAACAAGGTGCAAATTGTAGAGGAATCCCCTTTTAACTACAAATTTTTTAGTAAAATAAAAAATTCCTTCAATCACATGCATATATCGTGCAGTGTTAAAAATATCCCTATAAAGTTTACATACGAGTTTTGGTTAGCTTTAGGGCAGCCTTTGTATCCCTTTCTAAATAGTGTTTGCAGAAGCTAACATTACACTGAGCAAAATTAAAATGGTATTTATGATCCCTCAAAAGAGGGACTTTGTGTTTCTTTTCCTATAAATTTTTATTTTAGTATTATAACAATCAGGCTAACAGAAAATTTCAAGAATATTTCTGAGACTCCAATAAGCCCTTTAGCTCATTTTCCTAATTGTTCACATTTTGTCCTAATTACTTTGTGATTCTCTCTGTCATCTGTATATATACATTTTTTTTCTCAACTGTTTAAGGCAGAGTTGGAAACATTGTTTTATGTTACATTCAAATGTTTCAGCATGTCTTCCAAAAAACAAAGACATTCTCTTAAACTACAGTAAAATGATCAAAACCACAGAATTTCACAGGAATATAGCACTATTATCTAATGGACAGTTCACATTCAAAATTTTTTTATCGACACTAAAAAGCCCTTTGTAACTATTTTTTCCCAGCGTAGGTACAATCTGTATTGCATAGCGCTATGGACCTTCCGAATTCTTTAATCTCAAAGAGCTGCTGAGCCTTCTTCTATTGTTGACCTTGAGGTTTTGTAAAGTACAAACAAGTGACTTTGTACAAGATTCTTCAATTTGGGATTGTCTTATGATGAAATTTATATTTTTTACTTTTGGCAGGAATAACACATGTTGTGCTTTTTTTCCCTTAGGACACTGTAACTATAGGCACAAGACCCAACTTTAGTGATGCAGACTTTGACCTTTTAGTAAATATTCCATTGTGGTATATAAGTACGTTTCTCTAACTATACAGTTACTGCTTTCTTCTTTGTAATTAGTAAGTAACTTATAGGGAGCTAGTTTGAGTCTAATTTGTGATGAGATATTTTGTGTCTACGTAACTATTCTGTCTCATCAAAATTTTACCCACTGACTTGAGCATCTATTGATTTTCCAACTTCATTATTTCTTTTATAATCATTAGTTAGAGTTCTACTGTAAGGAAGAGCTTTCCTTATTCATCTATTTATTTATTTGTTTGTTTCAAATGACTTACTGCTAGCTATTTTATTCAATGATTTATAATCCATTTGTATTATTTACTTACTACTATTATTTATTATGATACTCAATTTGTCCCAGATTTAAGCCCCTTCAAGTTGGCTCTTGTGTCTTTTTGACATACCCCTCGTAGTCTTTTAGCACTTCCTTAATTGTATTACAAGATGTTCTAGGCTAGTCTTGTATTTTTTTGTTTTTCTGCCAAAGCCCTAGGATTCAACCATTTCTCCAAGTATTCCTGGTTCTCTTTACTGGAAAATGATATGAAGAAAACAAGATTGTGTAGATTACTATTAGTGCCAGCTATTAATTGATAGAGCTAGCAAACAAGTGTGCACACATGTGTTTTAATATACTATACATATATAAATATAGATATTTTATATGTGATATGTTATATGTAACATATTGGTTGGCCAAAAAGTTTAGTTTTTTTCAATAAAATAAAAGACATTTTTCATTTTCACCAATAACTTCAATGATTTGGAGATTCTGAGCATGTTAGCTATCTCCCAGGTGGTAGAAAACTGATCTCAGTTAATGTCTTGATTTAATTGCTATCAACTTCAACTGGTTACTGACCGTGGAGCATCGTCCAGCAAAAAAATCTTCAGCTTGAAACCTTGCAAACCACTTTTGACACATTCGATCAGTCATAGAACCTTCTCCATATACTGCACAAATCTTTTTTCCCCTTTTACCCTTCTTGAAATAATAAGCATAATATGCCAAAAATGTTAAATATTTTCTTCCATCTTCAATAATAAAATAGCTACACAAAAAATCACCAATTTTGGTGTTTTTAAAAATGCATGCTGATATGACAGCTGTCAAAATATAATCTAATACAATTATTTTGAATGAAGTTAAAAACAACTAAGCACTACTAGAGCCATCTTATAGAAAAAAAATAAATGAATGTTTTGGCCAACCCAATATTTATATGTGTTAATACATATATATATTATGTATTCTAAATACATGAAATTATTTTACACTGATACTTTTCTATGTCAATCTGATGCAACAGGGTAAACTTTCCCCCCTCTATATTTTTAACTTGCTTCTTCAACAAAGAATCCTACCTCCCATTTTCTCATTTACTAATATATATAGAAAATAGTTTCAGAATTGCTAATCCACAGCACTGTGAAAGTAAGCATACTGAAAATAATTCAAAATTTTTTAAATTTATAGATATGTATATATAGTAAAATTCACAAATCATAATGTAAAATTCTATGAGTTTTGAAAATGAATATACTTCTGAAACCCACACTCCTATCAAAATGTAGAAGATTTATATTATCATACAGTATGATGAAATCATGCATTTTGCACTGTGACGTCTTTCACTAAGCACAGCATCAATAAGATTTGTGCATGCTGCTTTATCTATTAGCTTTTTCCATTTTATTGCTAATACTTCTATGTAGAATGTAAAGTTTATTATTCAGTCTGCTCTGAATGGATTTTATTTTTCCCCAGCAACTGGCTTGTCAGGAATAAAACTCTTCTTCTACCCTCTTGGGTTCTATCTTTGAGGCCCTGCAAAGTAAACTAACCAAAGCAGATTAGCAATATGCTAATATGGTAGAGGGGAGAAAAGTATTGAAATTCACAAAGAAATGTGACTCAGGTTGGATAGAATTTGTGGATGATAACTATTTTAACAGGGAATGGGGGGACAGTGGGGCACATCTGGGAGAGCAAATGACTTCTTGAAGAAGACACAGAAGAAGGAAAAACTTGTGAAAAAATAGATGATGTTTTGGAGAGGCCCTTAAGAGTATAGATGGGAGATATGATAGTTTTGTGACAAGGTGTGTTTTGGTGTGATGTCGAGGACCTCTTGTCTCCAGAAGAAGAGATTAGAAAAGTGGAGTTGCTCCTGGAGAAGGGACTTAGAACAACTGAGTTCTTCTAGGAGGTTCTGCTTTTAGGCAGATAGGGGATTTCAGGAATTCAAATGTCTTCACCTCAAAATAATTCTTATACCACAATGGCTTATTCAAGACACTTTTTCAGCTTTTAACCAAAATGTAAAAAAATCATTCTTTAAATCCTTTTTTAGACATGTTTCTACTTCTCTTGGAAAATACATAATATCAGAATTACTGTGTTATAGAGTAGGTAAGTTTAATTTAGTAATAAAACTGTTAAAATCTTTTCTTAAATGGTTCTACCATTTGTATTCTCCATGGCAATGTGTGTTTGAAATGCTTCATCATGATATTTTCATTTTTTTATTTAAGTAATTTGACTGGGAGTATAGTAGCATCTCATTATGACTATAATTTATATTTGCTAAATGTATTAGTATAGAAATATTTGCCTACCTCATTTTGCTATCGTAATCTCCATTGTTTGTCTTTAGAACTATTATAACTTTAATTTTAGCATTTAGATTATGGTACACCTCAAATTAATTTTTATGTTTGATGTTTCATAGAGTTTGAGATTCATGATTTTTTCATAGGGCTATTCAGTTGTTCAGCTTTGTTTGTTGAAAATATTTCCCCTGGTGATTTGCTTAATCATCAGGCCTTTTTGCCTTTATATAAGTGCAATTGTACTGTATTAAGTGTGAGCTTATTTCTGGACTCCCTACATTTTCCATTTATTTATTTTTTTATAATGAAACAAAGTCAAGATGTGTTAATTACTATAGCATTGTAGTAAAGCTTGAAATTAGATGATGTAAGTCCTCTATTTTTACTTTCCCCCACGACTTTCTGGTGATTTATTTTGCATTTCCAAATAAATTTTGAGCCAGATTTTATATTCCTTATTTTTTTAGATTTTATTTATTTTATTTTTAGAGAGGGAAGGGAGGGGGGAGAGAGAGAGAGAGAGAGAGAGAGAGAGAGAGAGAGAGGGAGAGAAACATCAATGTGCGGTTGCTGGGAGACATGGCCTGCAACCCAGGCATGTGCCCTGACTGGGAATCGAACCTGCGATGCCTGGTTCGCAGCCCACGCTCAATCCACTGAGCTACACCAACCAGGGCAAGCCAGATTTTATATTTCTACAATGAAAGCTTGTCATTTACATTAGACTGTGTTTATTCTACAGTTCAATTAGGAGAGGATAGAGAATTAACATTTTAACAATTTTGAATGCTCTAATCCAAAACATAGTGTATCTCTCCATTAAGAATTTTCTCAATTTCTTTCTTGGAATATTTTGTGATTTTTGCATGTGTGTGTGCATAGAGGTTTTACAGTCTTTTGTTAAATACATTACTAAGTGTTTCTTATTTTTAGACATTATTGTATAAAGAAATGGTATTAAGTTCATTTTCTATGTTGCTAATATATTGCTCTTGAACCCACAATTTTGCTATATTCACTTACTAGTTCCAGTAGTTGTTTTATAAATTACTTGAGATTTTCTATGTAAACAATT
The DNA here is from genome assembly GCA_004024845.1 of Tonatia bakeri. Taxonomy (NCBI): domain Eukaryota; kingdom Metazoa; phylum Chordata; class Mammalia; order Chiroptera; family Phyllostomidae; genus Tonatia; species Tonatia bakeri. Next base: position 489,764 of record PVIA01000261.1, read on the forward strand.
ATGTTATTTACAATTAGACAGATTTAATTTTTCCTTTCCAAACTTTGTGTTTATTTTTTTCCTTATTTAATTGGCATGACATGGAATAGAAGTGTTAAAAATAGACATCTAAGCTATTTCTCCTTCAGTCTATTAATACAATGAATCAATAATTGACTTACAAATATCAAAACAACCTTGCATTCCTTGAAGAAACCCCATTTACTCAGGACCCATTATCTTTTTTTATATGTTACTGGCTTCATTTTACTAACATTCTTGTTGGGAACCGCCCTGCCTGGTTTCAGAAGCTGTAAACCCCTCATGACTAAGGCTGGGTGAGTGACCTTGGGACCGTAAGCCACTGAGGAGACAAAGCTTATCTCCCTGGCAGGAGCGCCACTTCTGCTTCTTTTACTTCATCCATAACTGACTCCCAATGCTTGGTTGGTTAGCCAATGATGGGTAAGATTCCCCAAAGGGGGAAACGACCTAAGCCAGGCACAATGATGTGGGAGGCCCCCAAGGAAGGACTACAGAAAAAGGGGGTGATGGACCCCCATCCCTTGGCTTTGACAAAGCCTGAGTCCTCATTCTGTCTGCAAGAAGTCTCCTAATCTCTTGGCTGCCTTACTTCCACTGCCTGACTTAAGTCTGAAACAATGACGGAGAGTGGTGCAGCCCTGTGCTGGAAAGGGCAGGTTCTCCGGGCAATCAGGCCTAAGAAAGAATATGTAAAATCCTGTGAAACCTGCTTTGTTTAGAATGCTCTCAATTAAATGATAAAGATCCAAGCAAGAAGTGAGTTTGTTCCTCAAAGGTTACAGTTCTTTAGCTATCTGACCCTGACTCGAAATAGGCCCTCAGAGTTCTTTGTTATCTATTGTTTGATCCTTACTGCCTGACAATGATTAATGAGCTTTACCTGTATTCTTGTGCAAACAGACCCAATTAAAGCCCATTGAGGAAAAGGCTTTTGGCTCCTCTCCTTTAAGAGATTGGCCACCTTTCCTCCCCAAGCAGATCATGTCTTAGTAGACTTATTCTCATCTGTGGCAGCCCGGGGTTGCCCTGTGGGCAGAGCCCCCCACACATTCTGTTATTATCAAACGAAAGGGGTCTGTTTGCCTGCATGCATCAAAACCCAATCAAACACCAACAGGGGTTTGCAGCCAAGAAAGTAAAGGTTTATTGTCAAGAAAACCATGCTACCCCAAAGTCAGAAAGAGCCTTTGCTCAAAGACCTGGCTCATGATGGCTTCTAAGAGGAGGATTATATAGGGTGTCAAAAGGAGTTGGGGTTGTGGGTTCTACTGATTGGTCTGGGCCAGGGTAGGGAGTAGCTGATCACTGTATCAGGCCCTGATGCAGTGTCAGCCCTGCCATCATTCTGTCTGGTCTCATGAGGGTGTTGTCAGGATGGTCTTTCAGTTTTAATGGACCTGGGCCTGAACACAATGAGAAGTCAAGATGCTATCTTTAGCTTGATTAAAACTCTGTGGTCAACAGACCTGAGGCTTTGTTCTTAAGACAGTTTGATGCTGACCAGAATGTGATGTCCTAAGGGCTCACTGATTAAGGAAGGTATCAGATGTAAAGAAAGGAAAAAGGGTCATATTAAAGAAATGAAGTTTCTGAGTGGTTTTGATATTGGTGTGATGCCAGGAGTCAGGGAGGGAACATCTGAGGCAGCACAGCTTGGTGACAACAGATTCCCTACCCTGAGGTTGCCATAGCGGCAAGAGAGGGCATTGCAGGGAGCATGCCTAAGGCTAGCTAACTGTCTGAATTAGGGAAAAGCCCTCTTATTTCCTTCCGGGGCATGGTGGAGGGGAGATTTGCTGCCCTGGAGTAAAACCTGCCATTCTAGTCTGGAAAAGGATGGGATTGACTGGGGATACTGGACACTTTGGGAGCACAAGGAAGTTTGGGTGAGGAGATTTAAATGGAGGAAAGGGGAAAACACATCCTCTTGTTCCCTTGCTTGCCCCATTGGGGCCAGCTCTCACTGACACCAAGTGGTGCACACTGGGCCACACCTGGACCCGTGCCTCAGTGGTGAACTGTGGGACACTTAGGGACGTTCTGCCACTGCCCGGATGGTTCCGGACAGCACTCTTCTGGGATCTACCAGTGCAGGCATGTAGGGTGGTGCTTTTTGTGGACCAGTGGGTCCTGGATGCTACAGGGCCCGTGGTGGCTCTGAAAGGATGGAGCCTGAAGCTCAACACTAGTGGGGAAAGAAGCTGTTTGGAGGACAACTCAGTGCCACCTGCAATTCTCGAAGGACAGTATTTTGAATGGGTGAAGGAACTCTGGGCACAACTTTGGGCTGGTCTGGCACAGCAGGTAGGAGGTTTTCTTTGGGGTTCTGGAGGTAATAGGCTCTGTGGCAGAACCCTGCCATTCTTCAAAATTGTGCAATTTTTTTAATAAAAGACCCCTTTCCTTTTTCACCAAACCTCTGCTTCCAGAGTTTGCTTAGGGGCTACAGGCAGTAGAACCTCATTTCTGTTTGGTAACATTAGGAGTTTTTGCATCTTTTTTAAAAGATTTTATTTATTTATTTTTAGACAGAGGGGAAGGGAGGGAGAGAGGGTGAGAAATATAAATGGGTGGTTGCATCTCACACTCCCCCTACTGGGGACCTGGTCCAAAACCCAGGCATGTGCTCTGACTGGGAATTGAACTGGTGAACTTTTGGTTTGCAGGTCAGTGCTCAATCTACTGAGCCACACTAGCCAGGGAGCAATTTTTGCATCTTTATGATTGATGTTGGTCTTAGATGTTTTCTTTTTTTTGTAGTGTATTTGTCAGGTTTTGGATAGAGCTGCCTTCATAAAATTAGTTTGAAAGTGTTCTGTCTCTACATTTTGAAACATGTGTAAGATTTGCACTTCTAAAATTCTTGGTGGAATTTGCCTAAAACCATCTATGCCTTCTGTTTTCTTTGTGAAAGTTTTATTTATAATTTTAAGTAATAAATTATGCTATTTACTAGATATGTGGCTATTCATATTTTCTATTTCATCTTGTGCTGTTTTTGAAAATTGTTTTTTTTAGGAATTCATCCATTTGATATATGTCATCAAATTTATTGAATAAATTCATTCTTAATATTTCCTTATTCTTTTATGCTATGTAAAATCTGTAGTGAGATCCCTTTTCCTTGTATGATAGTAGTAATTTGAGTTTTCTTTCTTTTTTAGTGATGAGTTCTCCTCAATATTTTATCAATTTTATTCATCTTTGTCTTATGATAAAATATCTGGTCTTTGTTCCCATTTCCAAGCACAGAGTTCCTTAAACCATTGAAATTTTCTGATAAGGGTTATTGCATTATCTTTTGTTCTAGATAGTCTCAAGGATGAGGGATGGTAACTGAAAAGACAAAGCCTTGATTAGAAGCTTGGAACTTTCTGCCCCACACTTTAACCTCTAGGGAAGAGGAGCTGGAGATTGAGTCAACTGCAGTGGCCAATGATATAGTCAATCATGTCCACAAAATGAAACCCTCATAACACCTCTAAACGACAGGTTTGTGGAGCCTCAGAGTTGGTGAACATACCCTCATGCCAGGAGGGTAGCATGCCCCAATTCCATGAAGATAAGGCTCTTGTACTTGGGACTCTTTCAGAGCATGCCCCATGTGCTTCTTTATATGGCTGTTCACTTGTGTCCTTTATAATAAACTGCAATAATTGGTTTAGCATTTTCCTGAGTTCTGTCAATCTTTTTAGCAAATTATTCAACCCAAGGAGGGTGTGGTCAGAACTTAAGACTTTGGAGCCAAGCCAGACAGAAATGTGGGTAACCTTGGGACTTGACACTTGTGGCCGGTATCTGAAGTGAGGTCAGGGCAGGGTTCTTAAACCGGTGGAGTCTGATGCTGACTCTGTAGTAAGGGGAAAATTGAATTCAATTATAGGACACCTAGTTTGTGTCAGAAAAATGGAAAAATGGTATTGAAAAGACCCCCATATTAACTTGGTGTGGGGAAACAAACACATAATTTTTTTAAAGAATTAATTTGACTTTGTTAACTTTCTCTATTTTATGTATTTCTCTTATTTTTACTTTTCTTGTAGCATATATTTTGGATTTAATTTGTTCATCTTTCATCAACACTATAAGTTAGTGTTAAATACTTAAGATTGTTTATTTTAAACATTTAATTTCTTTCCCTTTAAAGCTATTACCTTGAGTTTTAAGCCTTACTTTAGTTCTTGTCCATAAATATATTTTTATTATTCACTTTTAGATATATCCTAATATCCTGTGTAATTTGTTCTTTGACTTATGGGTTATTTAGAAGTGAGTTCTTTTATATAAAAATATTTTGGAGATTTTTAGACTTTTTTGTTATTTACTTTTAATTTAACTTGCTATGGTCAGATAGAGTATTCTGTTTAAGCATATGGTTTACCTAGGAAAATGGCTCATGAGCATGTATAACAATGTGTATTCTTCAGTGATTGTGTGAGTATTCTGTAAAGACCAGTTAGGTTGAAATGGCAGATAATGCTTTCCAGATTTTCTATATGACATTTTTGTTAAGTTTTTCTAGGGAGATGTGTTAAAATTTTTAATTATGTCTTTTGATTTGTCTTTCTCCCTTTAGCTCTGTCAGCTTTTGCTTTATCTATTTTGAGGCTTTCTGGGTAGGCAACATCACTTCCAATTGTTATGTCTTCTTGGTAAATTGACTCTTTCAGCATTGTGAAATTAATCTCGTTCTGTTTGCAAACCTTGTTTTAAAATCTATTTGCTTTGGTATTAATATTCCATACTTCCATTTTCTATTCTTATAATTTGGGTGATATACCTTTTTTGTTCTTCTACCTTCATCCCATCAATGCATTATATTTAAAAGTTCACTTATAGACAGCACAGAGCTGATCATGTATTTTTACCTTATTACTTCTACCGTTTAATTCAGTACTATTTAGTTTATGCCTATGTGTCCTTCTTTTTCTTCATTGTTTTCTTTTAAAAAATATTTTTATTATTGCATTTTATTTTCTTTATTGGCTTTGTGTCTATAATACTTGGCATTTTCCTTTTAAAATTATTACTGTACAGCTTACAGAATGTGTAAGTGAAAGTCTACTCAGGGTTAATATTGTGCCTCTTCATGTAAAACATAAGAGCTTTTGAACCATAAAGCTTTCTTTGCTGTTGACAGTTTTGTGCTATTATCCATACACACACATAGTGTGTACAAAAATATTGTTTTATTTTGCACACAATTTTTCTTTAAAACAAAAAATTGCTTTTAAAATTAAGGGGAAAAACATAATTTACATATTTACCCTTACATTTATTAGCATGGATGATCTACATTCTCTACTGTAGAGATTCCATCTTGTGGCAATTCCCCTGAGCTTGAAGAACTTTCTTGAACATTTCTTATAGAGCAGGTGTGCTAGAAATGATTTTTTGTTTAGTTTTTCTGCTTATCTGAAAATGTCTTTATTGAACAGTGCTATTTAAAAATAATTTTTCACTGCATATAGAATCTTGGGGTAATAATTATGTTGTTGAAAGATGTTCCGTTATCCTTTTCTCCAATTTTTCTGATGAGGAGCCTGCTATTTTTGGATGATTGTTCCATTTTATGTAATGTGTCATTTTCTTTGACGATTTCCAAGATTTTCCATTTATCTTTTATTTTAGTCAGTTTTTGATGTTGCTTATGTATTATTTTGCTTCAAGTTGATAGAGATTCCTGGGTCTACAAGTACATAATTTTGTCATCAAATTGGAAAATTTAGAGAATTGCTTGATATTATCCTATGTTATTAATATACTATTTATTTTTCTATGTTTGTTTTTCATTTGTCCCTCAGATTGGATAATTTCTAATGATCCTTTTCTGGTTCACTGGCCCTTTTGTTTGACATTTCAAACTTCTTTTAAGTTCATTTAGTGGGCTCATAATTTCATCTCAAAGACGTCTACACTCTTTTTTTATAAATTCAACTTCTCTGATTAGATTTCCCCATTTCTTTCCTCATTATCACCATATTTTCTTTTAATGACTTGAATTAAGGCCTTAGGTATGACATAACAATCACATTAACACATTTGTTATTTATTTTGTTTGTGTTTGCTAATTTCAATGTCTGAGTCATTTCAAATCATTTCTGATTAATTGCTTCTATTGCTAGTCAGAGGTGACATTTTCTTCCTTCTTTGCACAATTAATAATTTTTATTGTTTGCTGGAAATTATGTATTTTACATTGTTGAAAGTCTGCATTTTGCTGTCTTTTGTTTTTTAGAGGCAGGCACTTTGTTAATAGGGAATATACTTGGTGATCAGCTTGATTCTTTACTCTTATCTTCTAGATTCATTAGGTTGTACCTATGTAGTACTTAGTTTAGGTCTACAGTAGTCCCTCTTCACCAGAGTGGCCTCTCTGGGCTGTCACTGAGTGCTTTGTGGCTTTCTAGAGGTTTCTTCTCTCTAGCCAGTTAGAAAGTCTATGTTTCCTATTACTGTGATATTCTCAGGTTCCTTTCAATTCACAGATCTCCAGCAAGTGTTCTTTACCAGCCCTTGTAGAATTTTAGTCTACTCATGGTCATTTTTCTAGTCAGATCAACATGTGAGGGAATCCTGATGCTGGTTTTTGGAATTCCATTCCTATAAAGCTCACTTTTCTCCAATTCCATGCCCTGTTAGAATCAGAAGTCCCAAGTGTCGCCAAACACCAATTTTTGCCTTCCCATATGGTGGCAAAAAGACTGCTTTGTTTTGACTCTACTTTTCTACATGTAGGTCCAGATGTTGGTGGAAATCAGGCTCTTCCACAGTATCACAAGGAAATCATTCCAAGGACCCAGGCACAGGAGATTGTGGTGTGGCAACATGGTTTATTCAGAAGGAAGGCTGCCCCTGTGTCCCCTCTGTCTTATCCCCATCTGTCCCACTGTAAAAGAAGTCCAACCATGTCCTCAACAAGGCCAAAACAAAAGCCAGTGTCTTGAGTTTCTGCTTCATGTTAAAGCTTAGTCCTTTGGAGACCATACGACCAGCTGCAGAACCACATAGTCATATGCTTCCAGGCAAAAGAGATCATGTGAACACATGGGTTGAATGCAAGTTGCCAAGGGAGGGAGGGAAGCTTGGTGGGAGGGAGAGAGAGATAGATAGAGGTGAGGAAAGAGAGATAGGAGAGGAGAGAGAGCAGAGAGTTTCATTGTTCCTCTGAGATTATATTATCTTGGGTTTGGGACTGGTGCTTTTTCAAAAGAACCAATCAACTACCCAAGCTTTCACAGGCTTTTTGATAGGTCCATCCCCTAATTAAACTGACAGGCCTCTATGGTCAAGCACCTCCCCCTCCACCCTTCAACAATCTGGCATTAAGGGAGGGAGGGATGAATGTTAATCCCCTTGATAGAGCAATACTATTATCCCCTGAGGGGTAAAGCTGTAGTTTCCTAGTGTAACAAAGAAGCTTATACTTCCTAGTTTATTAAGCCCAGTGTTTAATTCCTTTTGCTCTCTTTCTTATTAAAAACTAGTTAACTACCTACATTAACACCAGATAGTGCCCAGACTGTGCTCAGGTACAAAGCCCCAGCAATAGTGAATCTCACCCAGTGCAGTTTCTTTCTCTTAGATCACAGTCATATGACATGTATTATCCAATGTCTGAATATTGCTTTATTACATATTTTTTCAGTTTATTTTTATTTATTCCAGAGGAGTTAACTATAGTATTAATTATTCTGTTATGGCCAAAGGTTAAAATCTTTGTATTATTATTATATATCAAATATATTTTATCTGGTACTTCATGCAATTTTTGAACAGAGAGCAAGGTTTAATTATAAAAAGTAGAATAAAATTTCATCAAAAGGTTTAAAATAGAAGAAAAATATATAACTGAGCAGAGTCAAATTTTTATCACTATTGGGAAATCTTAATGTTGGTGTTTACTGTGTTCTAAAACTGAACTATCTAAATTAGCTTTTATCAACAATAAAATCAATATACTATGTGTATTCTCTATTAAAATATTTTTATTTTGCTGTATTTTATATGTAATATTTAACTAGTTCATTTAGTTCATTAATAGTGTTATGTATGGTATGAGCTAGCTGTACTTAGTAGCATATCTATATTTTAAATCAAATAGTCAATCAAACGTACCAGCATTATGGAAAAACCCTCATAAAAATAGAAGCAAACAAATATAGCAATACATTATAGCTTAGGCACAATGATTAAGTGGGATTATTCCTGGGATGCAATGTTGGTTCAATATCTACAAGTCATTTATTCTGACATACCACATAAACAAAATAAGGGATTAAATGATATAATCATATCAATAGATACAAGAAGAATCATTTTCAAAATCTAATATTCATTTATGATAAAAGAAAACTCTAAGCAAAGTGCAAATATAGGAAATATACCTCAACATAATGAAGGCCATGTATGACAAACCCATATCTTAATCAATGGTGAAAACTGAAAGCTTTCTCTTTAACATCAGAAACAAGATAAGGATGTCCACTTTCACAAATTTTTTTCAACATAGTTTTGGAATTCACAGCCACAGCAATAAAACAAGAAAATAAATAAAAGGCATCCAAACTGGAAAGAATTAAAACTGTCATTTGCAAACAATGTGATACCCTATATAGAGAATCCAAAGAAGTGACTATAATAAATGATTTCAGTAAAGCAGAAGGATACAAAATTAATGTTTAGAAAAAGGTTGCATTTTTCAACACTAATAATGAACTATCAGAAAGAAAAATTAAGAACAGTATCATTTACAATTGCATCAATAAGAATAAAATACCTTAAAATAAGTTCAACCAAGATGAAGGACCTGTATTAGGAAAACTATCAAACATTGAAGAAAGAAATTAAAAAAGAAACAAATAAATAGAAATCCATAATATACTTAGGAATCAGAAAAATTAACATTGTTAAAATATCCATACTGCCTAAACCAATCTATAGATTAAATGCATTTCTGATCAAACCACAATAGCATTTTTCACAGAATGAGAACTAATAACACTATATTTTATAAGGAAACATGAAAGAAACCAAATAATTACAAAAATATTAAGAAAGAATAACAAAGTTGGATGAATCATATTATCTGATAATAAAATGTACTATAAATCACAATAATCAAAATAATATATTACTGCCATATAAACAGACACAGATCAGTGGAATAGAATAGAGAGCCCAGAAATAAACCCATGCCTATATGATCAATTAGTCTATTAAAAAGAAGGCAAGAAATAGCCCACCCCCTTAGTTCAGTAGGCAGTGAGTCCAACTCATAATCTGCAAAAGAAGGCAAGAACTACAATGGGGTAATGACAGTTTCTTCAATAAATGGTGTTGGAAAAACTGGACAGGTTCATAGCAAAAAAAATGAAATTAGACCACTTTTTTACACCATATATAAAAATAAACTCAAAATGTATTAAAGATTTAAATGTAAGTTATTATAATAACTATGTGTTATGTCAGATGAGTATTAGATTTATCTGAAACCATAAAATGCCTGGAAGAAAAGATAGGCAATAATCTCTTTGACATTGATCTTAAAAATATTGCTTTGGATATGTCCCCTAGGGCAAAAACAACAAAAGAAAAATAAACAAATAGGACTACAGCAAACTAAAAAGCTTTTAATCATCAAGAAATCATCAAGAAAATAAAGTGCAACCTACTGAGTAGGAGAAGATATTTGCATACATTATGACTAATAAGGGGTTAATATCCAAAATATATAAAGAACTCATATAGCTTAATGTCAAGAAAACAAGCTGATTAATTGATGGGCAGAGGACATTAATAGACATTTTTGCAAAGAGGAAATACAGATGGCCATTAGGTATAGGAAAAGATGCTCAACATCACTAGTCGTCAGAGAAAGGCAAACCAAAACCCCACTGTGATATTGCCTCATACCTATCAAAACGGGTATCACCAATAAATCAACTAACAAGTATTGGCAAAGATGTGGAGAAAAGGCAACCCTTATGCATTATTGGTGGGATTGTAAATTTGTGCAGCCACTGTGGGGAAAAAGTGTGAGAGTTCCTCAAAAATTAAAAATAGAGCTACCATATGACCTAGCAATTGAACTTCTTAGTGCTTACCTAAAAAAATTCAAAACACTAGTTCAAAAACATATGTGCACACTTGTGGTTGGGTGGGGCAGATGAGCAATGGGGGAAAATTGGGACATCTGTAATAGAACAATTTAAAAAAACCTTGTTAAAAGAAAAAGAAAACGTGTTCACTCCTATGTTCATTGCAGTATTGTTTAAAATAGTCAGGTATGCAGGCAACCATGTGTCCATTGATAGATGAGTAGATAAAGAAGATGTGGTACATACATACTTCTAATTACATATTTGTTTTTTATGAGTGTCATAATAAATTTAAAAATATGTATTGTTTTTATCTTAATATTTATATTGATATTTTATTTTACTGCAGTATAGAGAATGTGACTGTAGAATTTGAGGTTCTATTTGTGGCCTAAATAAATTTTGTTTGCATTATATTACTTATATGTTATTTTTGTAGATCAAAATCATCTTGTGTTATATTAACCCTTATCTTTAAGATACTTTAAATTCGGCCCTGGCTGGTGTGGCTCAGTGGATTGAGTGTTGTACTGTGAACCAAAGGATCACCGGTTTCGACTCCCAGTCTAGGGCACATGCCTGAGTTGCTGGCCAGGTCCCTGGAAGGGTGCATGTGAGAGGCAACCACACACTGATGTTTTTCTTTCTTTCCCCTCTCTAAAAATAAATAAAATATTTTAAAAAATATTTTAAATTCTGTTTTTCTTTTACTTGATATCTGAGTAACATAAAATCTGATATAATATAAAACAAGATGATTTTAATTTGCACAGATCTAACACATATTCTTAAATGAAAATTGGAACAACCTTAAACATGATTAGACCACAAATAAAACCTGAATTTTTATATAGTAAAACACATATAATTACTCATTTAAAATAATCTTTTTATTTACCCTATTACTTAATTTAAACTTTGATATTAATATTGTGATCCCCACTTTTCTTTTTGTGTTTATGCTATACATTTTTTTAACTTTACCTAGCTATCTTTTATTGTTTTTGGTGATTTCCTCTTAACCTTGCCAAAAGACATGTCATTATTTTGTCTTTTTACTCAATTTTAAAATGTAATCTAACAATAATTTAACTGGGCTTATAATGTCATAACTAATATGCTTTGTCTTGAAGCTTTGTCTTAATATTCTTTTTTCTTATTCTTCCTGGTTGGTTCCTTTTCCCCAGTATTTTCTATATGAACTGTTTATTTTCTCTCTACCTAGTGGTTCGTATATATAAATTCTGCTTTCTAGTCTTCTAATATTACATTTAATCACATTTAACATTACATTTAATGTTAGAATTTGCTACTCCCACCTCAAACCCAGAACATGGAAGAAAATTAAATATATAAATATAGTTGTATTTTTAAAAAGTAGAAATTTCTATTGACCTAAAACTGACACATTTTCCTGAAAATAGTAGGCAGGTGAGAGTTCATATGATTAACAAAGATCAATCTCATCAGCTACAACCAGAGATTTTCAACTGGTGTACCACGGCAGATAGACCAGTGTGCTGCAAACAAATTTTAAGACATGCAATATCTGGCTATTTAGTCTGGGACACTGATCTCTTTTCCATTAGATTGTCAAATCCAAAAAATGACAACGGCCAACCCAACAATAGCCATCTGGTGTGAATGAATCAAAATTGTACCTATTTTTTTCAGATCAGTAAAAAATACATATTTGGTGTGCCACAAAAATTTAGTAATTAGTTTATGTGTGCCATGAGATGAAAAAGGGTGAAAATCACTGGCTAAAACCATTCCAACAGACTGCTGCCCCCACTTGAATATGCTCCCCAGTTCACTTGTGATAAGCAGAATAAATACACTCTCCCGCTTGAAAAGATGCCCAAGCCCTTGATTCCCAGAACCTGTATGTTAGGTTTCCTGGCAAAAGGGAAATGGAATTATGTGTGCTAATCAGTTGGCTTTAAAATAGGGAGATTACCCTGGTTTACGTAGGTTTGCCTGTAAGCATTATTAGGAAGAATGAGACAGAAGAGAGAACTGGAGAGAAGGCAGCTAGTGAAGAACTCAGCACAATTGTTACTGTTTGAAGATGGAGAGATGAAGGGGCCCAAGAGACAAGGAACTAGGCCTGCCTCTAGACACAAAACAACAAGGGAACAAATTTTCTCCTAAAGCCTTCAAAAGCAAGGCAGACCTGCCAACACCTTGATTTTGGTGTAGGGACGTCCATTTCAGGCTTCTGAAGTACAGAACTATAAAGCAATATACTTCTGTCATTTTAAGCTACTAAATTTGTGGTTATGTGTTATAGCAGCCACAGAAAACTAATACACCACTGCACTGGAAAATCACGGTTATAGATTTGATGAAATTATGAATGAAATTATACCAAAAAATAAACTTTCCCAGTAGCTGACCCACAGAAGAGAAAAATACAAATAATGCAAAAAAAAAAAAATTTACAAAGAAACAGAGTTAATAGAGGAGTCAGAAAATAACTTCAAAATAAGTATCTCTTTTATACGTAGAAAGATAAGGGAGCAAATAAGACTCATGAGGTAAAAACAGGTCATTATAAAGGTTTGAAGTTTTTGATATGAAAAACACAATTACTGACATAAAAACAAACTACAATCGCACACAGGTAAAAAGTAAGTTATTGAGCTAAATACTCATGATAAAAAACATATGCAAATATTGTAAAAAGACTTTTAAAATAAAAATAGTAAGTAGAATGGAGCAAAACACTTTTATCTACCAGCAGTTTCTAAGGAAAAATATAATAGCGTGCAGGAAAGAAAATGTTTAAAGAAATCTATTCACAAAAGATAAATGAGAGCCTCTTTGAATAAAAATACAGCAAACAATGAAGGATATATTCTTCCAAAAGGAAAAAATAAATGTATAAGGGTACAAGAAAGATAGGGAATGGTATGCACAAGATTAAGTAAAATGTCTGTTTAAATGTAGCAATTATAAAGTGGAAGAAGAAGAAGGGAGAAGAGAAAGGAGAAAAAGAATGGGGAAGAGGCCAGGAGATGATGGAGGAGGAAGAGGCTACAAAGAAAAGGAGGCAGAAATATTTCATATAATAACCCCCAAAACAGAATTCAAGATTAGACTTACAAATGAGTTGGAGCAAGGTTAGGTCAGAGAAAAAGGGAAAAAATGGGGAAGAAAGATAATGATAAATTTTTGACCTTTTGAGAAAGATATGTGTAAATATGTGTGTTAAAAGCTAATAACTGAAAGAATAGAAATTTAACACACAGCTATCAAAATACAAACCAAATGAATTTAGTTAATCTAGTAAAGATAAGAAAACATAGAGAATGCACGATAAAGAAAAAAAAACTCAAAATGAGATGACAGACATCGGAAATGGCTGATCACAATGAGTGTGAATGAGCTAAATTTTCCTATTCCCAAACAGAGATTCTTTGAAGGGATCACATACAAGAAACCAAACTACTGTACCTAAGTTTCTTTTTCCTTTCTTCTTATGGCTCTATGAAAGAGTTTACACAAATAGCCAAGAAAAAAAGGACAAAACCCCCAAAACTTTCCAAGCATACATCTAGATGTAATATTAAGTTACAATAAGGAGAATTATGTAGCATGGGGACAGAAATATGTAAATAGATCAATTAAACAGTATTAAGCAGTAAACACATACACATGAATATGACATATAATTTCAAAATAATAAAAAAATTCTCAAATTACCTGCATTTAAGTATTTAAAATGTTTGATTATTATAAGATATTCTGTCTTAGACTAAAACTTCTGTCATGAGGACAAGTTTGTTGAAAATGTATCTTAAATATCAGATATGTGTACACTTATTCACTAATATAAATGAGTCATAGCAATATGATACCTCATAGGTCAAGTAATAATTTCTTTGTCTTCATAATATTGGGTGAATTATGTGGGAGTAACATAATGCTGACAAGAGGTGAGAGTAATGCATAACAATAATAATATTGCTAATTACACTGCTGTAATAATGACATAATAAAAATGCTACTAGCTCTTCTGCAATATAACTTGTCCTTAAAACATTGTAAACAGAAGCATTATGGCTACTCAGTATTACCCTTGGTGCATGGCAGTATGATGGAGAGCTAGTCTGACAATTACTGGCTCAAGTGAAAAGAAATGTTTTACATTATTCTTAGATTCATTGCTACATTTTTTTCAATATTGAAACCCCCCTAATTTTATTCATGCCAGTATCAGAGAGTATGTGCAAAGAAATTAAGTAATTTTAATCAACATTATTCTCTATTCTTTAACTTTTTTTACTAATGTGTCCAAAGTATGGAAAATTGTTTAAGAAGATCTTAAACTATCCAGAAATAAAAATGAGCCCTTCAAAAATGCGAAAATAATTTTAACCTGAAAATTGCTTTAGGGAACCTTTAAAATGTTCCTACGTATTGCTAACAGTCTGTGAAAACTTCTTGATGCATTTTTAATGAATGATATTTATTATCAAATACAGGATTTCATATTCCATCAGCAGGGTAGTTGAGTTGGCAATAACAAAATTCAAGTGTTTAAATGATAGAAAGACTCCCATAGTTCAGTATTATAACTTTGGAATTCACAGAATGTTGGATGCAGAGCACTTCTGCTTTCTAAAAGCTGTTTGCATGGACACATTGTGGCTTTTCTATCTACTTAACAAGCACATTGGCTTCTTCATTTCTTTTGAATGTTTGAGAATAATTTTTAAAATCTAGATGTAATAGAAATCTTATATGCTGGAGAATACTGTATGAATGAAAGCCAAAACCACTTGCCACTAATTCATTACTCTGAACAAGTATAGTTTTCTTGATTCTGAGATAGTGATGAGAGACAATATGACAAATATTTCATTTTACAATGAAAAAATCACATCAATAAGGTTATTTCTAGGCACATACATTAGAATCGTTTTTTGTTACTCTGTGTAATATTTTATTAAGTAAGGCATTCTAATCCACCCCTACCAAATCTCCATTTACACTTATCCTCACCCCCAAAGAAAAGCCATCTCACACTTTTCTCCAGAGATTAGCTACAAAGGGTTAAACAAAATCTACCCTGACAATACTAGAAACAGTTCTCTCTTGGTGTGTGTTGGTTCATTGCTCCACAGGGCATAGCAGATGTTGTGTCTGGTAGTAAGAAGGGCCCAGGAGGTGTGGCTGTCAATCACTTTTTTTTTTTCTGTTTTTTCTTTTTCCTAACTACAGGCTAAGCTATGGATCTGAAGCCCAACTAAAACAATCTGCCTCAGCTGGGGTGTGTGAGGTATCAATAACCCTTGGCAGAAGTGTCAAGAGCCTTGCTGGAACTGAACTACCCTGCTGACCAGATGCTTAGCAAGTTAACAAGATAGCACTGAGCATTCACCACTTTCCCAACACAACAATTAACACAACTGGGAAATCACTGCACTGCTATTCTGGGGGGAAATGTTATCAAAGTAGCCTTTTACGGAGCAGATGCAAGTAAACTTTAAAGTACTCACCAGGAAGGATGAGTACTTTAAAGTTTCAAGGCCAGGAGGTGCTTTTGCTAGATAAATGAGTTAACTGAAAAATAGAACTATTATTGAAAGTACTTTCTCAATACATTTATATAAATAATTTGTGAGTACACTAAAACTATATTCAATTTCATCTTTACAAATACTGATGCTTTGTATTTGCCAATAATACAATCTAGCACATTGCCTCAAAAGAGATCAAGACTAAACTTGGTTTAAGAATATAACCTAAATAGGTTGTTTGGCTGAGGTGAAAATCTATAAAACTTAAAAGAGTAAAGCAATCAAATTACTCGACTAAAACAAAAATATCCCTTTTAAAAGACTGTATAACAAGTTGATGTGTTTCCTGCCCTGAATATACTTTAGGTTTGTTTTCCAAGTTATATCACCTTAAAGTTATTCTCTATGCTTTCATTCATAATTCCATTAGATAGTAATTATATAATTTTTTCTGGAAAATAGATTATATACCATTTCTAGAAAAATACACAGTATGCCGCAAAACATGAATATTAGCTTTAAACAGTTTAATGTTGTTTGTCTTTGCTTTGAAATTCAATAATGCCATCAGCCTGTAAGACCTCTCAGAGCCAGCATTTCACACAGTGAAAGCAGCTTTCTGTTACAAAAGCACAGCAGCTGTGGCTCCCGCAGATACCCTTAAAGACAGATATAATAAAACACTGGGAGGGAGTAGGTCGACACAGGAGCATGAAATGGACGAGATGAAGCCCCTTTGTCACAGCCAAACAGGCTATACAGTTACTATAGTAACATACAGTATTAAACTCCAGGTGGATTGACTTAATCTTCCTCAAACAAAATACAAAGGTTAACAAAAACCAAACCAATAATGATAATAATCACTCTATCCAAATATTTTTCAAGACGTTGTTATTTTTT
The DNA here is from genome assembly GCA_004024845.1 of Tonatia bakeri. NCBI lineage: Eukaryota > Metazoa > Chordata > Mammalia > Chiroptera > Phyllostomidae > Tonatia > Tonatia bakeri. Next base: position 506,319 of record PVIA01000261.1, read on the forward strand.
GTTTGGTCTGGATGGATGAGGAAGAGGTACGCCGAATCATGTACTGATTTGGAGACAATCCTGGAAGTTATGGGTGTCAGGAAAGAAATGCATAATCAAAGAACTTGAATAAGTCCAATGACTCAAGCAGCAAGGAAATCAAAGGGACAATGCCAGAAGAATTAGACTATGTGGGCTCTCAGGCCAGTTTTTTCTATACTCATCACATTTTTCTCAATCGGTGAGATTATATGTGGTGATACCTCTGGTACTAAATTCACTGATAATTCAGCAATTTCCTAACTTGGGCTAAAGAGTTTCAGGCTCCATCTGTTTTAGTCTGTGTTCTCAGAAAATAGCAACTCTGAAATGAGAGCTAGGGAACTATTCTAAGGAACACACCCAAAAAAGTTACAAAAAGACAAATGGAAAATCACAAATCGAACTCTAATTTTTAAATATCATAAGGGAAATAAATCTGAGTGGTTAGGCTATACAATAATCTCTCACTTGGGGCAGATGTCAAGTCCTGCTTATTCCTTCTTGCAGGTGTTGTACTTACTGTTACTGTTTTGCTGTGATCATCAACTATTTCTTATATAAATCACTCCTATAGGCTAAACCTCATAAACTTTTTATTCTACCCAACTGTCACTCTCTCACACACACACACACACACACACACACACACACACACCTTAGTCTCCTTTGCATCTGTAAAGGAGATACCCAGTTATTGTGGCTCTATATTCAAATGTTAAATTTTATGTCTTTAATGTAGATACAAACTTGCAGTTAAAAATAAACCTTAACATGCAGATATTTGCATTTTGGATTAATCCAATTATCACTGGAATTGCTCCTTTTGAATACAGCATTAATGATCTGAAAGAGTTAAGAGACTTTCTCTGAACCTTAATTTATGCCATGGAGTTAGGCACCAGGGCAAGCTGGACTCAACAGGAATATTTTCAGTAGGTTTTAGCTAACACTGTGAGACATACATTTAATGGATTTAGTTTGGGTAAACAACCTTTGTCTAGACAGACCAAATGTCACAGGTATTGGTGCTCATTTTAAGTGGTAACATCTATGCAAATAATTGCAAGGTTTCATTTTGTTCCTTGTACTGATATTTTATGAATTAAGGTTTTCAACAATATCAAGAGCTGAATGTACACCCACAAGTGGTAGTTTTAGTCATAGACCTTTCTTACCAATGACTCTTGTTTGACAACATGGGGACAGTTAGGGTTTAAATTGTATTCTGAGATTTATGATGTAGTTGCTGAGGAAGGTTGAGATTCCTAGTAGTATTCAGAAATCTAGAAAACAGCTGTGGAAAGGAAGAGCAATGGATAGCAGACTTTGGAAAAGCAAAGAAAAGAACAAGATCACTCACTTGTTATAAGTAAAGATATTTATTCTTTAAACTTATTTAATATATCCAGGCATATAAGAAATATAAAATTTTGAGAACTAGAACAGCAGAATTAAGTTTACTTAATTTTCTTATAATTTATAACTAAAGATATTTTATATTAAATGTTTTATTTAATTAATTTAAAGATCATATGGGTTTTGCTAGTTATGCTTACATTCATCCATAAATTATTTACTATTTACTTATTATATTTTTGAAGAATCCTAAGAATTGGTGGGGAAAAAACCAGTACTTGATATATGGAGGCATTGAAATGGATATGGAGATTCTGAGGTTAGCATTATAAATCTAATTGCACAAAACTGTCCATAGTGATAGCATGATGCACCCTCCAATTGGCTTATTTTATAATAGATGCTGTATGCTTATTTGGGGTTCTTCATAGATTCTAAAATTCTAGGAAAGAAACAGCAATGTAAGTAATTTATTCCTTATCTATAAAATAGTAAATTAATAATTTTCTGTAGGTTAAAAAAATAATTTCAAATCATCAACAGTAAATTCTGGAAAATCCAATTCTCTGATGTAATAAAACTTATAAAAATAAGTGTAAGTTCATTTCTTTTCAGACACATAATTTCATTCTAAAGAGAAATGCACTTAAACTTTTTAGTATACGATAAAGTTTTTGTCTGTACGGAAAAACACGGATGGGTGTGGTGGGGGGGCATGGTAGGGTGAAAATGGAGACAATTGTACTTGAACAACAAGTAAAAAATATTTCTTAAAAAACATTCAGCTTTTTATACATATGACTCTCTACTCTTCATTATTTTAATTTTGTTAAGAACAGAGTATCACTAAGGTTGTCATTTATTGTATTGGTTGATAATATTAGAACCCCGCCCCCAGAACAAATAAAACAATAAAAAAGACAGAGGGTCCTGACCACTCTCACTGCATGAAATGTTGTCTCAGATGAAATTGAGTCATTGATATCCTTTTCATATATTGCAATATCTGTTATTTATTCTTTATTTTCTCCTTTTTACTATTTAATCCACAGTCCACATTTTACGAGAAAGTCTGGGGGTTCAAACCAGCAATTAAGAACCAAGCGCTCCAATAGCTCAGACAAATATTGTGTATCTGTTCCATTGTATAAGCTGCTCACAGAAAAGAAAAAAAATATGTTTTTAAAAGATAAATTAGTTCGATTCATAAAAATGCACATAATGGTTAATATTTCATAGAGAGCACTTTTGTCATTGCCATTCAAAGAAATAAACAAGGAAAGGAGAAAAAGTTGCAAGTCATGTTTTCAGTGCTATCATGTGTCAGACTCTTAAAACTGCTGTAATTTTCACCTCAGGCATCCCACAGCACTCAGTAAACCATCCAGGATGAAATCCATAACAATCTGTAAACTCCAGCACCCTTCCTCAAGCCCTGCGGGACACCCCAAATTCCCTGTACTCTGTTACAGCAATTTTTAACCATTTTCATCTCACCACACACACACACAAATTAATTACTAAAATTCTGCAGCACACCAAAAATACAATTTTTGCCAATCTGATACAAAATAGGTATAATTTTAATTCATTCACTTGTGATAGCTATTGTTGGTTGGCTGCTGTCAATTTTGTAATTTGATGATCAAAGGGAAAAGAGGTCAGTGCCCCAGACTAAACAGTCAGGTAGTGCATATTTTAAAAATTCTTACAGCACACCAGTTGAAGATCACTGTTCTGATGGCATCCTCCACAACTTGGCTCTGACCTCTCTGAGCATTCCATCAGATTAACAGGACCTCCCTCATCTGATTCCTTCTGGAGAGATGAAAGAAGAATCAGAAACAAATGACTCAAACCATTAAGGCAATTTAGATACAGAACAAATGTTTTTAATGACCTTATAGATAGCACCGGAAGTTCCTTCACTTCCAAAGGAATGATGTGAACTGAAGGTTCCAGTCAGCTTAATAAGCAAAGATAATCCTACATGCTCTGTATGGTGGACATGCCTGTGAACATGCAGCAAAGAGTGGTTGAGTGAGCTTATTTCTATAATAGTAAGATTTAATAAGGCCAATATTAATTACTTAGTACCCCCCACAAGACACATAAGCCCCTCTAGAGGCTGCTTCTAATCTCTAATTACATCTACCTCAGAAAGAAAGTTCTGGAAACTCAAAATGATGGAAGTTGTAACCATCATCATGCTAGTTTTCTTTCTTACCCACCTCAAAGAGAAATGGGGTTTGCAATGACTTCTGTATATATATTGAGCCATATTCACAGTGAGCAAACTGCTTCCTGGATACCTGTAAACGCTGACCTTTGTTTTAATAGAGTGAATGGAGATACCCTTAGGTCCAAAACTTTTCCATGGAATTTTGTTAACTAATTTGTTAATGACTTCATTGCCGGACTTTTCCATTTTTCAATCTTCTGTCTAAATGTGAAAATATAAAAATGGGTATCAGACATCTTAACAGCCGTCACATTCAAAGGAGAACCCTAAGTGCTTTTCCCCTGTGAGTAATAAATAGAGCCTCTGCTTTAGAGTCTGCCTTGCAAGTAATGACCAGTAAATATCAGAGATGTAAAAGTTCTCCAAAAAAAAAAAAAAGAAAGAAAGCAGTAGGGTGCCAATTTCTGAATGAAATCTGAAGCCTCAGTTGCTTACCCACATTTGCATTCTACACAATCAATCATTCTTAGTATTCTATGTAATTTATAACATATTTGTCGTTAGAGTGTGAGCCTCGTGGGCTCCGGGCCTGTGTCTGTTGTGTTCACTCTCCCACCTTTAGTGATTGACATAATATCCAACACACAGCAGATATTCAGTGCTTATTTGATCAATAAATAAACAATGAAATTACTGAATTTGACATAATTTCCTACAGCTAAATATATGGAAGAGAACATTTTACTACCTATTTCAGTAGACTTGAATTGAAATCCACTTTAAAAAACAGATTTAAATGCTTGGTTTGCCTTAAGGAGTATAGAATTCATAGTAAGGATACGGAAAGTTTATAATTTTCTTTATTCATAAAATAATGCTCTCTCTTTGCATATATATATAACAAGGTTACTGTCAAAGGAAATTTGAGAGATAAATTTGTTACAAAAAGGTATATTTACTGGCAAAAGTGAAATGTTTATAAGGGAATCGTCCAAAACACTGGCTCCTTCAACGTGAATTGAAGCAGATTTCTAAAGGGAAACAGCCAAATGCAAGGCTATCAAGGTGGAAGAAAAACAGATGTTTTCTCAAATGATTGTCTTATTTTCCACTGTCTTCACCCATCTGTAGATGTCTGTACTGCACAGTCAGGATTAACTTTGCTTAGGAGTTGGCCACTTTGGGGAAAGGACTGGTGTTCATTGATTTGGAGGACGGGTGTTAGCCAGGAGTTTCTCCTTTGTTTGTTGTAGTTTATCCCATAATGCAAAGGTGTTTGGTTGCTTGTGTGCTTCATTTTTATTTCTGACTGAGCTACAGTATGTGTAGGCATGATGCAGGCAGGGCAAGATGTCAGTTTTGCTCTGACTGTAGTTCTGTGACCAGAAAATAAATTATTAAAACTATTTACTGCATGCCTCATGTTAGTCTATCAAGTCTGTTTGCAATGCTCTGGCTGTTTAAGTCAGTCTGCCTCAGCCAGGTTGATTGGCCATGAAAAATAAACTGAAGACACTTAAGATTTTTGTTTCCAGCAGTCAATCTGAACTCCTCTTAGTACACTGGAAAATATGAGTCTACCCTGCCTGCCCCTCTGTAATCTTATTATATATTATTTTATTATATATTACTATTATAAACTGAATAAAATATTATAACAGCTCTGAAATAATATGTCAGCTTTAGTCCTGTTATTTAATAAATTTGACATTATATTTTATTATTTGGCCCATCAAGAAAGGATTTAAGAAGTGCCTTCCCTACTTCAAGGCTCATTTTGCCTGCTCTAAAAGTGTTTGTTGAATGAACAAAATTTTATAGAATGCTTACAACAGAAACTATAACCTATATGATCTTATTAACCAAGGTCACCCAAGTAAATTTAATAATAAAGAAACTTATCATCCTAGAGACTTCTAGAAAATAGCTTTATTTCCAGGAATTTAATAGGAACACTTAGTCAAGGACATTCCTCCACATAAAGAGCTTACTGTTCCGGATATGACTGACAAAATGATCCAGGATCCTGAAGTAAGACAACCCTGCTGGTCTGACACTAGGAATTTCCACTGAGGTTGTGATGGCAATCCTTCAGAAAGAACTAACAAACCAAAAAAAGGAGAAGGAGAAGAAGAAGAAGAAACACGCATCACAGAACATCTTGATGCCCAAAGGGAATTTGTAACGTCCCTGGATTTCGCATGCATTTCATTTGAAATGAAATTTTCATGGAATGTTTTGTGTAAAATATAACTCAACCTGCCTTGTTTGCTTTGTCACCAATTTCCTTGTAACAAATAATTTTTTATGCAGCAGAAAGTGAGTGGTAAGTGAATGTGTATAGGAATAAAGTCTTGGAATGATTATGTTTGTTAAATTCAAATACTGTATCAGCAAGTGAATTTATCATAAATCCTGTTTCTGAGCTTTGACATTACAAAACTCGATTGTTTGGACAAAGGTGGCTGAAAGGCAAATAAGACCATTAGGGGAAACCATATCCGAATGCATATAGAAGGAAAAATTCAAGTTTGTGTTAAGAAAACCAGTGACCACTTCTGTTAAATAGACCAGAGTCACACCAAGAGCAACCATGCAAATTCATGGGGGCATATTTTGGTTGCTACAATGACAGGGAGAACTTTTGGCATTTTATGGAGTAGAGGCTAAGAATGCTGGATATCCTGGAAAAAAAATAGCATAGCACTGAGTCCTACACAATTTTTCAGTGTTTTGCCAAGAGATTTATGTGGGTGTGAATGGCACCTAGAACTTAAATCAATTTTATAAATAAACTCAATCTATTTATATAATTTTAACAGAATAGGAAGTTTTCAGAAAATGAGCCAATATATAAAATGATGGAAGTATGTCCATTATTTACTCCAAACTGATAAAAGTTATTTACCATTGAGCAACATACTTCAGACCTGGGGCAACGCCACTCATCCTTGCAGTGCTACTGCAACACGCCCAAATAAGTCTACTTTAGTAGCTAGTGCTCTGCACACAAATCAATGATACAGCCTTACAGAGGTGTAACTTTAAGTAATGCAGAGGCATAGACTGACTGTCGGCAGTTCTGAAATGATGTGTTATCATATGCTTCTTAATTTACATTCCAGTGTAGGAATAGCAATGGGATAACATGCTCCCAGAACACGGTATATTGTAGTTCAATGCTCTGATGCTTTCACCAAAAAGACTCTGGTTCTTTTCTGCCTTTTTTGTTTTTGTCGCTGTGGCCTCTCCAGCACTTCTGTTTTCTGTCTGTTATTCTGGGGCAGAGTTAAGATTCACGTTCCTGCCTTCATTGTCTGTCAACTTTCCTCCTCCAGCAAATGCATAAGCTGCTCTCACTGCTTCTTATCCAAGAGTAGGAAACACTTAAAGCTGAAGACTATGTTAATGGCCCACTGGATCTTCACTAGAAACTTTCTGAGTGAATGCTGCCTAAGTTTGGATGTGCTTGCAAGAAAAATTATGCCCATCAAAATATTATCCACTGTCACAATGAATGTTGTTAAGTTTCATGATTTTTAAGAAATTAATTTGAAGTATTTTATTTTGTTGTTTGATTCATGCAATGTAACCATGCACTTATTCATGACCACGGGACCTAGTAAAAAGTAAATACTTTGTTAATTATTGTTATTACTCAGATTACCAGCTCTTCTTGTTGCTCTTCCAGGTACTCAAGCTAAGAGCACTTTGCACCTTGATTCTAGGAAAGAATCACCTTTTAGTTTTTGCAAGTTTTATAGGGACATGAAAGTTGCTTTAGAGGGAACACATAGGATAACAGTGGTAATATTTGTAGGTTTTACTTGTCAATGGTTGTGACAGGAAAGTGGGGCTGAAAACTGCATAGACATTTTAGGTAGAAGAGGCTTCCTTAAGTCTTAAGATAAACTCTTTAATTCTCCTCTGTAAAGAAAAAGACATTAAATTTTCGAAGCACCCATGCTTGTTTCTAAATTATCTTAATGTATAGACTAAATAATAATTGAAGAAGTGTAAAAACAATCTGGAAGAAATAGAGATTATACTATGATGAGTTTTTGCCTTAGAGTTAGGCTTCAGTTCTTGTTTTGATATTTGTCGTAATATACAGTGTGATTCGGAGACCTGGCAACATTTTTCTTTTCTTTTTGTAATGGCTGAGCTTCTTGGTGACATATGACCCTGATGACAAAACATATGTTAGCAACAGCAATGAAATAAGTTAAAGTTTTCTTTTATACTTATGGAACGCAACAGACACCATACAAGTATGACTACACGTTAGCTAAAGCAATGTGCACAATCCAGGCTTTTCTATATCAAAACATCTTTGGTAAGACCTTCAGATGATCTTTAAAATTAGTCTATATCAGGTTTATTGTGAGATTTCTGAGAAATACTGAAGTGATTTCAAAATGTCTCCAATACAAATTCTTTTCGGATAAGCGTGTGAATTACATAGGAAACTGTCCATGGCCAGATGTGGCCGAATGTCATGTGTAGGAGTTCCGGGGGACTCAGAACTTTGGGGGTTGACTTTTTCTTTTTCTTTTCCTTTTATTGAACTTTTTTTGGGTGACACTGGTTGACAAAATTATACAGGTTTCAAGTGAACAACCCTACAGCCCATCATCTTGTACACTGTACTGTGTGTTCACCACCTCAATCAAGTCTCTGTCATCACCGTTTATCCCCCCATCCCTCCCCTATGAGTTTTTGTTTGTTTGTTTGTTCCTTTGTTTTCTCTTGTTTGTTCATTTGTTGCTTTCAGTTTTCTATCACACATATGAGTAAAATCATATAGTTCTTAACTTTTCCTGTCTTATTTCATTTAGCATGATATTCTCAAGGTTCATTCATGTTGTCACAAATGGCAGTATTTTATCTCTTCTCATAGCTGAGTAGTATTTCACTGTACACATGTATCACAGATTCTTTATCCAGTCCTCTGTTGAAGGACACTTCAGTTGTTTCCATGTCTTGGCCACCATGAACATGGCTGCAATGAACAAAGGGATACATACACCTTTGCAAATAAATGCTTTCAAAATTCTCAGGTAGATACTCAAAAGAGGGGTTGCTGGGTCATATGGTAATCTATTTGTAATTTTTTGCCATAGTGGCTGCATCAGTTTACATTCTCACCAGCAGTGAATGAGGGTTCCTTTTTCTCTATAACCTTTACAACACTTATTATTACTTGTCTCGTTGATAATAGCCATTGTAACCAGTGTGAGGTGGTATCTCATTGTAGTTTTGATCTGCATTTTCCTAATAGCTAGTGAAATTGAGCATCTTTTCATATATCTATGCCACCATCTTGGCTGGAAGCCTGGTGTCAACTTTTCCATGAGTGCTGACATGTTCAATTATAAAGAGATCTTTGATACCTTGACCATGAGCAATTGCTACAATGCAAACTTTGACATTTTTGAAAGGGAGTTGTGGAAAGCACAATAAAAAAATAAGCAAAACTTCCCAGATCCGTCTGGGATTTGACAAACGGACTCAATGATTTTCAAGGTTTCTACAAGTCTCCAAAGTCCATAATTGTTTTTGAATTATTGGAATTTTTGAGTTTGGAAGTTTTATATTATGTCTAATGGCATCATTAAAATGCTTTCAAAAGAGGTCTGGTAAATGATGGGTGATATACACATGACAATTGTTGTCATATAGGTTTATTCTCCAAAAGGCAAAGATACCTCAAAAAAATTGCTTATTAATTCAAGCATGCAAACTGCATTTAAGGGAAAAAGATTTTCCCTTTGTACACTAAGGCAAAACTATAATTGAAGTTATTTTAATTATTTTTACTACTAATAATATTTGAATGCTATGCAGTGTTTTCTCTTACTTGTAGCAAGGTTAAAATTTAAGTTTCAATCCACTTCTTGTCAAAATCCAGTTCCCATTTTGAGAGTTCATAGTACCTATATCAAGCAGTTTTCACAATGAGGGTGTCCTTAAAATATAAATTATATACATTTGTCATGGGATAAACATTAATTTGTTTAATTAGCATCCACTTGGTAGACTTCTTATAAGATCATTCTGTAATGAAGATGCTGCGTGCCAATTTTTTGTAGTTTTTGGTCATTTTAAATCTATAAAATATAAAGATACTGCGTGGTCTTCATGGCCAACATACAAGTTTAAAGTTCAATTGATAACAACAATAACTTAAAATATTGATATACAGCATAACTTACAAATCATATTTGTATTTATAATAACATTTAAAAATTTGTTATCATAAAAATGGATTGTTCCTCAAATTAATATAATTCTTATTTCAATTTTCTGAGTTCAATTCAGAATTCCTTTCCAAATGCATTAAATTATTTAGAATGAGTCATTTTAAATTAAATAGAAACTCTGCAGAATAAATTTCTCCTACATGTTAAGGTTCTCTCTATCTACATATTAAACTTATGCCCTTTTTGAAGACTTCTTCCATCATTAAAATATATGTCTTGTGTGGAATCTCTTATGGTATCAGGGCAGAAGAAGAATTTTATAAGACTTTGTACAGATTAATGATGTTTGTGAAAAAGACAGGTAAATAAAAACGAGACTGGTCACTACTAGCTCAAGATTCTTATTTTCAGTTTAGCACAATGCACTCAGATCAAAAAGGAAATTTATAACGAATTAGCTTTAGAAATACATTTGACAAGAAATGTCGCTCTTAAGTATTAGTAGATTATGCTTATTCTAGAACATTTATCAACAAAAACATTGTGCAGTATTTTGTTGATTATGCCAAAGCAAGTGTATTGAGGAATCACTAGCTTTTTCATGTCTCTAATGCCTGATTTATTTGGGGCAAAGGGAAAACAAGAAAGGAAACATTTCTAGAAAAGCCACTTTAGTAATATCTGAGACAACACCATTCTTATTTCACTGGGATTTTATTTCATTCTTGCAGGCTTAACATCTCACTGCATGAACAAAGAAAATATCATGTGAAAAGGGCTTCAGGCTAGCTACTTCCAAAAGGATTCAACCTTCTGAGTGCTATCAATATCATCCACACACCCACACAGTTAGCACTTTTGAATACATTTACTGAAAACCATTAATAAAGCAACAATCTTAGTCTGGTTCTTAACCATGTGTCACAGTGAAATAAGTTCATGTAAATCTGTGAACTGCACGACAATGATCAAATTAACAGTCATTTCAAGAAAAAATGCCCCTCAGGCTGAAAAATAATTAGTAGTCTCTCACTATCTTTTCCTCCTAATAAAAATCACGATATTATTGTTGACTGTGCTAATAAAACACCTCCCGTGACCCTGATGTAGCTTGATGTAAAATGTAAGGACTGTTCTATTGTGCAGTCTCACACATGTTTTATTGAACATTTCCATTTGGCTCTTCATCTGGGAACACAAGGGCCCATAGAAGCTGAAGAACTTTTGTCACAGTGTAATGCAGCTCTCACTTGTTTATTGCTGCAGTTAATAAAAACACCCACTCTGAAATTCGTTATCTCTGAAATTTAACTTTTAACTGCATATGCTGAATATTCAGGGCTTTGAATATGAGCAGGAACAAGAGTAAGGGACAGAAAAAGCAAATAGGAAAAAAACCTCTTTAGTGCATAAAGCAGTCCAAGGTCAGCACATATACTGCCTTAGATGTTAAGTCTGGGGTTTTGATTTTTAGAAACACATGATAGTGAGGAAGGCATAATGGTCAGGTTGCTTAACAAAATTTTTTTTGGTTATTTATATCTACTCCACAAGTATTTCTTGAATGCTTTTTGTACAAGATGGTACTACAGGTTTCCTAGGGCCAGAATAAAGTAAACAGATAATCCCTGTCCTCAAGTTGCTTATCAAAGATACGACAGATTGGGTTATTGTGCTGAAGTGGATTATGAGCTAATGTTGGTTATTGATGTTTCCAATATATGGATTGAGGATGAATGTCAGTTATCTTTAAAGAAACAAACAAAACAAAATACAGAAACCTGATAAAGTCAGCAAACTACTGAGGCATGTGAATCAGAACACTGAACAGCACATACAGTATATTGATATCACAATTCAGGAGAAACCTGGTTTGAAGAATCAACACAATTCAATAAAGGCTTTTGAGTATGGCAAGGTGAGAATGATATTGTCGTTCCCCCCAACTGTTGGAGTCCAGTGAGGAAAATTCACAAGCATAAGTAATTATAAATAAACCAGGATATGACAAATCACTTTAGTGACCATTTACTCTGTACTGGAATATTGTGGTTATAATTTTGTAAATTCTTATAATTAAACCTTTGAAGTAATGAGTAATACATATGTACCTTGGAAAAACTGGGCATTTCAGGCATACATAAAATTTTAAGATAATTTCTATCTTTTAAACATTATTAGAAAACATATTAATGAGAAGATAATAAGCAACTGGAAAGAAAATATCAAGCTTATAGGAAATATTCCAAAAGTATATGAGAAAATAGAAATTTTGCAAATACAAAGGAAGTTTAGTTTTGCTTAATTTTCGTATAGTTTCTCAGCATTCTTCTAAATACGCTTTTCTCAATGTGTGCTTCATGGACTACAATGTTAAAAATGTTTTGAAGGTCCAGTAAGTCTGGGACTATTTGGTTAAGCCAAGTTAAATATCTTTAAAACCTTTTTTAAAAAAATATTTTTATTTATTTATTTTTAGAGAGGGGAAGGGAGGAAGAAAGAGAGGGAGAGAAACATCAATGTGTGGTTGCCTCTCACATGTCCTCTACTGGGGTCCTGGCCCACAACCCAGGCATGTGCCCTGACTGGGAGTTGAACCAGAGACCCTTTGGTTCGCAGGCCACCACTCAATCCACTGAGCTACACCAGCCAGGGTCTTTAAGACTTTTTAATATGGTCACATGCAGCATAAATCTTTAGAACCAAATGTTCCTCTCACAGAGCACCTCAAGGGACTGCAGCACTACAGAACAAGGTTGGGCATGGCCACATCTAACGGTGGATGAGAACAAATGTAGACTCTCAGGTCCCATCCCTGCAATAGAGAGTCTGAAAGTCCAGATTTTTAACACACTCCTCAGGTGATTTCCATGTAACTGCCTGACATCAGACCTTGGACTGATATTTGAGTGTCTTTAATAAGACTTGCAAATTTACATTACAATGTTACAGGTGAATCGAGGTTCACAAATACTAGTTTCAATATGCTTGCAGACATTAAAACACTGTTTCAAAAAGCCTCTCATTGAGCACAAGAAAGTACATACTTTCATAAATACCCTCTGTTGGAAGAGGAAAATGTTTTTATACCTTGCGCTGTGCTCCCCTTCTACCTCATAACAGTGTTAACCCTTTGGAGAGGAAGAGAAAGAAATTCCTGAATGTCAGTCGTGTTTGAGAGACCTGGCTGGATATACTTAGCACAATTATCACCTGCACTACTCAATACTTCTTTCAGCCTGGGGTGGGTTCCACTGGCCCTTTAAAAAAAAAAAGGCAAAATCACCTTCTATCTTCCTCTCCCAGTCTCTAAGTAGCCCAAGTACTCATTAAAGATAAATGAGGGGAAGTATGTTATTGTTTTAGATATTAAAAGCTGCTGGGTGTCCAAATACTAAACACTTTACCCTATGTCATTTCTACTTTAGAAGATACACAGGCTGTTAGGATAAACTATTCCCACTTTGAGTTTTGCAGCTTAAGGTCCAACAGGAAACAAGTCCATGAAAGTGATAAAAAAAAAAAAAAAGTAGTTAAAACTGTCAAGGACCAAGGCAAGAAGCAAAAGGAAAAATACGTAAAAGTCAAGTCCATAAATTAAGTTGTTTTCATCTACTCTCTTCCAAAAGATGTGACTGGCATGGCCAGTGTTGACCACAGCACCTGAAATGGCGTTGACACTGATCTCTCTGAAAGGTCAGGAGTAGTGCCATACTATTAGGATAATTTTATTAATTGTGGGGGGAAATGGGTGTTACTGTCTTAATAGCTAGTCAGATTTTTCCATTCTATTTCTCGCATTCGGTGTTTTCAAACACTAAAAAACCATAACTTTTGTTCAGGGAATTCATTCTGTACTTAGGAAACAGCATAACTTAGAGTTAAAGATAAATCATCACAGCTCAAAAACCTCACCTCAGTTCCTAAAATGATTTACAATGATTTATTAAAGATGCACATTTTTCATCTCGATTTATTTATTTGTAAAATTATTTTTGTAATGCACTTTTCTAAATCAACATACACTGGGGGAACTAGCCTGCTTGTTTATGAAAATTCTTCAGTGTATATAACAAATAAAAATTCTGGATGATTGTAGCCAAGCGAAGGATGAATGAATGAAGAGGACTGACACACACAAACACAATTCCTCCCACAATTATTCAAGTTCTCACTGTGAATATTACCTTGATTTGTCACTGTGATGTAAAACGTTTAAATTATGCTATTATATGCCTTTGCTGTTGTTTCATTAATCTGTTTATATAACAAATCATCCCATCTTAGTGGCTTAAAATAACACTTTATTACCATCTTTCACATTTCTGTGGATCAAATGGATTCAACTGGGTGATTTTCACCTGGGGCCTCATGTGGGGTTGCGAACGAATGGTGGGTGGTGCTGGTGTCATCTGAAGGTTTGATTGGGCTAGACGTCCAGGATGATGGTCAATTCATGCTGGATGTCACATGAGGGCTCAGCTATAGCTGCTGACCAGCCTCTCCATGGAACTCTAGCATGTAGCTTCTCACAGGTTGCTAGAGGAAGCATCATGTGTATACCAAGCAATCCAGGGGAAACTACAGAGCTTTGTGTGACCTAGCTTGAAAATCCCAGGGTATCACTTCTCCTTATTCTGTAAGAAAAGGCAAGTCACTAAATTCAGGCAGGATGTGAGAAGAGAAACACTAGACTCCATCTCTTGGTCTGAGAAGCAGTGCATGCACAGGAAGGTACTGAACTTCAACTATCGCCTACTTTTCAATGGTTCTTTCTTCAAAGAAAACCATGTCTCAAAGTTAAAGAGACATATATCAATAAAAGCACTTATCCTTTGTGATTTAAAGGGGTCCAGCACCATTTTAATTTTTCCAGGTTTATATGGTTTTAAGACAGAGGAAAAGTAGCAAAACCTATAAATGGAACTTCCCTCATTTCAAGTGTAAACATTGTCAATAATTTCATGCCCTGTCATAGATGTGGCAAATATGGCAAATACTTAAACCAAGAAAATACAGTTACCCTTGCTTTAACTTTAACAGACTGTTAAAAAAATTAGATGAGGAACCATATTCCTTATTTCATTTACATCTCCATGAAACAAAGAGTAATAATCCTATTTTGCAGGTGAGGGACAAAAGGTTATGTGATTTTTTTTGCCTTAAATTACACAATTAGTGAGTAGTATAACTGAGATTCCAGCCCATGAACTGCTCCCTCTTTTTTTACTACACACACTGCTTGAATGAATAGTTAATAAACATAAGAAAACTTGTGCAGAAAATCGGAGGTAGGAGAATGGAGGTAGGGCAGAATAAGAGGCAGGATGGGCCAGGAATCATTGTACTGAGAAATTGTTTTACACGTAGTTGTTTCAACAAGTATTTTCTATAACCCTCTATAACCAGCATGACAGTCATAACAACTGTTGGAGAAAAATTTAAAAAATAAAACAAAATTGTAGATGTGGGGAGTGGAGGGAGAGAAAATAATGTTGTGAAGGTCGTGGAACCGGCAGCCAGATGAGGCGCACAGGGGCTAGAGGTGGGGTGTGGGAAATACACTGACAAGTGATGAACAATGAGTTACACGCAGAGATAGGAGAGGCGACCCTTCCCTCCCGCGGTCCCCCACCCCTGCTGCTGAATAGCCTTCTGGGTTTGTATAGAGCCTGAGGAAGACTGTGAAAGAAAAGATGAGAACATCCATGCCGCCGGCTGCATGGCACTCTCTGCATTTTTTTCTCTTTCCACTGTTTGAAAACAAAACAAAATAAAACAGCACGCCCACAGCAAAGTGAATTAATTTAAAATTTCAATAACGGCAGAGAAATATAATGTAACAAATGAAACTCACTATTTCTTAATTACATACTATTAGGCTTCTATTCCAGAATTAAGTTTGTAGTTCAATCTTAAAAAACAGAGGGGAAATAGTATTAGCACAGCTACTTTATTTGATTCACTTCATTTCTTTGAACAGTATATAATTGTTTTAAAATGGAGTTAATTTTTTTAAAGAAAAACACTGACAAAATTACAAAAAAGAAATATAATGAAAGTGTTAAATATCATCTATTATATTATTATTCTTTAGTACTGATTTATATGTGTTACTAGTTGGAAGATTTATTTAGATGGAATATTGTTCATAAAGCTTAAAAGCTCAGCAAAACTTGCTTCCAAAAAATTTCAGGTCAAATAAGGAATTTTCAGTTACATATTTTTGAATAAGTTGATTCACATCTTTTAGGAGTTAAGTGGTCTCAAATAATTTTTGATAATTAAGGTACATTTCAATTCATGAGAGAAAATGCATACTTGAAAATGATACCAAATTTAATGTTATTCTTTATCTGCTTGTAATTCTTATCTTCACATTAATCTATATCCATTCCAGACTATTATGAATAATAATTTCTAACTATTTTATGATCCATGGTTTTTGCCACAAAATGCACAAAGTAATTAAGCCAAATTGAAATAATTCGTAAATACATTATTCAATAACTGAGTTGCCAAAAAGTTTTACTGTACCCTAAGGAGAAAAAAAATGCCTATACAGCAGTAATATCATTCCACATGTTACATTTATTTTTGCAAGCCAGCCGAGCTCAAATTAATTGTACTGACTAAACTTTTCTTCTTGGAGAAAATTAAAGATATGCTGTTGTCAACACTTGAGCACAACCTTGCCGACACTTAAAAGCAGAGAAGGGTGTGACATCCTGCCCCGGCTGCCTTGTGCTAATTAATCACTCTGGTATTTAGGACCATTCAAGCAGACAAATTAATGGGGAATAATTAGTGTATCTTTGTTCCAGCTCAGCTTTGCACACCAGACACTCTCTGGGAGAGAGGGGAGTTTGCAGAGCGCGAGCCATTAGCACGTGCATAGTTTCACTTCTGTTCAGCAAGTTCTTCGGAGATTAAGAGAAAGGCCAAATTAGCAGAAGTGTGACTGAGGTTAGGACACCCTTCTGGAAAGAAAGCCCTCTGTTTGGGTATCAGCTTTCAGAAGCAAGTTCTTAATTTATATACTGGCTTTCATGAAACAATTAAACCTCAGGGAAAGAAAGAATTTCAAAAGCCATAAAGTAGTCTTTCTAAAAGTGTAGAAAATATATTTATTTTTATTTATATCATTCATATTTATTTATCTATCACAGAGATGAATTCAAGCCTCAGAAATTTCTCATTTTACCTCATTGTTGGCTTTTCTGCATCTTTACTGAAAATGGATTTTTATCAACAAATAGTATTCATAAATTTTGTAATTAAATAGTATAGACCATTTAACCTCTCTGCTGTTACTAAGAACTCTCCGCAGATACTCCTTATGGCCATAAAACTTAATTCGTTTCTTCTGATAGGAATCCGAGAGGCGAGATGCAGCCAGCGCCCGCACACACCGTCAGTGTGGCCGGCACGGCACTGGCTACACTCTGCCCACTTCACATGCTGACTGGCTTCAGTGAGTGAGTGGGCTGAGTCAAGGCAGTTTTTTGCCAAAATATGTTTAAAAACTAAAAATTAGGCATTTATGGTTACTAGAGTTAGATAATTTCATGGTTTGGTCTCACTACTAAAAATAAAACAGAGAAAAAGTCAACTAATTCATGAGTTCAAATTCTCCTGGATGAGACTCACTGGTTTTACAGAGATTCGCTCCTTCACCAGACAAAAACATCTGATTTTCCACAAATAATTCTTCAAATGTCAGATTTTATTCTGATGATAAGTTATTTGAGTTTTTTATTGAGTAACAGTTTGCTATATGAAGAAATCTAAACATACTGCAAACAATTGTATGAATATATGCATATACATTCATATAATCACACTTATTTTTAATACCATATATGTGAGTAATCTTTAATTATTTTTTTAAATTTTTCTGTCAAGGAGGGGTGTGACTATCTAAAGTATGTCTTCTGTATCCAATGACCACTCTCCGTTTCACTGCCTCCCTCTCCGGCTTTGGCCCTTAACAATCATGGCATGAATGATCACTGCTGTAGCCCAGAGGGCACCCTGCAGACTCCGCACCTACTGCAGGAAGGTTCACCCCTGGTCACCTCACTCTCAGAAAGCAAGGGGACCTCATGGAGGGGCAGGCCTAAGTCGGTCAGGGGCTGATGGAAAAGGAGACCACACAGTGAGAAAAGAGATCACACTGCCTGATCAGGTAATCAGCCCTTTTGTAAAGAAATTCCACCACCCAAAATGCAAAGATAAAAATAAGCGTGGGCCATTGGTGAATAGGTTTAGTACTGTTAAAAATCACATCGTGATTCAATAGTATAAAGACAAATGTCCCCACCTGGGACATCCCATATTGGGGACATTATTTTACCACACCTGGTTTCTAGGGTTCATGAAAACATGATATTGTTAGGTGTAATGTTTTTGAAATTGTGCTGGTGGGAAGGTAGAGAGAAAAAAGCCAATCGCAAAACCATACATTCTTGCAATTTCTTAGAGGCGAGAAATGAATCTCCCTAGTTTCCTCTGAGATACTAAATTACTGCCTACAATAAGCCCAGATGCCATTAGAAAGGCTTCCATCCTGGGAGTGGGCCCTCCTAGATCTTTGAAGGTGCCTAATCCTCATTAAAGGCAAACCCTGCTCGTAGGAGGGGCTGCGCTGGCATCAAGGCACCTGGCGATGACTAAAAGCGCTGGCCCCATGTGCGGCTGCCGCTGAGCAGCAGAATGTAATTTAGTCGCACCAGCGGGAGCAGGGGTCAATGATTTTATATTAATGGGGATCACGACAGTTCTAAGCTGTGGCGTGCTTTGAAATAAGTGTTGTACAAGGCAGCAAAGAGAGCTCGGCTGAGGAAATGAGCTGTGTCACTGTCTCCTCATGCCTAGCAGCAAACACAGGAATGTTTTTAGTTGCTACAGACACTGCACCATCATAATATTTTATAAACAATAATTACCTGTTTCATTTACAAATCTCAAAATCCTGAAATAATACCACTGAAGATGTAACTAAATATAAGAAAATTTATTTCTAATCCAAATACAGTCCATGTGTGGTCAATAAATAAAGTATTGATGGGATGCTCAGAGATGAAAACTAATTTATGCAAATAAGCCTAGGCCTGTTATGGATAGTTGTTGTGATGCTACTGAAAGATGGTATATGATTACATACTTTGATATGTTGTCAAAGCGTCCACACCTAAAACAAAAGAGATGGAGAAAGATTTGGAGGCAGTGATTTAAATAGTGTTCTGTATTCAATCTTTGCAGTAAAAACACTATGATCACAATGTATGCAAAATGCATGCAAAATAAATGATTTCAAATTTATTTTTAGGAATACCAGGCTTAGACTTCATATTCAATTTTCAGCAGGTCAATATTATTTTTTTCTAATTCATACTTGGGTATGAGGGGCAAGCAATTATTTTTGTCAGCATCTCTGAGAGTAAGACAAAGAAGCAAAGTAAGAGTTATGGGTTTCAGGGATGGATGGAGGGGAAGGGGTGCGCTGCAGGTGGAAGACAATAGAGGTACAACAAGAAGGGAGGTTCTGGTTCTCAAAATTCCTTTCAAGGTCTACAGGTAAGGGTTACCTGAGCCAATAGGGATAAACATATAAACTGTTTCAAAAATGATTGATTACGGGTAACAATCATTAAGTGGATAATGGCTATCTGAGAGTTACAAGCAAATTCAGCTGTGAAAAGGTGGGTGTGCTGAAGTGAAAAATATAATCTATTCTCATCAATTGCCACTTGGTAAAACAATTGATTGATTTTCAATATTTCTCCCATGCAGAAGAAAGTTTTGGGGGTTAGTGAGCCATTACTGTGGAATAAAGTGGTATCACTGAACACTGAGCCATCTGAAAAAGAGTTTCTATAAAACGAAACCCAAACTTGATTAATCTATTAGAGATGCGCTTTCCAGAGACGATCTGTGAAACAATAGTGTGTGACCATGACGATGTTCTATACCAAAGCTCATGCACATTCAGACACGCATGTGAATATTGTGCAGTCTGAGGTGTTTAAGAAATGCTGCATTCCGTAAGGTTTTTAAAAATAATG
Organism: Tonatia bakeri; assembly: GCA_004024845.1. Taxonomy (NCBI): domain Eukaryota; kingdom Metazoa; phylum Chordata; class Mammalia; order Chiroptera; family Phyllostomidae; genus Tonatia; species Tonatia bakeri. Next base: position 526,148 of record PVIA01000261.1, read on the forward strand.
TGAAAGAATGTTCGCATATTAAAGGCTTTGAGAGTCCTGAAATACTCTCTTTAGGTTCCTTCAGAACTTTGTGTATCCAACTAATTTCGTTATTACATTTTTCTCCCCAAGCTATTAACATCCCCTTCCCTGAAACAAACTTTGGAGAATGCTGCATTAAAGTTCACTGAGCTGGTGAATAAGCATTTTCATGAAGTGGACCTAGTAGAAACAATCTCAACTCCAAACTTCACTTCCTTGTATATAGAAATGGGTTAATAGAGATCTGGGGTATAAGTTATAATTTAATTAAATTCCGGACTTTCAAAAAGTGTGCAATAATCTACATGGTAGTTATAAATTAATAGGCCAACATATTGGAAAGAAACACTATCAGTCTTGGGGAAAAACCAGAGAACCAGGAGCAATGGGAGTCACTCAAGATTGAGTTTTGATGTGGGGACTTGACTAATTCATCACAATTTTACATAATATGGGAAAAAGAATAACTTGGATATTCCCAGACAGGAGACACATGTAGTTTCATTGGAATAATTCAGGCTGGGACTAGGTAAGGTGAATGAGGCACTCTCTTAACCACAAAATGTGAGGGGTGATGAAAAACTCAGTAATCAAAATACATAATATTTTAATCAATATTTTTAAAATTGATGCAAATAAACCCATAATAATAAAGTATAAGGTTTTAAATAAAGACAAGATTAGTACTACAGATGTCTCCTTTTGCCTCAGGTTCCAGTATGGCTCAGTACAGCACTGGGGATAAACTACCAGGAGACAAACTGTAGACAGCAGCATTTTTTTTTCTAATTTTATTTTAATGATTGTTCAAGTACAGTTTTCTATCCCTTTACTCCCAATCAAGCCCACCCACCCCCCTCCCAACTTCCCTCCCATTACCACCCTCCCCCTAGTTTTTATCCATGTGTCTTTTAACTTTGTTCCTGTAAACCCTTCCCCTTTTCCCCTGAAATTCCCTCTTCTCTCTCCTCTGGTCACTTTCTGCCTGTCCTCTAATGCAGTGTCTTTGACTATATTTTGCTTGTTTCTTTGTTTTGT